>CM035168.1:64332456-64812531 GCA_020205615.1 Panax quinquefolius
CCGAATCAAGCTTTTCTTCAATAGGATTAGCATAGGAATCATTAATAGTTGAATTCTCTCCCGGAACTACCCAATCTGTTTTAAACTTTCAAAATACATTTTTAATAACATTTATAAATACATTTTTAATAACATTTATTCATCATTAATATTATAACTCGCAATATTAACAATCAGATCATTCCTAGGAAAGAACGGGCTTTCCAATAAGGAATTCTCCATATTGGCGCGCAATTAGGTGACCAAACCCCCTTCCTCAACAGAACTTTCTAGACAACGTCAATAATGCAAATAATAATAAGAATAAATTTGTCGTCTCAATTATTGATTTAATAATATAAAATATTGTGCAGATGATATTGTGACAATTATTGAATCAATAATGTGAGATACTATGCAGCAATTATTGTGGCAATAATTGAGTATAACTGAGTGACTTCTCACGTAAGCATCAATAATCAAAGATACTGTACAATACCGTGTGCTACTATGCAACCATGCGTATTACTGTACTTTTATCATCGGGTATTTCAACCGTTTTAACGGTAAAACTTTTGTAGTTATTTTTATAAACAGTTATTTCTGTCATTTTCTAACTCTGACATTAATTCTGTTGTAGGGTCCACCAATGATTATGTCGTCGTATGAATATTCCCTGATAAACGAATATTCCCCAACCAAACGAATATTTTATGACAACTTGCTTACTTTGCAAAATTTATAAATATTACCACCAATTATAACATTATATCAAATCCACACCTTATTACTCAAAATGATATTTAGAGAAAATTAAATATTTATTTACAAAATTTGGGGTCTTACATAGCCACCCAAGCGTTTGGCCTCTAGAGGTGATCCACTAAGGAAGAAGAAGAATCAAGAAGAAGGGATATTAACTCAAACCCTAGTTTTCTATTTGTATAGAAAAGGGGGCGTACTCTCCCAACAATTGGAATCGGGTATCTCACACACATTGTAACGACCGAGAAATTTGGATCTATTATAAAATAATTTTATTTAATTAAATAATAAATAAAATTATATTATTTGTTATTATTACGTGTTAGTAAGATGAATGTCGTTCTATAACCTAGAAACGTCGGAACGTCATAGTATTTTAGCTACGTGAAGGAATTAAAGTGTTTGAATTTCCAAGATGAAAATAAAAGTTGTACGAGAAATTTTCCAAAAAACACTATTCATCGATTTCTGCTCGGGAATTATTTTTGAACTTTTGAGAAATACGTAACGATAGAATATCGAGGTGAGATGGATTATGTAATAATAATTCAAGTATGAAAAACATAGTTTTTTGCATGCAGACTTAATTCGAGAATATTAGGGAAAATAAAGTGTTAAAGAGCTAAAGTGATGATCGTATAATACATAGATATTGTACGAGGAAATGAATACGAGTATGATACGAAGTATTATATGAGTATGTATGAATGATGGTATATCATTTATGTTGAATAAGTATACGAGTGAGAATATGAGAATAATACGTAGAGTATATGTTCTAAGGCTTTAAGCCAAATGAAATGGACTTATAGGATTGTGTAGCAATTGGTAAAGTCTAATAGTAGTTAATGGGCAAGCCCAAGTATAAGTAATGTTAAAGCCTAAGTGGTTGTTAAAGTAAAGTCCACAGTGAATTAATACAAGCCCAAAAGAATAAGCTAAGTTAATTGAATTAAAGCCCAAATTAAGATCCAATGGGTGAATAAGATCCATGGGGCAACCCATGTGGGGCTATGATCACATGGATGATCTTGGTGGCCAAGAAAATAATGTGATGACCAAGTAATTAGTGTAATGAGCAAGTTAACTTAATAGCTAGGTAATGAATAATAAGGAGGTGATTAAGGAGGTGGGATTGGTTTATTAACCAATATGCCCTAACCTTGGCTTTCCTATAAATAAGAGAGCTTGGATTTCATTTGTTGTTTGTTAACTTTCATCCAACAACTTTCAACTTAATTGTTAGAGAGAATAAGTAAGAATAAACTAGACTTCCATTATTAGAAAAGAAGAAGAAGAAGCTTGATCATCAAAGGTAATGATCATATGTCATTAATCTTCCATCTCTACAATTGTAGGTTGATAAGAGAAGTGTTGATTGATAGACATGTATGCTAAGAAATGATAAGAATGAATAATCTAAGGACTTAAGTCTTAATAAGTTGTGAATAAGCACTTTGTTCATAAATAAGCTATGAACTAAGGAAGAACTTGTAAAAACTTGTAACAAGTTTACATTAATGGAGTTAGTATGATAAAAGGATGTAAGGATGATGGTTAGAAGATTAAAACCATGATAAGTCGTATGAAATGGAATCATAAATAGTTTATACTTTTAAAAGTTATAAAATCATGAAGAATAAGTAATAACTTATCATGTAAATAAGTTGATGTAATATGTATGTTAAGATGTTAGTATGATGGATAGAATCCATTTGAAATGATGAACAAATCATAAGTAACGAAGTTATGCTGGAATTCACACGATTGGATGATAATCGTCGAATTCGTGAAATTCTCGGATTTGAAGTCAAATAATATTGAGCTTGGAAATGCTGGTTTTCTATGGAGACAAGTCTTATTTGGCATTATAGAGTTGAGGACTCAAAAATGACCAAATTCTGACTTAGAACGAAGAATCGAACGTTGAACATTCACGAACCTTGAATGTTTTCGTTAAAAATGAACTCATAGGTGAATTTTGAGTTAACAAAGTAAAAAATATAAAATTCTTGCATGAACACGTAAGGTATGTGATTTGTGAGCTAATGGCTTTTGAACGAGCCAATTCGAACTTAAAATGATCAAATTTAGAGTCCGGTAAGTTTGTTGTGAAAAAAAAAGCATCAATTATGCGGTGCATGAGTTGGGCTGTGCCATTGAAAGCAAAAAGTGTGCTGCTGACCTGGTGTATAGTGTCTTGACCTACTGAACTTTCACGCGGCGGCGTGTCCAATAGAACTGAGAATGGCGGCAGCAGTACTGAAGTCGATACTCTCAACCACTAGAGGAAAGCGCAGAAATTATACCTATGACGCATTGTATGGACCACTAGGAGTTCGAACTTTAAGCCATCGAAGAGTGGTGTGCAATGCTGCGTCTAGAGAGAGAGGAAGTTTGGCCATAGATGATGCTAGCACTAAACCAAAGATATTGATGAATGCTTATAAGTATAGAATTAAGGTAAAGTGATTAATTCAAATTAACTTACCTTAAAGAACTTGAAGTAACACCCTTAAATGATGTTAAAGACCTTAAGTATTGCAGTTGAAGGTCGACAAAAGCTTAATTAGATGTAAGAACAATTTAATGTGATAAGCCGGAACCAATAGTAACAATCTAAACACATGATTAGATTGAGAAGAAGGGTAAGATACAGTAGTAACCATACTTGATTATATATGATATAATGTGTTACGTTATGTGATCAATATTGTAGAGACCTTAAAGACTAAAAGTGAACGTGTAATAACAGTAGCAGACGCTGAAGAAAAGTGTTCTAACCCTTGTCTATGTTCAATCTGAAGAAGTTTTGTGATTCATGTATGCGAGAATTGATGTATGATGAAGTTAAAACCAATTCTTTCGGCTAAACTTACGATATGTTGGATTTCCTACAATCTATTGAAGTATTGTCAATGTTTTACCAAACTATTTTGGTGTGGTTTTCAAATGAAGACTGAGTATGCTAAATAAATGTTTTGTCATCAAACGACAGGCACGTGAGGTTGCCACCACATAAACCTACATACGTTTAAAGAATATAGTGTTGATCAAAATAGAGTACTATAGGTTGATCACCTAGACATGCTCGTAAGTAATGTTGGACTTACGGACTTAGTGTCGGGTTGTCCTTTTCAAAGAAAGTATGAAATGCTCAAGGTCTTGGACCGGAATTGATGTTTTACAGAATGTTGTCATTGTAAAACGTTTTAAAGAAAAGAGAAGTGCTATTTTGAATTATCGATAGTACTTCATAACTATTGTTTAGTTATTGAAGATATATAATTTGTATGATTCAAGCATATTATTAAATGAAATTGTTGTACTTGCTGAGCTAGTTATGCTCACTCTTGCTTTAACCATATGAATGCAGCTAAGACCGAGCGGACCGAAGGATCTGACAAGGATAAAGGGAAGGCTAAGGCAAACCTATAGATTACTTATGTAATAGTATAGGTGAATGATGTTAATATTTGATATTATGACAAGAACAAATGTAACGGTTATAAAGAACCTGGGGAATGGTTTTATTATTTTGGAATATATATAAGACATATTCGTTCTTTTGAGGCATTTCAATTGAATGTTTGTGTGAACTGTAGTACCGTGTAGCACCATATGTCGGGTTGGAAGATACCCAAATTTAGGGGTGGGTGTCACACACACACACTGATATCTAATATAAGACTCCTCTTATAAAGATATCTGTTAACCTATTATAATATAATTAAAATAGGGTATTATTTAATTAGCTAAACTCCTTTAATTAATTAGGCTCCTAAATCTAATTAGGGATAAATAATTAACTCTTTTAATTAATTTGCCTCCTAATCTCATTAGGAATAAATGAGAGTACTGATATTAAATTAATTCCCAAATTCCTTTAGAAATTAAAATAATAATAATTGTAATTATATTAATAAGACTCATCTTATTAATTTATATTTAATATTTCTAAAATATTAAATAATAAATATTAAGCTATTTAACTTATTTATCATCGTAGATCGATTAAATTAACAATACTTAACATATTATTATGATTATGTCATTAACTTCTTAAATAATTATTCTTCCTTTTATGGTGTAACCCTTTAGGTTCTCTATATTAAGCAGGTTGTGAATAAATCAATTAGAATAATTCTAATCTTATTTAAATAATTAAATTAAACTATTAATTTATTTAAATAAATAATATTTATTCTACAATAGGATAAGTCTCCTAGCGATTAACAACTTTCTAGATAATATAGATTTCAACATTAATCATAAAAGAACCTTTGAGTAAATAGTTACCGTATAATTCAATCCTTCCACCATATAATATCCCAATTAAATATAAGACATCAAATTATTGTTAAGTCTTATTTTATTTAATTATATGTATTTCGATTCCTAAATGTACAACTCCAAATGAACGCAAATTAGAAACTACTTTCTAATTTTATTCCACCTTGGCCAAGGATTCCTGGGTTGTCATTTATCGAATCACATACGACATGTCTCTTCTTTTACTATAAGTGGTAGATTCTTTATTGATCATTCATTATCTCCATATATAACTTATTACACCCAAGCATACCCTTTGATATACTTTAAGGGTCTTAAGGAATAAGTCAAAGTGTAAATCATTATATACAAGATACTATGATGATCTTAAGTCTAAGGATTACTTGTACTACTATTACTACAGGAATTCCTATTGACAGACAAGTAAAACTCCATTAGGTATTCCTTAGCGAGTCATGTTCAATGAACTTATTCTCCAATAAGCACCTACCTACTTGATGTAGTGTCTCCACGCAAATGATCATGAGATCAATCATCTTCATCCAATGAGCAAGCAACGTATGTACCAATCTATCCGGATTCACTAATCCCCTTTTTAGTAATCCTTTGATTAGGAACATTTTAGTTTTTAAGCTATCTAGTAATTTAGATCTCATTAGTATAATCTCATCATAATTCTAAAAGCATTGCTTAAAATTATGGGTTTATCACATATTATAAAACAACATCATGTTGATAAATTAAATGCCTTTAGTAAGTTAATACTTTTATTAATAAATAAATAAGATTGATTACATATGCATGATTTATCATCATACATGATTGGCTTGTGTGTATACTACTTTTAATCTCCCACTTGCACTAAAGCCAATCTCCATGGTATCTCATACCCATCTTCTCTAAGTGACGATCAAACTGTTGTTGTGTTAGCGCTTTAGTAAATGGATCTGCAATATTGTCTTGAGAGTCCACATGCTCTACAGTGACATCTCTTCTTTCAATGATCTCTCTAATCAAATGAAAGCGCCGCAACACGTGCTTAGATTTCTGATAAGACTTAGGTTCCTTAGCCTGCGCAATAACTCTGGTGTTGTCACAGAATAAAGGTACAGGTGATCCTCTAATGCTAGGAACCACATCAAGTTTGGTTATGAACTTCTTCATCCAAACAGACTCCTTTGCAGCTTCACTTGTAGCTATGTACTCTGCCTCCATCACTGAATCAAAAACTGTTTGCTGTTTGGAACTTTTCCAACTCACTGCGCCACCATTCAAGGTAAACACATACCCTGAAATGGATTTACTATCATCTTTGTCTGTTTGAAAACTTGAGTCTGTGAAGCCCTCTAGTTTCAATTCAGACCCACCGTAGACAAGAAATACATCCTTAGTTCTTCTTAAGTACTTTAGGATATTTTTCACTGTCTTCCAGTGCTCTTATCCTAGATTCAACTAATATCTACTTGTTACACTAAGTGCACGAGCGACACCCGGTCTAGTACATGTGACGCCCCCAAATCCAAGTTCTTGTAACCCGTACTTGGTGCTCCACGATAACATCCATTCAACTAATTAATGTATTAATTAAACAAAAGTATTATATCAAAGTTATCTACCTTCCCAGTCTCGAGAACCTTTAAGTCTTACATTATATGATAAATATTATATTATCTTACTACAAGCAGTCATAACAATATAATTTAATCTACTCCTTCAGCTTCCCCTTCCCTTTGTCCTTGCCGGAACCTTCAGGTCGTGCTAGCTTAGCTGAAAATATTTAAATTTAAAGCAAGATGAGCATTTGAGTGCCCAGTAAATAATAGCAATGAATAAAGATTATCTAAAAGATTTGAATATTTTCTTTGGACGACACTTCAACAACGAAGTAATAGTTGTGAAGTAAGCTGAGACAATACAAAACTACATATTAAGTCTATTTCATTTTTGAAACTGCGTACTGACTATAAATGGAAAATAGTTTAACAAATTATGAACTTTATTTTTAATTTTTGAAAAGGTTAAACGGAACTTCATCCGTCAATCGTCCTGTCTTACGGACACGAAGGGTGATCAGCCCGTTATGCCCTGTATTGATCAACACTACTTGTTTGGACGATAAGTAGTTCAGCTGTTCCGCCTTTAGCGCATAAAAGTTTTCCCTGTTCGGGATTTTCATAATTAATCTGGCATTCGAAATAAAACATTTCAATTTAATAATAATAATATTCTATCATGTTCTACAATATTCTTTCATTCTATGTCTAGCTGAGTTAAATAGCTTAGACAAATTTTAAATAACATATACATACCTGAAATTTAGTAGGTATGTGTCGACATGAGATTAAATGCAATCATTATCCAAGTGAGGGCACTTGAATAATCTAACTTAACTATCTATCCACAAGGTATATACTGATCATACATTACTACAGTACTGATAAACGAATATAATTCTATAACTGGCATGAATACTAATATTGAAATACTTGACCGATACTAGTAGGGTATAATAACTTATATAACAGGAATATAATTCGATAACTTACTTATACAGGAGTATTGCATAAGTAGATACAAAGAGTAAGGATACGTGCTTGGTCTGCTGCTTACAGTTATGCAACTTAGTTTTATCTTTTATACTGAAACCTATCATTCATAAGATTATTCTTTTGATCAGAATAATATATCATAACACATAACACTGCTATTTGCAGTCATCATATAACTTAAACACATTGTCACATAGTTATAGCAGTCATTCTAACACTTATTTATTACTTATTAGGTTAATTTATATAAGTCTAGTTCAACCTTGGCAATATTTCGGTGTACCGACGGCTTTATCGGATAATAATCGAGTTTATATTTACTTAAACTCCATTCTAAAACTTTAATAAATTAAAATTTTAATCATATTATTTCTCAAGGTCTTATAATAATTTTTAAATAATTATTATAATTTATCGTGATTTTTCAAACACCGGGATCATTATTAAATGATTTAAATATTAAGTAATTCTATTATCATTAATATTTAATTAATATTAAACTATTAATGAAACCATTGCCAAAATATTAAGTTATTTAAAATAACTTAAAATATTTTTCAAGTATTAATATTACACTTAAATGATTTTTAAAATAATTAAAATCCTTTTTTAAAATAATTACCATTAATATTTAAATATTAATGTATTATTTATCCAAATATTAAAGTCATTAATTATAACTTAAAATATTTTTAATTCATTTATATCCTTTTTAAATGATTTTTAAATAACTAAAATCATTTTTAAATTATTTATTTACAATAATTAATAAATAATTCTAATATCATTAATATTAAATTTATTAATGAAATTATCCTTTAAATATTAAAATTTATATTTTATAACTTAAAATATTTTTAAACTCTTTAATTTCATTTAAAATGATTTTTTTAATATTAAAATCCTTTTTAAACTAATTTATTTAATATAATTATTAAATAACTAAAATATCATTAACATTAAATAATTAATGAAATTTACCTTTAAATGTTAAAAGTTATATTTTATAACTTAAAATATTTTTAAATACCTTATTATTATTTAAAATAATTTTTAAATCTAATTAAATCATTTTAATTAATTTATTTAATTCATTTATTAAATAAATTAAATATTAATAATAAATACTAATATTTATGAAAAATATGTCAAATTATTAAAAGTTAATTTTCATAACTTAAAATTATTTTTAAAATTATTTTTAGAATTTTCAAAAATTAATTTCTATTTTTAAATGATTTTTGAAAATTTAATTAATTAGAATTAATAAAACTGTCGCTAAAGACTACCTATAGCGACAGAACTGTCGCTATAGGTGTTCTTCATGTTCTTCATCAAACCCAGATCTTCATAGACAGTGAACGAGTTGCATACTTTGACCAAGAATAAATCATTGTGTATGGTGTTTCTGAGCTAGTGATTGATTAGATATTATAGTGCACATGTAATATTACAAGTTCATAACAATTTCCAAGTCAGATTCTAACACATGATCAAAATCCAAGCCCTAGAACAAGTTGTCAGAGCTTACTGGATTTTTCTGGGTAACCCAGAAACCCAGTCAGCTTCGAGTTGACACTTTGTGACTTAAATAGCTTAGGGTTCTATTTGATATTATGATGTTATAATGGTTCAAATGTGTAGTATACATGACATAGTACATATAACATTCATCAAATCATTTAAAATACAACAAAATCTCCAGATCCAATCTAGTCAAAGTATGTCAGAAACTTTGTTGATCATCCGATTTCTTGAAATTCCAGAAATCAGTTTTTGTGATCTTCTATACAACTTTGACCAGACACTACTTTCAGCTTATTTAACATTTAGGTGTTATTAAAGCTTTAATATATAGTCCATCTACCAGACTACCACATGAATGCAAGAACAAACACAAAACATCAAACACGCGAAAGATCCAAGGACGTAAACTGGCTGTCAGAGTATTCTGGGTAGCATCTGGGTAACCCAGATTTCGTTTGGTCATGGTCGGTCAACCGACTTTGACCATGAATAAATTTCTATATATGATAGATCTGACCCTACTACAAATTCCAGAACATAGATCTCATAGCATACTACAAGATCAAACATTTAAACAGCCAATTACATAAACTGGAAGAGATCTAGCTGGTCTGACATTCATTGTCAGACATCAAAAACAAAAATTGCCAGATTTTGAAAAACACTAGATCTGAGCATATAGATGTTATGGATCTAACATCTATCAACCCAAATCACATAATAACACTATAATCAACATGTTTAACACAAAAAAACTAACATCTAACATAAGATTAAAGATCAGATCTTAGGGTTAGGGTTTATACCTTCTATGAACAAGCTTTGATTCTTGGCTATTGATTTGTTAGTGGATGAACTAGGGACTGAATAACTTGTCAATTTCGTGGGTTAGAGAGAGAGAGAGGGACTTGGTAGAGAGTTGGTGTACAAATGGGCTAAAAATAAACTTTCTCTCTCTCTTTCAATCTATATATAATAGGTTAGATGCATTGTATTGGGTTGCTGAATGATTGAGAGGTGTAGGTTTTCAGCACATGGGCAAGTTGGAGTGGTTTACCAACTACATATATGGAATGATTTACAAGCAAGCTATCCAAAAATGATATTTTAGTAAACTAACAAAGTATTTAAGGGTATTATTATCCATGCTACTTGAATCTAGGTTTTAATCAATAGATTTTAAACCTTAAGGTTTCCCAAATAATTTTTAGGGTTTGAAAAATTAAGTTTAAAGTTTAATAAAATTTTAATTAGAACTTACTAATTAAAATTAGGGTTTTAATAGAAAATTAGGGTTTTAAAAATACTTAGGGTTTCTTGATATTATTAGGGTTCCCTAAATTATGAATTAGGGTTTCTTAATTAACATTATAATTTACTAAAATAATAATTAGGGTTTCCACTTAGCAATTAACTAATTAAGTTTCCTAATTTAGTAATTAGGGTTCCTAATTAATTAAGGTTTTCCATAATTAGGGTTAAAATCAATAACACATGACATTCATAACCTAACGTAATTACTTGGAAATCTGACATTCTTATTTGACTATCGAATTGGGGTTTATTAAAATAATATTAGGGTTTTCTACTGTTCTACTATAACTGTTCTACAAATTAACATTACACACATATAGTACATATTTATAGCACTGAAATATACATAATATAATATTATTATTCTCATCCCTTGATCAAAATCCAAAATTAGGGTTTGGATTCCATATCTGATTTACCTTTCATACAAAACATTATTAATTAAGTTAAAATAATTAACTTAACTAATCTGAATAAATTCATAAAATAAAATAATTATTATAATAATTTATAATTATTTCATATATTATTTAAATAATATAAAATCACATTTTCATGGAAAATAATTAATAAAAACATTTCTACTATAAAATTAATTATTATAAGAATATAATTTATAATGATCAATAATTCTAAAATAAAATTAGTTGTAATCATTAATGTAATAAATATATTTTATATTCATCACATAAATACATACACATTACCTTGCACGCATTCTCACCTTAAAAAAAAAATTATACACAAAATTTTCTGATTTAATTATGTAGAAAATATCGGGTTATTACAGTACATATCATACCATACATGATAGATCCTATTGCTGAAGCATAAGAAATCTTACTTATACGGTCTCTCTCCTCAAGTGTCTTTGGGGCCTGTTTCTTGGAGAGATGTATTCCATGGCTCATCGGCATGAGACCTCTCTTAGAATTTTCCATGATAAACATCTTTAGCATTGATTCAATGTACGTTCCTTGGGACAAGACAAGCATCCTTTTAGATCTATCTCTATATATCTTTATCCCCAAAATATAGGATGCTTCTCCCAAGTCCTTCATGGAAAAGTGTTTAGATAACTAGATTTTAATTGACTGTAGTATATGAATATCGTTCCCTATCAGTAGTATATCATCAACATATAATACAAGGAATGAAATAGCGCTCCCACTAACCTTCTTGTATACACATGGTTCATCCTCATTTTTGATAAAATCAAACTTTTTGAGTGTCTCATCAAAACGGATGTTCCACCTACAAGAAGCTTGATTCAATCCATAAATGGATCGTTGTAGCTTACAAACTTGATTTGTTCCAAATATTGAAACAAATCCCTCTGATTGTGTCATATACACATCCTCCTCAAGTTTCCAATGGAGGAAGGCCTTTGTTCACGTCCATCTGCCAGATTTCATAGTTATGGTAAGCTGCAATCACAAGCAAAATCTGAATGGACTTGAGCATTGCTACTGGTGAGAAGGTTTCATCATAGTCAACTCCTTGCCTTTGTTTAAAACCTTTCGCAACCAGTCGGGCTTTATAGGTCTCTACCATGCCGTCTGCTCTAGTCTTTCTTTTAAAGACCCAGTTACACCCAATAGGCTTAATGCCTTCAGGTGGTGAAACCAAAGTCCGTACTTGGTTTTCATACATGGATTCCATTTCGAATTTCATGGCCTCTTGTCATTTCTCTGAGTCTTTACTACTCATATATTGTTCGTAATTCAATGGATCATCATCATCTATGATGCATGCCTTATTGTCATCCTCTATGACGAATCCACACCTATCAGGTATCTTCAGTACTCTTCCAGATTTACGAATATGGTGTGTTACAATAGGTTCTTCCACTTGGTTAGGTACCTCTTTGCTCTGTAGTATTTTGTGGTTCTTGAACTTCTTCAAGATATATCTTACTCCCACTGACCCCTTCAAGGATAAACTCCTTTTCCAATAAGGCACCATGTTTCGTAACAAACACATTTTGATCAGTTAGATGATAGAAATAATACCCTGATGTTCTTTTAGGGTATCCCACAAATCTACACTAATTGGATCTAGTCTGTAGCTTATCGTTTTCAAACTTTTTGACATAAGTTGGACAACCCCAAGTCTTAACATGCTTAAGATTTGGTTTCCTCCTTGTCTATAACTCATATGGGGTCTTAAGGACGGATTTGGTAGGTACCTTGTTAAGTAAGTATGCAGCCATTTCTAGGGCATATCCCTAGAAGGAAACTGAAAAGTCGGTAAAGCTTATCATGGATCGAACCATGTCCAACAATGTTCGATTTCTCCTTTCAGATACACCATTGAGCTGTGGTGTCCCTAATGGAGTCCATTGTGAGATTATACCATTTTTTTGAGACAATTGAGAAACTCGCCGCTTAAGTATTCACCACCTCGATTTGAACGAAGAATCTTAATACTTTTGTCAGTTTGTTTCTCTACTTCACTTCTGAAATCTTTGAACTTTTTAAATGATTCAGATTTGTATGTCATTAAATAAACATATCCAAATCTTGAGTGATCATCAATGAATGTAATAAAATAAGAATACCCTCCTCGTGCAGTCGTTGTCATAGGTCCACATACATCTGTGTGTACTAACGCTAACAACTCTGTAACTCTTTCTCCTTTTCCACTAAAAGGAGATTAAGTCATTTTTCCCATGAGACAAGATTCAAAAGTTGGATATGATTCATAATCCGATAGTTCTAGGAGCCCATCTTTATATAACTTGGATAATCTTGTTTCACTTATATGACCAAGTCTACAGTGCCACATATAGTTATAATTAACATCACATCTTTTCCTTTTCTTAGTTGTTCAATTTGAAGTATATTTTCATGCAAGTCAAGTATATAAAGTCCATTTCATAAATTACCAACATCATATTAAAAATTATTATTATAAATAAAACAATTGTTGTTCTTTATTATAATGTAAAAACCATATGTATCCAATACATAAATTGAAATAATGTTTCTAATAATGTTTGGAACAAAATAAAAATTATTTAAATTAATGAACTTACCCGTAGGCAGTGCTAAACAATAAGTCCCTACAGCTAATGCAGTAACCTTTGCTCCATTTTCCACTCGTAGGACGACCTCCTCCTTGCTCAGCTTTCTACTTCTGACTAGTCCCTGCATATTATTACATATGTGAGAACCACAGTTGGTATCCAATACCCAAGTAGAAGATTGACTTTCAGAAAAAATAATTTCAATCATAAATAAACCTTGATTAGGATTCGAAGCTTCTCCAAGCTTCTTTTGCTTTTGCTCCGCAAGATAATCCTTGCAGTTCCTCTTCCAGTGACCCAGCTTATTGCAATGGAAGCAAATTCCTTTGCCAAATGGATCAGATTTCTTTTTATCCTTCACTTTCACCTTACCCTTAGCCTTCTTGGATTTCGTATTTTGAGAAGATACCTTGGGCCTCTTCCTTTTCTTAGAAGAATCATCCATTATTAAGACATGGTCCTTCTTGGATGGGAAATGACCTTCAATAGTGTTCAACATGTTAAGTAATTCATGTAAGCTGACATCTAACTTATTCATGTGAAAATTCACAACAAATTGTGAGAAGGTGTCCGGGAGTGACTGCAAAACTAAATCTTGACTCAACTCCCCATCTGTAACAAACCCAACCTGTTGAAGAAGTTCAATCAGATTGATCATATTTAAGACATGAGTCTCAACAGTAATACCCTCGGTCATTCGAGATCGGAAGAGCTCCTTAGATATTTCATATCTAGCAGTCCTACTTTGCTCACCATATAGCTCTTACAGGTTCAGCAACATAGTAGGAGCATTCATGGTTTCATGCTGACACTGAAGCTCGTTACTTATGGATGCGAGCATAAGGCATTGAGCCATAGATGCATCATCTTGCCACTATTTAAAAGTAGCAATCTCTTCATCAGAGGCTGTCTCTGCAACTTTTGCAGGTATTGGCGAATTTAGGACATAAGAAATTAAATCTTTTCAACAATGAGAATAATTCTCAGATTCCTTAATCAGTCTATGTAATTCGGTTCGATCAGTTTGTTAGCATCAAGTATGCTACACAGTGAAATTAGTGAATGTGACATTTTCAAAATTCTGCATGTAAAAAGACAATATTTTAGCAAACATTATTTTTATTAATTTATTTTACCAAAATAAATTAGGTCTTATATTATATTGGTTTCTCCCACTATTTTCTACAAACTATATTACCCTCACTTATATAGTTCAGAAAAATCTATTTAATGTTTTTGCTAGTGAGAATAAGGATCTCATTTCAAATATATATAGCCTCGTGGTAACATAACAAACTATATATAAATAAATAGGTAAAAGACTACTTGTCAATTACATCATCATGTAACTCCTTATCTTTTGTCTCTTAGATTATTTTGATCAAGTGGTGGCACATCCGAATAAAAATTATCTAAGTTTAGTCCATCCTAGCACTTCCATATATTCAAAAAAAAAAATATTGTCCTTGCGGTGACACAACAAAAAAATATTGTTCAATCATCTTTATAAGCATCAAATGTGATAAATTAACGTCTTAAATACTTAATACTTGTCTTGTGGTGACACAACAAAATCATATTAAATATTTAATACTCTATTAATTTTATCATGCTAGAATGCGACGTTCGATACTCCAAATATCTTTGAACGCTTAGGACTTAATATAAATTCTTTGAGGGGTTTATTATTATTAGTCTCATCTTGTTTAGCGCGCATATATATATATATATAATACTAGCATGCACATATAGAATACTATATTCTACCCGGATTGATTATGGACTTTTATTCTAGTTTGGTTCACTAGAGCCACCAAGTGAACCAAATGGTCAAACCCTAGGGTGCAAGAATAAACATTTAAATATAACTATTACATTTAAACCCGAGCTCCATTACAAATTGGTCTTCAAGCGCTCCTTGTTCCTTGATCTCCGCTTCTTCGTGAAATTCTGACTAATACTATTACATAAATTATTTAATGTAAATAGAAACCTTGATCAGCAGTCAAGGAGAAGTACATAGGAGAGAGGTATAATTTACAACAAGAAGAAAACTAGAAAAGACGAGATACGCTGACCCCATTTAATAAAACTCATACATTCAAGCATCCATCCAAAATAAAATCCAATCACATTGGTCATAGTACATAATCAATCCAATTTATTATCATACATATCAACACATGTATCAATAAATAGCATTTATCTCATAAAAATAAATTCATTCCATATATGCATTAATATTAATTAATGGGCAAAAGTTTGCTAAACTTTAGTTTTGAAACAAAATAAACTCTTTTATTTTAATCAAAAAACTAAATCCAAATTAAACTCTTTAATTTTAGCAATCTAAAATCATATTTAAAGTAAAATAAACACCTTTATTTTAAAAAATTTATCAATTAAATAAACTATTTATTTAATTAAAGAAAAATAAAAGTTTTTCATTTTTTGCCCAAGGGCGCTGCTACGCCTAGAATAAACTGGGTCACGACGTGGCTGCGCTTCAAATACCAAAAGCTAATTTTTAGTATGTAACAGTAGTGCTACTCAAAAATGAACTAGTTCACAGTAGCATTTACCCTCGCTCATCTAGAAAATTGGATTCGGGAGGCGGTAGCAATACTGCACTCAGAGTGAATCGGAGGCAACAGCAATGCACCACATCACATCGCAAAAATAAAAAACTTTTTTTGTTGCCCAGAATTTGATCCAATCATATACTATACATATATGGAATCACAAAGACTGATAATTAGAACAAGATTGGCTCTGATACCACTGTTAGGTTTGCTAGAAACAAGAGTATACAATCAAATTATATAAATAAGCGGAAGCGAAATAAAAATGGTTTTTAAATTTTCTTACAAACCATAAACCAAGATCGTTCTTGTGCTTAGATCATCAGTCAATAATAGAGTAGGAGATTCAGAATCATACCCTTGAAGATCTGAGCTTCCTCCGGTACGAGTTCAACTCCTAATCCTCGTGCTCTCCCTGAATACGTGGGTTTGGTTCCTTCCTTTGACCAACGTCAACCACCCAAGTGTTTGGCCTCTAGATGTGATCCACCAAGGAAGAAGAAGAATCAAGAAGAAGGGATATTGGCTCACACCCTAGTTTTCTATCTGTATAGATGATAAGTAAGTTTTATACCTACTTATTGGATATCAACTTGCTATAATTATAGCTTAAACTCAAGTATTTTTAGTTGTATTTGATGCTTTTATCTTTGTTTATAGGATTGCATTAAGGAAGCTCGAATGTCATGGCAATGGCTTAGATTTGGCAAGAATGGTGAGCATGTGGTGAACCTAAGAATGAATCATGGCATGTAGACATTGGAAGGGCATATGAGCAAGTTAAGTGAAGGATGAAAGAAGGGAAAGCAAAGCTGACCAAATAGCAAAGAAAGCACAGTGAGAAGAACTACAAGAGAATGCAGAGCATCCAGCCAGCATGCAGCTTACCGACCGAATAAAAAAAAAAGCGCGCTCGCCCAGAGATAAAGAGAAACCAAAGATGGCGGCGTGCTCGCGCCCTAATTAGCACATAGGGCTGCGCGGCCGCACCAATCAAGGCTCTGAAATATTGACTTTTAGCTTAATTTTTGCTGTAGCATTTTTACTTAAAAGAGGTGTATTTTCAAGTTACAGGACATACTTTGGAGCAGTTTTATTATTCCATTTTAGGGTTTTATAGAGCTAGAGAGAGTTCTTAGCTATACACCACTATTTTGGCTTCTCTCTTTAGATCTTAGTAGCTTTTGCTTATTAAAAAGTGTATGTTGTTTTGATTGTGGATCTAAACTAAGTTGGAAGCTTACTTTGGACATACTTTAAAGCGTATTTGCTCATTACTATTCTCTTTACTCTCTTTGTTTTCATTGTATCTTCTCATGCTTGGATTAAATCCAATAATGGCTATTGATTCAGAGATAAACTAATCACCATTATGGGATTCTAATGGATCTTATTGTTTAGTTTAGATCTATATGCCTCGTTGTTATGCTTGACTGATTATAGTTGGATTACCTAGCTTAGTTGTGCTTATTGCCTAGATGGTTGATCACCATCAACCTTAATAGTTTGTATGGAATTGAAAAATGAAATACAATCTCAGATTTTGGCCTTGCTAGCATATGTTCATGAAATTTGCATGTGATAGATTTTGTGATTAGTAACCCAGATAGATAGGGGTGTTCATTGGTAAAAACCCAGACCGGATTGGCCCGAACCGAATATCGATAATAGCAAATTTCATGAACCGATACCTGTTCAACCGGTATATCGAACCGACGGTACCGGTTCGATACTGGTTTTTACCGAAAATTAATATAATTATTATTTTTATTTTTATTTTATTATTTTAATTATTATTTTATTATTATTATTATTATTATTATTATTTATTATAATCATTATTTTATTATTATTATTATTATTAATAATAAATTATTAATAATAATAAAAAATTAGAAAACAAGTTATATCACTGGATTCGATCAAGAAAATCGAACCATAAAATTCTTTGGTGAAATGAAGTGCAGAAAAACCCAGATATACCGATTTTTTTTATAATTTAACAGGACGATTCTTTTTTATACCGAATCTAATTAGAATGCGGAAAACGAAAAACAGAAAAAACCGGTTGTTTTGAACACCCTTACGGATAGACATATACCGATTTACCATGTGTATTCATTAAAGAGAGCTTGCACTTAAATTAATATTACTTTTAAGTCACATAGACATATATATAGTGAGTTAAGTAATATTGATGTTCATATGAATTCTATCTATTTTTTTGATTTTATGTGATATGGACATGGTGTATTGAAAAATAGTCATGTTTCACTTTTGTGCTCTCGACTAGTAATCCATAGTAAATAATTAAGTTTAACAAGAGGTGTATAATCTAGATGTTGCATTAAGCTGACATTAGGATCTCATATCTTCCCAATTTGAATCTTTTCGCTTGTTAATTAATTATTTTGAGTTGATAATCATTTTAGTTTTTAAATCACCTTTTATTCGCTCGTTTAAACAACCAGAAATAACTATAAAGTTGTTGAATGATAGATTAGGAATAATTACTTTTCTCCATGGGAACGATACTTGACTTACTCTAAATTACTTGTTGACCGTGTATACTTACACGTGTGAGTGTCTATTTTGTTAACACCGAAACAAGCCAATATAGAAAAAAGGGGCTTACTCTCCCAACAATTGGAATCATGTATCTCACACACACACACACACACGATATCTAATATAAGAGTACTCTTATACAGATATCAGTTAACCTATTTTAATATAATTAAATAGGGTATTATTTAATTAACTAAACTCCTTTAATTAATTAGGCTCCCTAATCTAATTAGGGATAATTAATTAAACTCTTTTAATTAATTTGCCTCATAATCTCATTAGGAATAAATGAGAGTATTAATATTATATTAATTCCCAAACTCCTTTAGAAATTAAAATAATAATAATTATTATAGTATTAATAAGACTCCTCTTATTAATTTATATTTAATATTTTAAAATATTAAATAATAAATATTAAGCTATTTAATTTATTCTATCACCATAGATTAAATTAAAATACTTAACATATTATTACGATTATACCATTAACTTCTTAAATAATTAATTTTCCTTTTATGGTGTGACCCTTTAGGTTCTCCATATTAAACCTAGGTTGTGAATAAATCAATTAGAATAATTCTAATTTTATTTAAATAAATAAATTAAACTATTAATTTATTTAAATAAATAATATTTATTCTACAGTAGGGATAAGCCTCCCTATCGATTAATGACTTTTTAGATAATATAGATTTCAACATTAATCATAAAAGAACATTTGAGTAAATAGTTACCATACAATTCAATCCTTCCACCATACAATGTCTCAATTCAATATAAGACATGGAATTACTGTCAAGTCTAATTTTATTTAATTATATGTATTTCGATTCCTAAATGCACAAATCCAAATGAATACAAATTAGAAACTAATTTCTAATTTTATTCCACCTTGGTCAAGGATTCCTGGGTTGTCATTTATCGAATCACATACGACATATCTCTTCTTTTACTATAAGTGGTAGATTCTTTATGATCATTCATCATCTCCATATATAACTTATTACACCCAAACATACCTTTTGATATACCCTAAGGGTCTTAAGGAATAAGTATCAAAGTGTAAATCATTATATACAAGATACTATGATGATCTTAAGTCTAAGGATTACTTTTACTACTATTACTATAGGAATTCCTATTGACAGGTAAGTAAAACTCCATTAAGTATTCCTTAGCGAGTCACGTTCAGTTAACTTATTCTTCTCCAATAATCACCTACATACTTGCTTTAGTGTCTCCACACAAATGATCATGAGACCAATCATCCCCATCTAATGAGCAAGTAATATATGTACCAATCTATCCGGATTCACTAATCCCTTTTTTAGTAATCCCTTGATTAGGAACATTTTAGTTTTTAAGCTATCTAAAAATTTAGATCTCATAAGTTTGATCTCATCATAATTCTAAAAGAATTGCTTAAAACTATGAGTTTATCACATATTATAAAAACAGCATCATGTTGATAAATTAAATGCCTTTAGTAAATTAATACTTTTATTAATAAATAAATAAGATTGATTACATATGCTTTATCATCATACGTGATTGGGTTGTGTGCATACTACTTTCAATTATAGCTATTGAAACTTACCTACAAGGTTCAGGTGTTGCCTCTCTTCGTTTAAGTGTTAGATGACTCTTTAAAGCTTACTTTTCATGGCCCATAAACATAAAAATTGAGTAGTACTCAATATGGACCTCAACTAAGTTAGGAAACAACTTTTAAACGTTAATTATGGACATATTATGGTCTCCTTACTGACTCAAAAGTTCAGGTACTTCCCTTGACCAAAATAGTCCTCTAATCTAGAGTTTATGCACAATTTTGGCTATTACTCATAAACAGTCCCCAAGTTATGATTCAAGGGTTATCTAAGCATTCATATAAATTTAAATTATCCTCAAAACGCATCATCACATACTCTAACAAGCTTGGAACTTTTCTCATGTATCCATACCAAAACAACTAATTTCTAGGCATTATTAGTATGAGTTAGTACTAAATCACCATAACAGCCTTCAAGCTTTCAACTACAAGTTTTATCACCACAAGTACTTTCTATATACTATATGTTCATGGTTTAATACAAATAAATGCAAGAATTCTATCTCTCTTTTTTCCAAAACAATCCTTAATGGGCTTTTAATTCTTCTTTCATTGGTCCAGGAACATCAATTTACAATGTTCTAATTTTAGACTCAAAGTGGGGGGGGGGGGGGTCCGCAGATGACTTTTAAGTTGAGATCTACGACCGTGGAGTTGCATTCTACGATTGTGGAGTAATTAAGGTACTCTAATTTCTAAAATAAAATTATCATAGCATGTAAGTTATACTATAACATGTTATTTTAAGCATAGAAGCATGTTTGAGGCATTCATCTTAATATATGTGCCCGTAGACATGATTTGGACTCTAATTTATAGCTAGCATGATTTTATACTATAACAACCCCTACTTGGACATTTAATCAAACAGTTGGTGAGCATGATTTTATTTACATGTAACCACAAATTTCCTGTCCATTTTACCCAGCCTTTTGGCCTTTGATTTATTAAGGGTATCTATATAATGCCATAACAACCACACAAAGCTCTAATTTTGTCATAACAGCCACCATAGTCTTATTTAATACTATAGCCACTAACAACCCATTATATTATCAAATATGAAATAGAAAAGGAATGGAAAGAGTCTAAGTTTGCTTACACTGCTAACTTCTAGGGATTGAAGTAGCTTTGCTGCTCAATCCTTCCTTCCTTTCCAGTTGTAGCTTTGCTAGTCTCTCAATCTAATGAACTGCTATTGACATTGCTTTTGGAACTCGGATAAGTATAGAAGTTATTTAATTTCAGGTGCATTGTATGGCCATATATGGCTGGGATTTCTTTCTCTCTCAAACAACCTACTTGGCCTATTGTTTCTCTCCATCATTAATTATATCTACCTGGCTGCTCTCTGTAGCTCCTATTCGGCCCCTATATTGGCCTACATCATTACCAATACATAGCCCCTACAAGGCTTAGCAGCCTCCTACTACTCTACAGCCTATTTGTCTCCTATTCCGTCCTCTAATAGCTACTTAGCTCATGCAATGAACTTGGCTCCTACATCCACTCTATACCTTATAACTATTAACTAAATTGCTAACTAACTGTTAGCTTACTGACTGACCAACAACCATGTCAGTGCTCTTTTAATTTGATCTAAAAGTTCCTTTTCTCTCCAATATGGGCTGCCGAATTGGGTCTAATGTAAGGTTGGGTACAACTTTGTTTTGGGCTCAATGCACTCATATCATATTAATAAAATAAAGAAGGCTTGAAAGCCTGCATGAAAAAATTAATTTGGCCCAATTTATATAACTTGGACTCATATTACCCCTCTTCACGTAAGGTAATGGTCCATAACACTAAATTATTTGCAAGCACACCTATCTAATTTGATATGGTCCAATATTTAATATGGACTTATATTACATATTAATATACATGAATTTTTATCCACCACAGTTCTTTAAGCTAGTAAAATAGCTAGCACATACATCATTAAAAATGATGGCTCTATGTAATTTAAATACTTCATGGTAGTACCTACCATTTTCTTTATTTGTCACTAAATAATACTTTTGAACGAAATTAATTATATTATAATATAATTATTTCATTGATCTCATATGTTGATTTATGTCAAGAATATTTCTCAATTAAGTCATATTGGCTTCCCTTTTTATTTTGAATAATCAAGGTATACATTTAATAATACCATTGCTTACTACATCTCATAAAATTTATTCAACTCCACATACTACTTTCTTTTCATTATGAGTAAGTAACATTTATATTGTCTCGTACATTCTTAGTTAGAGCCTTTTATATTAAAAGTCTCACTTCCCAATCATTTTATACCCCATGGGCTCTTTATAAGCACATGGATAAAATAAATAAAAAAAATTAATCCACTCTTTTCACATTTCCTTTATTAATAATTAGGTTAAATTTCTAACCTTTATTTAATCATTTATTATTTTCCTTAAAAGAAATATTACTAATATTCAATTATATCATAATAGCAATATTATCAATAGATGATAATATTACTAAGGATTTAATATAATATCTAATTTTTATTTACATGACTAAATTTTAGATAATTGATTATGAATAGTTGTATTATGAGTTAAGATATGATATGCTAATTGAAAGATTAATCTTATCAATGATAAGTCTTTTCAATAAAGAGATTATATTAGATTGTATAGCAATAGTCATCGAATGAGGCAAGTTTCCTAACTCAAACTCGAGTTATTATGTTACAAGCATGCTAGTGGATTAATTGTTGACAATTATTCCACATCTATGATTATTGATATTCGCACTAAGTAAAGTTTTATTAAATTTTCTTATATATTATCATGTACAAATTATTTCTTTGTGCAAATTTCTATCTCTTATATAAACTTTATGACATGCGAGTTCATCAAATTCCTTTGATTAGCTAACCTTGTACAATTGATTATTGTGTGCAAGTTCATTTAACTTTGTTCTTATGATTATTCCACGATGTTTGAAAATTGTAAACTTTTTCGATGTTCATACGTTGATTAAATGCTAAAATTTATACGAATCTTTTATATTTGTATAAGTGTTCAAGCTATCTTTAAAATTCAATAATACCTGAATTATTTAAGTACTACGCCAATGCCATTTGTTTCGGCTAGACTTATATTTGATGGAGCATTCTATTATGTGTGAACTGATTTGTTATTGAATGTCGGTGCCATTTGTTTCGGCTAAATTAATATTTGATGAAGCGTTCTATTATTTGTGAACTGATTTGTTATTGAAAATCTATGACATTTGTTTTGGCTAGATCAATATTGATATAATATGTTAAAATCATAAATTTTCTTTGAAATCAATCCAAACCATATTGTTGTGGTACAGACTCATGATATAAGACTGAGATGAAAAACCCTTATAAAAAAGGGGGAAATTTTATTGTCGGACATCAGACCTGCACGCTATTTTTGAGTATTATGTATAATTATGGGTATAATGAGGCTGATCACTTCATGTACTCGCAGAAGAGTATAAGTAGTTTTTATAGCTAACTTATACTTTTAAGGCAATTCAGATTTATTAACTGATGATTCCTCTAGTAGTTCACGATCCATTTGTGATCATTCAGCATGAAATCTGGGAATATCCTTCTTTATTGAATATGGTTGCAGTATTGTTAATCCATTATAATCAACTTGATAATTGTTAAAACTTCGAAAGAATTTAACTCTTTCATCCTTGATGTGTTATTCAGCATGAACTATAAGAAAATCCTTGTTATTAGAAATGATTCATTATTTTAGCTACTTTACAATCTTTTGAATATTGTTTAAGTTCTAGAGAGTTGAACTCTTTTAATCATGATATATCATTCTTGTATTTAAACTTGTTGAGCGAATTAGTTGTTCATCTTTGCTATATCATGATATTATTTCAGTTAAGTTTGAATGTTCGAAGAAAGACAAAGGCAAAGAGAAGGCGACCGAATAACATCATTTGTATAATAATTATTATGTTATATATGGATATAAGTCTTTTGTATTATTAGATATGTAATGTAAAGGTTAATTAGACCTGGGATAATGATATATTTTATATTAAGGTAATGTAATGAATGATGTAATTCATAAAGTATGAGTAGATAGATTTAGTGAGCATAATGTATCATGAGCACCAAATTTGAGGTTCAAGGAACCTAGATTTGGGGCGTTATGGATCGTATCTTTTGGGACGGACATTCTAGGGTCAAAGCATCTACCATATGGGCTGCTATTTGTTTTGTTGGCCCTAAGGTGAGCTGGTTAAAAATAGTTTGACACAATTTACAGGTAACTTGGTTCTCGGCTTGCTTTCCATAACAGGATTGTAACATGTCCCTTTGAGACATACTACTTATGTAATGCGGCAGCTGAATCCTCGACTCATCTCTTTTTTGAATATGACACATCTCAACTCATTTTGAAAACTGTTTTGGCTCATCATGGCTGGTTCAGAATTCCTTTCGCCAGATTGTGTGCTATATTCGGTTTACTAGGATTGATTGGTTAACTAATTCCCACATCATTAAACTCTGTTTGGCTACAATGGTCTAAAAAATATGGAATGAAAGAAATCGAAGACTTCATGGAAAACATCATACTATCGCTTCTATAACTGCCCAAGATTGTATTAAAATTATTAAATGTAAGTTGTATAATGTCAAGAACTTTAGTAAATATTTAGAAAAATATCCTTATATTAGGGTCTGGCAGTTATAGCCTTTTTGGTTATAAAACTTGCATCATTGGCCTATCTTTGATGTGTCTTCTATTGCAGCTTAGCGGGGTATGCCCCTTAGCTTATAATCTTTTCTTTTTTATAATACTCTTAATTTAGCAAAAACACACACACACACACACACACACACACACACACATATATATATATATATATATATATATATATATATATATATTACATCATAAAATTCATAAATATGAGAACTAACTATCCAATAAAATATTTTTAAAATTATAATAAGAAGTAGGGCTAAATATACTTATGTTACATCAAGTATTATCAAATTCATAATTTGACCCTCAAAGTATTTGGGCTTATAATTTATTACATAAAGTAACTACTTTCATACAATGTAGCTCCCGAATTCATATTCCAGCCAAATTTGACTAGGATACATAATTTTCCTGCAAGTTAATGAGTTTTATACTGTTGGACCTTACTAAAATATGGTTTGACGTTGTTAAACAATTATACATGGATTAAACATATCATCTTACTTTCCATATCATCTTACTTGTAAATCACCATCACCATAACCAAATCAAAGAACAAGCTTGAAATACCACAATCCATCCATCTCTGACGCCAATTTCCACTACCAAAAAATTTAGCTCCAACACATATCCCAAGCACCCATTTTCACTACTAACAAATCTCTACCACCATCAAATCTCCAACACCACCCATCTTTCCGGCCAAAATTAAAAGTGTCACAACTAGAATTAAAACACTATCAACACTATCTTCAAACAACATCTATCATCTTCAACGATTTACAAAATTAATTCAAACCTAAATAATTGACTAGATTGTAAGAGTATTTGTCAAATGGTAAGAACCTGATTCGATGGGTGAAGTCAACAAGACGAAATCCACTAAAAGGCACCTCTTTACTCTCTGCACATCTTCCACCACCTCTAATTTCATCATCTTCTTCTCTTTCTTTTTTTATTTCCTTATTTCTTCTCCTTATCCTTCACCAATATCCCAGATTTGGATACCCATATTCGACACAACCATCATTTCCAAAAAGATAAATAAGAATTTTTAAGAATCGGTCAGAGTATAGAACTTATTATTGCAAATAACCATTGTCACTCCAGTTGCCCCATCGTCGCTAATTCTTACTTCCATCATCAAGATTCTCACTCTTTTCGTCGCGAGTCTCACTCCCATCGTCTATTATGCTATTACACGATTTATTTTGAGATAAGAGTTCATCATATTGAGACGATTGAGAAAGGAGAGTGCGAGAGGCTAGTGGTGGTGGAAACGAAAAAAATATGTTGAAACTTTTTCTGATAAAGGATTTGAATTGTATGAATCATGGTTTAATTTTAATTAAGTGAGTGTTTGTCTTATTTATTAATTTTTTTAACGCATGTTGTATTATGTCAACAAAAAAATATTGAGGTTTTTCTTGTCATGAAGTCTTTTTTAATTATTATTATTTTAAGTTTTCCAAATTTATTATTTTGGCGTAAACATTATTTGGTATAATTTTAAAATCAACAATATTTGGTGTCAATTGTATTTAGAAATATTTTAATTTGGGATTAAGTGTATTTTTAATTTGGGGTTAATTCTATTTAGATTATTTTAATTTGGGGTTAATTGTACTTAAAAATATTTAATTTTTCTATGAAGTCAAATCGTATCTAAATACGATAAAACCGTATAAAACCATTTGGCTTTGATCAACCAGGTTGGTGCTCGGCTTGTATTCCGACCAATTTTGGCCGGAATCTGAATTTGGGGCCGGGCATTTAGATATTTTATGTTGTAAATTGTAAACCTAAAGCCGAATTATAAATTTGATAGTACTTGATACAGTAGAAGTGTAATTAGCTTTAAGGAGTAAACATTATCATTGATGAAGTTTAAATAAAATTAATACAATCACCAAACATATGATTAAATTATAAAGTTCAAAAATAAAATTTAAATTTTTTCAATAAGAATAATTATAATTATAATTATAATATTAAAAAAATTCAATAATAATAATAATAATTATAATAATAATATTAAAAAATATCAACAATATAATAATTTTACACAACTAAGGACGTGAGCAGTGAGCTTATGAATTTAAATCAATTAGTGGGTAACTTTTCCTTGTATACAGGTTACTTTTACTTGTATGTATATTAAACGATGGAAGAGCATAGACAAGAACCGTAAACCTTAAGACCTATAGTAGGTGAGAGCTTCGCACTCACTCTCTCTTTCCTTATATTGGTTACAAGTTAAAGTTCCAACCTTATAATTACTGATTACAAGAAAGAACTAAAACTTCAAAAACTCTCTACCAACCTTATCATTCATCCTTCATACTACTCGAACATCTATATCTTTCTACTTCTTTTCACTAAATCCTGATGATATTTTTTTATCCAAAAGTCCATCTCTTTCAAAAAAAAAATTGGTTTCTTAGGGTTTCTTGTGCACATGTCAAATTAAGTCTTAAAGTAGCAAAAACCTTTAATTAGTTAGAAGTGAAATAAGAAGTAAATGGAAAGGGAAGCGAAGGACGAAACATTGCCACCGGGGTTTCGATTTCATCCAACAGATGAAGAGCTTATCACATGTTACCTCATAAATAAGATCTCCGATGCTAGTTTTACAGGAAGGGCTATTACTGACGTTGACCTGAACAAATGCGAGCCATGGGATCTTCCAGGTAGTTGTAAACCTTAAAACCTTTCATTCATAAAATTTTTGGTGTCTATTACCCGCAGACTTTTCTTACCTTAGGGTTTTTGTAACATATTGAAGATACTCGTATGAACCCTGGTTAGGAATTTTTCGTTTTTTATTTTTAATACCAAAATTGAAAATTAGGTTTTCCTGTTGCTCTGTGGAGTTTATCAGGTAACCAGCCATGATTTCAAGAGGGAGGGGTGGGGGTGTTTTATTTATGATTGTTTTAAACAAAAAAGAGAAAATAAATATAAAAGGAATGAAAAAGATAGATCTGAGGGTCATTAGAGAAGTCATTCAATTTAGGGCAATTTTTTTGGAACATATATATGTTTGATTGGATAATGATGAAAAATATATAGAAGAAAGAGAAGATATTGAAGATTTGTTTTTCATTACTTCATAAGTAGATACTAATTACAATTGTAGATCTCTCGTTAAAAAAATTATTTCGTAATTTATATTACTAATTGAAACCATTTCTTGTGCTATATACCTACTCAACACTAGAATAAACAAATTAAGCACAGTTTTATAATCATTTCTGGTACTATTTATTTTTCCTTAATAAAACTTTGGTGAATCAATTATCTATGCATCTCATATATTAACAGAATCATTGATATCTGTTGCTAAATTTTTTCTGAATCAGGGAAGGCAAAGATGGGAGAAAAGGAATGGTATTTTTTCAGCCTAAGAGATCGGAAATACCCAACTGGAGTAAGAACAAACCGAGCCACGAACACTGGATACTGGAAGACTACAGGGAAAGACAAAGAAATCTTTAATAGTGTGACGTCAGAATTAGTTGGTATGAAGAAGACACTGGTTTTCTACAGAGGAAGAGCTCCCAGAGGAGAGAAAACTAACTGGGTCATGCATGAGTATCGTATTCATTCAAAATCCTCGTTTAGAACAACCAAGGTAGTCTCCACTCTTCTTAAATGAGTATATATGTTTTTGAATCAAATTAAAGCTGATTACACTCTTAAAGCTTAGTTTTCTTCTAGTCAGCTCACTTTCCATTTCTTGTGTTTAATTTATATTTGTTTTACATCGGGCTTTCTTGAGGGTGTATAACTTTCTTGAGGGACAAAATACACCTAAATAAATTCTCAACTTAGTTAATAAGAAACCTAATTTTAGTCTTTGTGCTTTTGGTTCAGAAGTGCAATTTTATCATAGATACACAAAGCCCAAAATGTATACATGCATACATATTTTATTTTATTTTATTTATTCCTCAGCCAACAGATTTGGATATATATATATATAATGGTTTTTGTTTATTTATACATATATTTAATGGATAATTTAAACTTTGAATGAATTGGCAAAAAAGAGTATATATTTTACTCTATTTATTTCAAAATTAGAGATACATTTTAAAATGAGAAATTTTAAATAAAAAGTTATTTTTACCAAACATATATACATCTACCATTTTTAAGAAATATTGTAGTTGTTGCATGTATTCAATCTACTTGATATATAGGTAATGCTATATTAGTAATCTCTTTGTGATTTTATAGTTTAAATTAAATATTAATATATTTCTAATTTTGGAATAAATTATTTTTATTTATTTATAAATTTGAAACGAATGGAGTAGATTTGAGTAACCATACAAGGTAAGTTTTCTTAAAGTCCTTCAGTACGATCAATTGAACTTCAATAACCTACCATGTATACATACTTTATTTTATTTTTGGTTATGCCAGCAAATTCGGTTTAGTCTACACATATATAATGCTTTTCTGTTTACGTGTATATATATTACGAGTAGATTTGAGTAACCATACAAGGTAAGTTTTCTTAAAGTCCTTCAGTACATTCAATTGAACTTCAATAACCCTAACATGTACACATACTTTATTTTATTTTATTTTGGTTATGCCAGCAAATTTGGTTTAGTCTACATATATATATTTTAAGTCGAATTGAAGCTTTGACAGAACTGACAAAGAACATTACAAATTTATTTTTGTGTAGCCATATAAAGTAGGTTTTCTCTTAACATCCTTCAATATATGATAAACTGAACTTTAACAACTTTGTTATAAAGGTATTAGAATGGCCAAAAAGCAATGTAAGCTGAATATTATTCCACACAACTCGTAAATAAATGCAATTTATATAAATAACTGATTTGGAAAGACTCATGGTGATTATTAGAACTAAGAAAATTTAATTATGCAGAAGTTACTATGCATAAAAGAAAAACCTACTACGAAAAATAAAACTTCTTCCGCATAAAATATGTCCCAAGTACAGTTTCAAATAAATTAACAAAATTAAAAAATAAAAGATAAATTACAAATAAGTTCCTTTTTTTATTTTGTTATTTTGATAGCAAAATAAATAAATATTATTGAAACCATACAAAATACATAAGTGACGAATATAACATATAACTTCTTTTTTCTCCATAAAAGTAGTAAACTCTACTCAAAAGTGTTTTAAAAGGCAATATAGACTCCATAAGATACATTGCATTTGAATCTTATAGTTCAATCATATTTTGTGGGACAATTTTATTTTTTATTTGTACTTCAACCATCTTTTATAGAATCGGAGGTAGTAGTAGTACCTTGTATTCGAAAGTAATTAAAACAAATTCCATGTTTAAGTTATGTTCAAAGATCAGTTGAAACGTGAACTACAAGTTTACAACTATATGTCAAATTCCATGTTTAAGTTCTGTTTCCTCTAATTAATTCAATAACAGATTAAAGTACTCTCTATATGAGTTCTAAAATTTTAAAGGTTTTCTTGTATTCAGCAAGATGAGTGGGTTGTATGCCGTGTCTTTCAGAAGAGTGCTGGAGGGAAAAAGTACCCCTCAAATAACTCCAGAGCAGTGAATCCCTACAACCTCCAAATAGGCGCTCCTAGTTCCATTCCTTCACAAGTCATGCAGTCCGACCCTTTTCATCAGTTTCCAATGGGAAGAGCTTACATGACTAATGCTGAGTTGGCAGAGCTTACTAGGGCTTTCAGAGGTGGCTCAACCAGCATGAATATGCCTATGCCTATACAATCCCAATTGAACTATCCGGTATTGGCAGGAGGCGGAGGAGGTTCCTTTACAATCTCCGGTCTCAACTTAAACTTAGGAGGAGGAACGTCAACGCAACCATTTTTCCGGCAACCTGCGCCACCGCCTCCTCCGCCCATGAATCAACAGGATGTGACTTCTTCCATGCTCACTGGTGACAGCGAGGCAGCAGCTTATGCTGTGGATATGAACAACACAAACGTACTGAATTACCGATTCATGAACATGGAGCATTGCGCGGATCTAGATAACTACTGGCCTCCTTATTAAAGGAAAGAGATTTCGATGAGAAAAATTGACTAAAATGCAAACCTATATCATGAGTTTATCTATTTTTGGAGATATAGTATATAACTCTATAATATAACAAATTTCTCTTTCATGATATAATTATTAGTGTAAAATCGTACGTTTTGAGGTATAATTAACCCATAATGTATAATTTTACAATACTAATTATGCCACGAAGTAGGGATTTGCTATACTATAAAGTCAAGTAACATATCTTCAAAAAAAATGATAAGTTCAATGTTTGATTTTGGATTTTAGTCACAAAAATCATCCATTTCATGCATAATGCAGACAAGTTGGTGTAGGTCTAGAAGTGGTTTTACTTTTATTTATGTTTGGATAGATCATGGTTTCTGGCAGGTCATTGTATTGTGAATGGATAACTGCCGCAATTTTAGTTTCTCTTTTTATTACTCTTCACCTAGTTATATGAACGACTAGAGAAACGTATTATTTAAGTGTTGGATATCGGTAAATTATCTGTTTTTGTTGGTATTATATATATATATATATATATATATATATATATATATATTTTCCTGTTTTGGTGTACACTAATGGAAAGAAATTTGGATATTTATATAAATATATTTACTCTTTCTAGTTGTTACAAGATTTTTTACACGGCAAGGTGACTAGAACGAATTTAAATTATGTTATTGAAGGTACAGGTTAGCGAAACTTATAGTTTTGTGTATTCAGGAGGTAGACAGGAATGTCGTGCTTGAAGCTACACAAAAATAAGAACCTGATTTTTCTGTACATTTAATTTTGTAAACTATGTCAAACCAAAAAATCCGGTTAGGGTGAAGTTGTAACGATTGAGAATATCGAATCACCTTGTATATAATTAAGGTTTACGAATATTATTTAGTAAAATAAAACTTTTTGGATAATATTCTATTTTATGTGATTTAATGTCATATTATGACCTTGATTATGTTGTGTAGCATCCCTAAATCCGGGTCTCAAATCACCACGGATCTAGTATACTATTACTATAACTATTGCGAAAGATATAAACATAAATTATTTATGCAGTAAACTTTTACACATAATCCACAAGGTCTGTAACCTTAACTTAATATATGCATTCAAGATTTCTACGATTTACAATGTCATCAGATCAGAAAATTTAATAATTCTAACTGCATAATAATCCAATTTTGGAATTTGCCTTTGCCTCTGTCTTTATTCAAGCCTTCGTCTTAATCTGAAAATTTTATCATGATATAGCAAGGGTGAGCAACAAATTTGTCCAGCAAGTTTTAAATACAATGGAGATATATCATGATTGAAAAGAATGAATAAGCTTTCAAGTTTTGAACAATATAATAATTGTGAAATAACATGAATCAAGTTTCAATAATTGCATGACTGAATCAATAATGTTTAAAGATCAACAATGACCATGAACAATTTAACTCCTTATGGTAATGAAGGTGATCAGCCTTTCATACCTAATGAACATATGCAACATGCACTAAGTGCGAATCAATAATCAGTATAGATGTGAATAATCAACAACAATTATTCACTAACATGCTTTGTAATATAACTCGAGTTTAAGTTAAGGTAACTTGCCTGCATAGTCGATTACCGCTACACAATTTAATTTATTCTCTTTATTGAAAAGACCTATCAGGTATAAGATTGATCTTTCAATTAGCATATCATACATTATTCCATAATACTATCTAACACTTAATCACATAGTCACATATTAGATAATCTTACCACCATATTCATTTACTTACTTATAATCTCATCATCTTATATTAACTTGTCTAACCTTCACTCACAAAGTTAAGTATTAGACATTACACCTTAGTCTTAGTATTATCATTATACTTTGATAATCTTTTCATCACTTATAACTTATACTTATAAGTTTTCCTTTATATGTTATCTTAGTAAGCTAGATAACCTTTTCGATGAACTCAAATATCATTTCAAGAAACTGGGATTACATTTCAAAGATCCTAAAATTACTATTTCATTGAGACAACAAAATATTTCAAAGAGGGTGAAACCATTTCAAAGAATCCAAAATCCAATTCAAAGACTCAATTCTCATTTTAGTCTATTAGAAGCATAACATAGTTCATTGAATACCAAATTCAACAATTATATTAAAAAATAACATAAATCTCTTATTTTAATCTCCGTCGAATATTATTAATTATGTAATAATAATTTACGCTAAGGTTATTACCTTTTAATAACATTCCAGTCAAATACTACTAATAATATCTTAATCCAATATTATTAGTCATATAAAAAAATAATTTAAGTCATTAATCACATTAATAAACAATTTAGTTCAATTGTTTTCATTTCCTTAATTAACTCATTTAACATTCTAAAATGCCATAAACATCACAACACTTCACACCCGACCCAAAACTTCATCAAAAATCTGCATAAGCCATGCTCAAGGGTCTCAAGTCATAAATCATATTTTTCATATATTTTGGACATCATATATTTAATTAAATCCATTTATCCATTTATCATTATTTAGATGAAAAATACCAAATCAGTCCCAAAAATATTTCTTTTCTGAGATTTGACAAAATATAGTTCCATATCGAACATATATTTTTCCCGGAATTTTTAAAATCCATTTACTATATTTAAATAGTCCATAATAGCCAAATATTCTCAGATTTTTTACAAATTGAGATTAACTCCAAAACTTCTAAAATTTTTACAGTATGTTCCTGTTATACACATATACTTCCAGTAAATATTTTGTAATTTTTGGACTTATACACAGAGAGAAATTTGGGTGGCTTCATAAAAGTAGCCCTTCACTATAAAATCTAAATCTCTCAAACCGTATAGCCAAAAATTCTCAAATTTTTACACAACCTTCATGACTTCTGATATTACCACTCCAAATTTTTCCAAAATTTTTTAAAGCACAACAAGTGGACGAAATTACCCCCGTTTCAAACTGCTCCAACACAGTACAAAAAGAAACGAGACAGTTTTTACCAAAATCCACACCACGACTTTTAGAAACGTGATTTTTGAGTTCTCCCACTTGGATTTACTAGTAAACAAATATATCTAACACCTCTCTTCGACGGATCGTAAAAAGGAGTTATAGATTTAAAACAGTAGATTTTTAAAGTATATAAAAGTTAGGGTTTCAAAACTAAAAAAATTTATTTTTCTTTTCCTTTTGGATTCCAACCAAAGAAACACCCAATATGGGTAAATCCATACTTGAATCCATGAAAAACACATAGATTAAAGGGGTTTGAACTTCCATATCAAAAATCCCCTTTCATCAAATTATAAAAGAAATAAAGGAAGAAAGCTTAAGAAAATAATTTTATACCTTGCTTTTTATTTTCTTCCTTTTTCTTTCTTCTTCCTTCTTCTTCCTTCATCCATGGCTGCCCTCTTTCTTCTTTCTTCTATGCCGCGAGCCTTTCTCTCTCTCTCTCTCCCTCTCGGTTTTCCCTCGTTCCTCTCTTTCTTCTCTTTTTCTTCTTATCTTCTTTCCTCTCTAATTTTTTTTTTCCTTATTGCCGATCAATTGGCCCTCATATGGCCACATATTATTGTTATTATTGTTATTTCTAATATAACAATTGTCTAATATGCCCTTCTTTAATTTGGGTTTAAAAATTGGGCCTAACAATTTATTTAATCTTTTGGACTATCAAATTAAATCTTTGGGCCATGTAATATTTACATAGTCTACTCCTTTCCATCTTATTCCACCCTAAATATTTACTTAGGGTATCCATTCCATACATTTAGAATTTAAGTCATTACTCTAGTACACTTAATTTTATAACCAAATTAAACTTATTTTAATTAAGTTATAAAATTATTAAACTTGAGATAATAAAGATATATCTCTTGACTTAAAATAATTTTTAATATTATTATTCTCCCACATTATCCTTAATAATTGGGCTCACTTGGGTTTAACACTTTTATTATTTTGCTTACTAATAAAATAAATTTGGGCTTTCACCCTGTGGGCCCAAGTGCATATTAGGATTCACATGACATAATTGAAATAAATGTATAAATTGGGATTTACATGACCCAATTAAATGTACAAATTAGGGTACATATGACCTAATTAATTGTACAAATTAGGGTCCATGATGCAATTAAATGAAGACCGAAAAAGCCAGAAATAAATGTGCTAGACCCGGGAAAGCCTCTACGTGTTCCAAGGCAGAAGACTTGTGGACGCAACCTATTTTGGGAATTGATTGAGGGATTGGATTGGTGGCTAGAAGGATAGGGCAATTTGGGCATTACTTTGATGACTAAAGGGAATTTCTGGAATTTCCCCTTAAAGACATGACTAAGGGTATTTCGGGAATTTTTTTTAAAACATGTGCCTGGCATGTGACTGCTTCCCAGGAAAGCTCTATAAATAGCCTTCTATCCTAAGAAGGAGGGACTTTTTGCCAAACAATACACTTGGACTCTTGGAAGCTCTGAGCACTTGGAATTCTCTCCCAACTCGAAGACTCAAGAAGGCTCTTGGAATCCCTGCTACCCTAACATGGTTTCCGGATTCTGAGAGTTCTGCCACGTGTCATTGGAGTAATCCCTCACCTGTCGTTCTCCCCTCTTCAATCAATCAGTCAATTCCTTATTCTTCGTGGATTTTTCGCCTCTCCAGCCAACATGAAACCCTAACCCTAGCAAGGCGTGATTTCCTTGCCCACATTTCTTTGGCGACTCTGGTGGGGAGGTGTAGAATTCGTGAAGGGTATGCCCACAACTCAAAGTGGGAGAACTACAAGAAGAGCTATTTCACCAACAAATAGCATTACCTCACCGGATCCAGTTCCAAGGCAAGTAACTTAAGCATTCCAAGGCGCAAACCTGGATTTTGACCAACCACTTGTTGAAGACGCTTCAGAAGGGAGTTCGACATCACCACATATGGCCAATCAACAAACCAACGCAAGAAGGCAAGGTAAAGATGCAGGTGGAGACCAGACGAATGTTGTGCAACTAGAGATGCTCAAGGCATTGAAGGAAGCACGAGAAGGGCAAGGGATGATGATGGCCATGATGCTGGAGATGCAAAGGAAGCAAGAGGAGATGGGGAACTTCCGTCAGCAGTTGATGCAGAACCCTACCTTCAAGGCCATGTTCCCAGGCAGTTCGCAGGGAGAACAAGCAGGAGTAGAGGAAAATAACAATGACAGCAACAACAAAGAGAACCAGATTGTATCTCCATTGACAGAAAGTCAATCAGTTCCAATAATCAACTGGAGCCCCAGAACAGTGGAGACGTGCCACAACCTAGGTTGGAAGCAAGCCAACCTAAGACACACATCATCCCAACCACTCTTCCAGCACTCTCACAAGTGAAAATGCCAATCATTCCAAGCCATGTTCCACGAGTGAGCTAGCAATTGCCACAAGTACCATCTTTGCACGATACAAGTGTGCATCAACCATACACACCGCCGGTATAGCAGTATATTATAACACCCCAGAGAGTTCATGCCACGAGCCAGTATGTGACGAAGGATGATATGATCGATGTGATCAATCAACTTCGCAGGAAGACATCCCGACCCTCAGAGTTAGACTTTACTCCACCTTACCCGGCACACATTCGGAGGAAACCTTACCCGACAGGGTATATTGAGCATCCCCCACAATTTCAGAAATACAATGGGGAAAAAGGAAATGCTAGGGAACATATTGCCAGGTTCGTAGAGTCGATGTCTCCGTGGCTAGGATATGATGAAGTGAACAACCATAACTTGTTGATGCGGGAATTCAACAAGACTTTGACGGATAGTGCCTTTAGCTGGTACTACAATTTGGAGAAGGGGTCGGTCCATGATTGGGATGACCTAAAATTACAATTTTTTATGAAATTTTTCTATGTGCAGATGCAGGTAACCATTGTAGAGCTTATGTGGTTCAAGTAGAAGCCGAATGAGGAGTTCTCAGAATACGTTGACAGGTTCAGGGCCCAGGCACGAAGTGTGCAGAGCCGATTGAATAAAAGAACTTAGTCAGCATTTGCAACAATGGTGCCTTAGATACTTTCAAGCCCCACCTCATCACCAAGGCTTGTGATTCCTTCGCGACACTCTCGTCTTTTGAACAAGACTTGGGAGGAATCATGACATTGCCCACTAGCCATGCGACGGTTACATGGAAGGGCAAGAGGACAACAACTGTGGCTTTGGCTGACTCTCAGTTAAAACCACAAGGGGGCAAGAGGGAAAAGCATGAGAAGAATTTTAACGGAACTAGAGGAATGCCTGAAGACAAATATGCAGGAAAGCCAGTCCCAGAAGCTATCATATGCAGTGAGAAAGCATTCAGAGGTCTGTATGAGCAATGGGTTGAACATGGGGTGGTGAAACCCCCAAGGCCTAGATTTGTAGTGACGGAAGAAATGAAGAGAAGACTAGACTTCTGTGTATTCCACAAATACGCGGGACACTCAACTATGGATTGTTATAGCCCGCGGAGGATATTCCACGAGAAGCTAGCAAATGGGGAGATTGAACTTGGAAAGGAAAGTAGCGTTCACGACAAGCCACTACCAAATCACAAGGGGAAAGAAACGTGCAACACTGTTATTCACAGCATAATCCCAAAAGTGGAGATGATGATGGAAGAGAAGGAGGAGTGTGACCCAGGCTTGCAGGTTACGACGTTGATGAATGGGGCCAAGTTCAAATTTTTTTCGATCAGATAGGATTGGCTAAGGAAGCAAGGATTGAGGCAACTAAGGCAATTATCAAGGTTGCCGAGACGCAGGAGACTTGCATGGCCATAAACAAAGGATTTGTGAAGACGATGGAGGAAGAAGAAAATAAGATATCTTTCTCTAAGGCTGATAGGGAAATAAGATACCCGCACAACAGGCCGCTGTATGTGACAACAATAATCAATGGCATCGAGGTGCGGAGGGCATTCATTGACAATGGAGCATCTGTAAATATTATGCCCTACACCATGTTTAAACGGTTAGGCCTGCCAGAGAAGAAGATTATAAAGGAACAAACAAACATTACAGGATTCGCCAACCAGAGTACGAGAACCTTGGGGCACATCAAGGTGGACATGCAAGTTGGGAAGATTCGAGGGCCTGTAATATTCCATGTTGCCGAGGTGGATGCAGCATATCATGTCTTGCTAGGAAGGGCTTGGCAAAATGACTATGGGGTGGTTCCCTAGGTCTTCATCATCGATTACTCAAGGCTATCGGAAAGGAGAGAAGTGAAGGTACAAAGAACTCGAAATCCCTTTGGACCAGAGGAGGCACATATCACCGAAGCAACTTTCTTCGATGATGTCGCTGAAGAGGGAGAGAACCAGATTGCAAGGCCTGATTCCCTAAGACTAGCAAGCTGGAAGGAAGTGCAGGAAGATAGGCTCGTGCCTGCAGAAAAAGAGAAGAAGAAAACCTCGAAACATGGAGAATGCTCTAAGAACAAGAAGTCAGTGGTAGTAGACCTAGAGAAAGGAGGAAGAGAAGAAAAGAAAAGGCCAGCAGACCCTGAAGATGCCTGAAATATAATAAATGCCAAGAGGATGGCACAATCTGAGGATGGCCAGAAGACAAAATGGGAGAGGGTTATTAAACCTGACAGAAAGGTGGTGTTTCGATTGTGACGGTTCAAGGGGGAAGAGCCAAAGGAAGCATGCAAACCCAATGGCTCAGGAGAGGTCCCCCACTCCAGCAATAATGAAGAAGGAGAAGTTGTACAACAAAAGGTAGAACTAGCTCCAGAATGCTTCGAGGATAAGCCAAAACCTCAACAAAATGAATTAGAGGAAGTTAATTTGGCAACGAAGGAGGAACGCCAAGACCGACTTATGTCAACAAGGAGCTGGATGCTAACCAGAAGGAGGAGCTGGTACAATTATTGCGAGGGTATAGGGATGTCTTTGCTTGGAATTATGACGAGATGCTCAGAATTGACAAGGATCTTGTGGAGCACAATCTAAACATAAGCCCGGGAATGAAGCCAGTGAAGCAAGCACCTCGCAACTATGCACCCGAAGTTGAAACTCAAATAAAGGAAGAGATCAAGAAGTTGTTGGAAGTAGGGTTCATCAAGCCAATTCAACATCCAATATGGCTATCTAGCATTGTACCAGTAAAGAAATCAAATGGACAGCTGCAAATATGTGTGGATTTCAGAGACTTGAACAAGGCATGCCCAAAGGACATGTATCCATTACCCAATATAGACACTTTGGTAGATGTAACGGCTAATCATGAGATGATGTCATTCATGGATGGGTTTATGGGTTACAATCAGATAAAGATATCCGTAGAAGATGCAAAGTTGACAGCCTTTCGTACCCCGTTTGGGAACTTCTACTATGTAGTAATGCCATTCGGGTTGAAGAATGCAGGGGCAACTTATCAAAAGGCAATGCACGCCATATTTCATGACATGATTCATGATATAGTGGAGGACTACGTGGATGACGTAGTAGTGAAATCCAAGAAGGCGATAACTCATGTGGAGGACCTGAGGAAAGTGTTTGAGCGATGTTGAAGGTATAAGTTGAGGATGAATCCGAAGAAGTGCGCCCTTGGGATGACGGCTGGAAAATTCTTGGGCTTCTTGGTGCACAACAGAGGTTTAGAAGTGGACCCAAGCAAGGAAAAAGCAATCATAGAGATGCTCCCACCAGAAACACAGAAACAGTTGAAGAGCTTTCTAGGGAAAGTTTCATACATGAGAAGATTCATGCCAGCATTAGCTGAAGTCACAGAACCTTTTGGCAAATTGCTAAAAGGAAAGGCACAATGGAACTGGGGGCAAGACCAATAACAGGCCTTTGAAAAGGTGAAAAGAATTTTGGCTTCAGCGCAAACGATGGTAGTACCACAAAGAAGAACGCCATTGCAGTTATACATCACATCTACCAAGAAGTCCATAGGTGGATTGATCACACAGGAGGTGGATGGAGAAGAAAAACCTGTGTATTACATTAGCCAGATAATCAGAAGACCGAAAACCAGGTATTCATAGGTGGAGAGGCATTGCCTAGCATTGGTGTTCATTGCATAAAAAATGCGGCATTATTCTTTAGCACACGAAGTAAAGCTTGCAACAAAAACTGATCCAATCAGATACCTATTAACTAAGCCAGCATTAGTAGGAAGACTTGCCAGATGGATGATGATTCTTTCAGAGTACGACATCAAGTGTGTAACACTGAAGGCGCATCCGATGTCAAGCTCGCGCACCTGGCCGCTCAATTTCCAAATGGAGAATATGAACCCCCTTCTGAGGATCTTTCGGGTGGAGAAGTAAAATCAATCAAGTTGATGGATGAGGACCTAGAATGGTGGAGTTTAGCTTTTGATGGATTATTTGCAGAAGGTAAAGGTGGAGCAGGAGGGTGTTGACCACCAAAGAAGGAAATGAAGTGGCCTTGTCATACAATTTGGATTTCCCTTGCACAAACAACAAAGCAGAATATGAGGCGTTCATACTAGGATTGTTGGTGGCTCAAGAATTGGGAGCCAAACATCTTAAAGTAAAGGGAGATTCAAACCTCATAGTGTAACAGATAAGAGGCCAATTCGGAGTGAAGAAACCTATCTTGGCGCCATATCGAACTGTAGCACAAAAGGTGATGGAGGCTTTTAAGAAGGTGGTGATTGAATATGTGCCAAGAAGACAGAATAAACAACCTGATGCACTAGCAACAGCGTCTCGAGTCTATGTCCAAGGTGAGGATTTGGATGTAAAGGTAATGAAGAGAACCCTCCCAACCACGGTGCTAAATTTGTTCCCCAAAGACATGATAGATTATTGGCGATATAACATCTCCCATCAATTGCAAACAAAGGAGGGAACAATACCAACCGTGAAGTTACAAAAGTATAACATCATCATCAAAGGTGTCTCATCACAAAGAAAGCGATATGTATTGACACGATGCTTAGGGAGGCAGGAAGCAAATATAGTCTTGCAACAGGTTCATAACGAGAACTGCGCAGCGAGGGCATAAAGCATCGTAGTAGTCAGATCGCCAAGCAATAAAGGGGTATTATTGGCCTGAAATGAAGAAGGAAGCAGATGCCCTACAACGCCAATGTGCTTCATGCCAAGAATACCCTGGGGAGGATGAATGCACCTTCATTGAAGACATAGTGGATTGGCAAATCCCTTATGTGGAGTTCTTACAAAGTGGGACTCTTCCGACCGAAAAGAAGGATGCAATTATAATCAAGAGGAAGTTACAACGTTTCTTCTTGTAGAATGGAGAATTGTTTAGAAGGGGATTCAATGGCAAGCCCCTATGGTGTCTGGAACTCCAAAGATTTTGTTTACCAAATGCACAAGGATGAACACCAAAGGGGTGCCAAGTTGTACAAACAACTTATCGATCATGGTTACTACTGGCCAAAGATGGAGGGAGATTGTCTAGAATTTGTTAAAAAGTGCCACATTTGTCAAATACACGGAAACTTGATCCATGCTCCCGCCGTGGATTTGCGAACCTTGGCAACACCATGGCCCTTTCATACATGGAAAATGGATCTTATAGGTCCTGTTCATCCTAATTCCAAGGGTAACATATGGATTTTAATTGCCATCGAGATGTACACAAAGTGGGTGGAGGCAATACCCTTGAAGAAGGCCACGGGACCAGTAGTGGTCAATTTTATCAAGGAGCACATCATTTGCCGTTTTGGGATCCCAAAGATCATTTTGTCGGATAATGGAACTCCCTTCATCAATAGGGATGTCAAAAATCTGATGGAAAGATACAGGGTGAAACATTACAAATCATCACCCTACTACCCGAAAGGCAACGGACAAGCAGAGGCTACAAACAAAACCTTGATAAAAATTTTATCAAAAACCCTAGACGATCATCCAAAGACATGGGCAGAACAATTACAAATAGCGTTATGGGCATATCAAACTTCAAAAAGGAAGCCTATAGGCGAGACCCCATATGCTTTGGTTTATGGTGAAGAAGCTATCTTGCCTGCTGAAATAGAAATACCTTCGGATCGAATGAGACTGCGAAGCTTGGTCGAGGAAGAAAACCGACCAGTCGCCTTGGAAGCCTTAGTTGACTTCTGAGACAAGGCTAAAGAAAAGCTTGAACGGTACCATGAAAGACTGCGACGACAATACAATACCGCGGTGGTACCACGACGAATTCTGGTGGGAGACCTGGTGCTCAAAACGAGAACTCAAGTTATGAGGGGGACCCCAACCACCAAATTTTACCCCAAATGGGAAGGCCCGTATAGGGTACGAGAGATCTCTGAAAGTGGGTATTGCAAAATATCTCGTGTGGGATCAGATGCTGTCTCAGGCCCATTAAACTTGAAGCGGGTAAAGAAATATTACACATGAGAAGAGCATCACCAAAAGTTATACTTTCAACTTCAAAAGTGATCGAGGCACCTGACTAAGTACATCCCTCAGAAGTTACACTTTCAAACTTCAAAAGTGATCGAGGCACCTGACTAAGTACAACCCTTGGAAGTTACACTTTCAAGCTTCAAAAGTGATCGAGGCACTTGATTAACAGCCCTCGAGAGTTACACTTTCAACTTCAAAAGTGACTGAGGCACCTGAGTATAAGCCCTCAACCCCGAAAGTTATACTTTACCTCTAAAAGTGGAAAACGTTATGCTTTCTTCGATAAAAGCAAGATTTACTGATGAAACGCTATGTTTTTCGTTAAAAGCAATTTGATTATCAATAAATTGACAAACTTTCACTTATACTTATACTTAAAATATTATCAAGTGTTGGTTTGTGAAATATATATATATATATATATATATATATGTTTTTGATAAAATTTATGTTTACTTGCTTATAATACCTATTGTTGTCTTGGAATATTAATTTGAATAACTTGAGATTCGGTGATAAATATTGAGTTTTAAGGAATTATTCAAATTAAAATAAATCAACAAGGTTAAAGAAACTACATTTTGATAAAATGAAATATGTGTAAATGAGTTTTTGAAATAGGAAATCAAAAAAAAACTACTACAACAAGTTATGATCTAAAGGCCAAGACATATCAAAATGAAGTGGAGGCACATCTAAAGCTTCTAAGTCAGCAACGGCAGCATCTCGAATCTTAAGATTTGCAGCTTTCAGTTCCTTAACCTGTCGGGTAGTTGACTCTAAGTCCTGTCGCTGGCGCTCTACCTCCCGAAGCTAGCCCTCTAAATCTTGAGATTTGATCTTCAATTTGTTGGCAGCTTCGTCAAGCTCAGTAAGCTGAATTGAAAAGGATTCATCTTCACACTTACGTACAGCAACCTCCGAACGTAATGAAACAAGAGAAAAACTTAACTTGAGAAGAGCCAACCTATCATGGAACGGAGACATGTCAACACCTATGGCTGTAAGATCATCTACATTATCGCTAAACTTCTACAAGTCCTCAACTCGCAAAGAATATAAAGAAAGAGTGTGCAACCCAAGAATAAGGCCTGCAAGCTGATCTAGGAAGAAGGTTTGGGCGGAAGTTTCCTTAATAATCAACCGATCAACCGACCAAGCTAGGAGATGCTCCAAATTTTTCAGACTAGAAGATGATATCTGGAAACCCCTCCAAGAAATAAAATCCCCCTTTGGATTGAAGGAAGCTCCGGTAGGAACTACTTTAGAGGCCATCATGGAATTTATTGAGGCAAGAGATGGAGGAGCAGAGGGACGCTGTAGAGCTGAAGATTCCTCGAAGCCTTGGTCACCTGGAGGATAACCAAGGTCACTATATGGCGAGTGGGCAACATCCGGATGGAGAGCATCAACAAAGCGAAAGTGCCTCAACAGCAAAGGCAAATCTTTCATCTTCTCGCTCAAAAAAAACAAAATATTAAAAACAAAGAAAGAAATATATTCAAGACAAATCATATGTTGATTAAAGAAGGATACTCACAATATAGTCAATGGAAAAGGAGTTGGGAGATGTCACAGAAAGGGGAATGTTATTCAACCCACCCAAAGTGTTATCAACAATGCCCTCCCGAGCAATCATAAACTCGGTAGAATCCTTCTTGGGAGGATGAACATCACCAATAATTTCAGAATGATTCTCCCTTGGGGAAGTAAGAGCCTCATCAACATCTTCACACTCTTCATGAGGAGCAGACATAGGAAGGTGTGAAGAAATAGCTGTATCACCCACATCAGGACTTGAGCTCACATCGGATAAGGTGTACTTAGCATCGAGACTAACACAATCATTGCGAGGAGTAGATGACTCAATATAAACAAGGACAGGTTGGGGAGGCTCACGACTAGTGGAAACTACCACGACCACCTCATTGGCAGTACTACACATAAGCCCAAGAGGAATGTCATCATCATCAGCATCTTCATCGACCACGGTAACCTAAAAAAAATATAAAGGAAACAATTACTCAATGATATGTAAAAGTAGTAATACAAGGGATGAAAGAAAAACGAGAATAGTACAGCAAAAAATTACCAAATTCCTACTGCGCTTCTTGGTCGGATCCTCAGCTGCCGGCATACTAGAATCAACACTATTAAGAGGGCGTTTTGCCAATGGCTTTATGATAAGCCTAATAGGAGGAGGACGACTGACTGGAACCACATCAGAAGCATTAGGAGGCACTACTTTAGAATCAGTAGTAATACCTGCTCTCGTTTTAGAATGAGTAACTCTCATTGCCTCAGCATTAGAGGATCCTTGGGGAGGAGCTGGAGGAGACACCCGAAGTGGAGCTCGTGGTAGAAGACTCCTGGAAGTAGTGGTAGCCTGTGAGGGAAGAGTAGTTTGATAATCTCGAAGAGGAATATCTGCTAACTGAGGGGGAGACAATTTAGGCATCAAAATGTCACGCTCAGCCAACCAACTATTGGCTGGCCAGAGTACTGAGCGAACATTAGGCTTGGGAGAGCATAGTAGTCATCCCCATTAGAGATGTTTCAGAATAGAAACTAGCAATGAACAAATCAAGGTATCATCCTCCCATCTTTTAAGATAGACCTGCAAGTAATTACGTTCACCAGTAGTATATCGCCCGCTCCGAGAATTATCTGGTATGACAAAAGGAAGGGGTTTATAAGGATCACTTGGTAGCCTCGAAAATGCCCATGTAAAAGAGGGGGAAGTACAGACGAAATTGAGAAGAGCAGCCTCATAATTCCCCCGACAGGTGTGACCGAAAGGGCATTCCTAGTCATATCCGAATTGTCTCATGGCCCAGTGAGGAGAATACAGTACAGTGCCAAAACTATTATTCTCAAGGAAATAGGGAAGCTCTGTAGACCGAAGGAAAATGAACCAAGACAATGCAGAACCACTCAAGCTGGTCCTGTTGAGGCATGAATAGGTACGAAATTTGTGCTTGTAAAAATGAGGTAGATGACCGCAACCCTCTGAAGTAATGGTGTAGGGACGGGCAGTGAAGCATGAATAATCATCAAGGAAAAATCGCAAATCAGTACTATCAAGGCTAAATCGGTGATCAATCCAATGTGCCATGCGAGGAATGACGTTGGGTGATGAAAAAAGAGGAGATTTCTTCTTCTGCTTAGAGGAATAGCCCGAAAAGCGTTCGAAAAGAAAAATTTGAAGGAAGGAGCATGGAAGGAAGCAATTGACATCGTACCTAAATGAATAAAAGTCAAATAAGTAAAAGGTTAAAGGAAAAGAAGTGCGGTTATAAAGACAAATATATATATGAAAGTGATTACCTCCCAACGGATTCTTTCATGGCAAGGGCTGTTTCGTCTAGGCAACGATATAAGGTCCCTAGGAAGAGAGAAGTAAGGGGAATCTCTGATCCCCGTGATAATAACGCTGCCAAGCTGAACATACGGGAAGAAGGACCATCTGTGGGAGATCCAGGGAAGAGGAAGCGGGATAGCCACATAGCCAGATAAACTGCTAGAGGAAAAGGACAAGTCTCTCCACGGAGGGCAAGAATAGATTTGTCATGAATAGAGCTGTCCCACTGGTTGGTCTTGTAATCACGGAAGAAGTAACGTACACAGGATAACAAAGAATTTTTCTGTCGACTAGAGGTCTCAAAGTCTGGAAGGACTGTATCGCCCTTGAAGCGGGAAGTGAAGTGGGAAGATTTCTTGAAGGCTTCCATCAAGTAGGCAACACAGTCATCATCTCTAGTGGACATGCTAGAAGGGTCGCATGAGTTCGAGGCAACAATGGGAAGGCTACAAGTTGTAATTCAAAAAATAAATATATTTAAATGTTTCAGAAAAATGAGAATGAATTAAAGGAATAAGAGAAGAGAACTTATTAATAGAGGGCATAGACATCCTCTAGAGTAGGGGTGAATTCCCCCCAGGTAGTGATGAATGTGCAAGTAGAGGAACACCATCTGGAGATCAACACAGTAAGAGCGTTATGGTCATGGTGGATATGTAGGTCTCTACACAGTTGAACACAACGAAAGATGCTCGCATTCTTGAGTATTTCCATGTATTCAGCATTTCCAAAGATCTCGTCGGTCCAATCCTGCCATCCTTAAAGGCGATTAGATGAATTAGACAGGAAGCGAAGGGGTCTGAAAGGGTATTCTTTCTTCTCTATGCATAAGCGGGGAATGCAATTGGCATGGGGGAAGTCATCCCAACCTCCGCAAGATGGGGCATACAAAACAAGCCTTCTTTCTCTGGTGGAGGAAAAGTCGCACGATCATAGTCTTTAACTCTATCCCAAAAGACGTCAGAAGGACCAAAGAAGGGAGCTCTCCCCCAATCGGTGATGAAGGGGGACTCCTTGGCAGTTCGTGGTCCTGCAGAGCATTCAGGTGAAAGGGCCTACAAGCAAAGGGAAGTTCATTATAACAATTCTAAATAAAGCAAAGGAAGGATGTCAAGTAAAGTATTTGAGCTTGAAGTACTCACCATGGCAAAGAGGAAAATCCGAGAGTAAAGCTTCAAAACACCTGAAAAGAAGAAGAAACAATGTCAGAAAAGAATCAAAATCACAATTATGAAAGAAAAAAATTTCTAATTTTTTTTCGAAAAACTTCAAATGGCCAAAAGGCACCCTTTGTAGTACTCGGCGATACGGTCGTTTAGATATATTATGGGCCCCGAAACTCCAAACGAGTCAAAAGTTATGATCTAAATAGTAACTGCTCCTCCTAAACTTCATTTTTTCGCCTAGACAATGATCATCCCCTAGGATTCGCCCCCTAGGGTTCGGCCTCCTAGGGTTCAGTCAAAAGGGGTGGTTTTGCCACATGCAAAAAAAAATAAATAGTAGGGTTCGGCTCCTATAGGGTTTGGCCCCCCTAGGGGCTGTTCCTTCACCCTTAAAAAAAATAAAAAAAAATTAGTAGGGTTCGGCCTCCCTAGGGTTCGGCTCCTATAGGGTTCGACCCCCATAGGGGGTGTTCCTTCACCCTTAAAAAAAAGAGCGACTTTCCCCTATAGGGTTCGGCCCCCTAGTGTTCGGCCACCTATAGGGATTGCCCCCCTAGGGGGATTCTTTTGTATACCTTTGATATTCTGATACTCCACAAATCAACTTTTCGGAGCGAATGCTTCTTAATTTGATGCGACAAATATTGTATCTTCCTTTATTATCCGAGGGAGCCCTACCGAGATATGATCAAGGTAACGGGGCTCGGAAGACAAAAGAAAGGTTACAACGACCTGAAAAGAAAAGTAAAGGAAACAAGTCAGGAGGAAGTTCGATAGAAAGCATTCAAATAAACAGAAAATTGAAAACAAAGACAAGAAGAAGAAACGGAGCCCCAAGGGTTCGGGTTCAACCCCTAGGGTTTGGCCCTATGGGGAGGAATTCTACTTTCTTACCTCTTGCTCGGAATAAAGAATGTTTCCTTGTTGCCTCCATGATGATTTTCCGAGCTCGCAAGAAGAGAGGGAGTCCAAGATGAAGCAAGACGAAAAGAAAAGCCTAAGTGACTTGGGAGATGTATATATATGTATATGCATATATTCTCCAAGTATGCTTGTAACAGAAAAGGAAGCAGCCTCTATTTTCCTATTAAGGAAAATTTCGAAATATAAAGATAAATTTATTTGAGCTTACTTCTAAATAAAAAATATATATAGATGGAAATTTCGAAATATTTTAATGGAATTAAAAAAAAAATAAAATAATAATAATATATTTTGATATTTTATTCGTAACAATAGGGAGATTTTGAAATTATATATATATATATATATATATATATATATTGAATATTTGATTTCCTTAAGAGGAAAGATATTGCTTTACAAAAATCAAATAGAGGAAGATTTTATTTTACTTCCAAAATAAATGAGATTTAATTTGGAAATATTTGATTTGATTCCTAAATAAAAAGAAAGATTTGATTTACCAAAAGAAAGATTTTATTAGATTAAATTTTGTTTGGTAAGATTTGATGATCTTCCTTGTTTTAATTTCCAGAAAAAAAAATAAGGAAACATATATTGGGCAAGCTATGGAAAGATTTGCAGAAGATTCCTCAATATGTCCAAAGAAGAGCCCTGCTAGGTTTTGCCTCCCTCGGTTTTAATCTTAAGGGTTTTGCTCCCTAGGGGTTCCCTCTTCTAGGACCCTTGTCTTCAAGACCTGTAGAGCTGGTGGAGTGGAGTCCTGCAAAAAAAAAATCATTCGAAAGCTTGGAATATTTTGCACGAGCGTCTCTCTGGAATCGCGACTCTCGCACAGGGGGCAAATGTGGGCCCAAGTGCATATTAGGATTCATATGACCTAATTGAAATAAATGTACAAATTGGGATTTATATGACCCAATTAAATGTACAAATTAGGGTTCATATGACCTAATTAATTATACAAATTAGGGTCCATGATGCAATTAAATGAAGATCGAAAAAATAAGAAATAAATGTGCTAGACCCGGGAAAGCCTCCACGTGTTCCAAGGCAGAAGACTTATGGATGCAACCCATTTTGGGAATTGATTGAGGGATTGGATTGGCGGCTAGAAGGACGGGGCAATTTGGGCATTACTTTGATGACTAAAGGGTATTTCTGGAATTTCCCCTTAAAGACATAACTAAGGGTATTTCGGGAATTTCTCTTAAAATATGTGCCTGGAATGTGACTGCTTCCCAGGAAAGCTCTATAAATAGCCTTCTATCCTAAGAAGGAGGGACTTTTTGCCAAACAATACACTTGGACTCTTGGAAGCTCTGAGCACTTAGAATTCTCTCCCAACTCGAAATCTCAAGAAGGCTCTTGGAATCCCTGCTACCCTAACCCGATTTTCGGATTCTGAGAGTTCTGCCACGTGTCATTGGAGTAATCGCCCACCTGTCGTTCTCCCCTCTTCAATCAATTAGTCAATTCCTTATTCTTCGTGGATTTCTCGCCTCTCCAGCCAACACGAAACCCTAACCTTAGCAAGGCATGATTTCCTTGCCCACACACCCAAAATTTAATTGGGCCAGTATAATACTTGTCCCACACATAATATATTGGGCTAGATTAATAATTTAATCGCTCTTAATCACTTTATCCACAAGTCACATGATTAAATAATTAACTGAACTTGTTTAAATAATATAACCTCCTTAGTCCATTTAATCTAATTCTTTTGGACTCTAAATAAATTATTAGCCTATGATATTATTATAGTCCATTACTTTTAATTCTATTTCATTCTACCCTTATCATTTAATTAGGGTTTTTTATTTCTCACACTTGAAAATAAATTCCTTACTTATGCCTTTTTTTTAATTTCATAACCCAATTAGACTTGGTTATAAAATTAATTATTTGAGATATATAAAATACTCTTAATGTTAGTATATATATTTATATACTAATATTCTCCCATATTATAACCTCTTAGGTTATTTAATTATCACACCTAATATATATATATTAGATTACATAACTTAATTCTTAATTCACTTTTATATACAAAATAAATGTATTCACATTATATAATGTATATTTATTTAATCATATACATAATTCACATAATCATAACATATTTTACTTCTAACTCCAATTTTGACCTTTTTCTATAAAAGTCAACTATTGACTTTGACCAAAAAGTTAACCCTTACACATTTTGTGTTAATTGTCTTTTCTGACTAAACTTGACGTTCCGGACGCAACCGAGCAGTCCATGCTTCAAAATTCTATCTCTAACTCAAATTTTGAGTTTTAAATTACTCCCTTCTTATTGCTAATCGTATTAACTAACGACTTTATACTTATTCAAATTCTTATTTGCCAGTCAAGGCCAACGTTCAAGCTATGTTAATTACTAACATAGTTTTATCTTGATCCTTACACTATAAGAAAAAAGCTTAATTCTGACAGAATATATCGTCGGAATTAAGCCTATTCAGTCGTAAATATATTATTTTCGACGAAAATATTCGTCATAAATTCGGTCGTATATATTCGCCTCGAAAATAAGATCCGTCAAGAATTCCGTCAAATATTTATTATCTTTGACGAAAGTATCTTCGATGGAGTTTCGTCGAACATAAACTATCTTCGACAGAATATAAAGGATGAAACTTTCCGTTGAGTATAATAGACCCTATTTTTGATAGTCATATTCCCTCGAAATGATCCTATTTTCGACTGAAAACTAAAATAATCTGGCATTTATTAAAATTGACTAGTTATTAACTTCGACAAAATTTGTGTCGGAGATACCGTAGTTACGACGGATATGTTCCGTCAAAGTTAACGTATTTTTGTCTGAAAATTAGAATATTTTGACATTTATTGAAAATTGGTTATTTGTTAACTCCGAGGGAAGTTCCGTCGAGAATACCTTATTTCGTTGGAATTAACCATTTTTTTAAATATAGATTTTAAAAGTTCAGTTTCCAGGTGTTTAAACCCATTAATGTACCTGTAACCTGTTACAACCCAATACACAGTAATATAAACATGTATCTCATATTCAAATATGCAACGTAGCACTAAAACGTAATCTTCAACTCATTATCATTCACATTCACATTCAAATATCCACCAAAACGTATTATAAGCTAACCAATTACAAATATAAGCTAATGTTCCATAAATGTTAAACAATATAATTTACAATACTTATGTATGTATTTAATTAGACAATACAATATATACAAAAGTTCTACAATAACATGAATACAAATGAACTATAAACTAGTAAAAGTATCATCATCTGGCAGAGGTGAACGACGCTGCTCTGGTGTATGGAAATCAGCGTCGTGCTCCTGCTCATCATCGCCAGCCTGCTCGCCATCACCACCCTATTGATAGAATCAAAAATATAAATCATTAGTCCGTATATATATATATATGTGTGTGTGTGTGTGAATTAACAAGCTAGCCTTAATTGACAAAAACATAAATAATAAGAATACCTGAGTAGGTGGGGGCGGACGAAAAGCCTCCTCTACGAGGGTAATCACCATCCGGAGCATCTCGGTGCTCCAACCGTCGAACTGCTCCCATGGTAATCTCGTACTCACTGCAGAGGCCCCTGCTATAATATCTTGAGCAATCTGGTGAAGACGAGAACTGGAAGGCAACTGCTGACGATGAAAGACCGGATTAGTATAGAACCTATCCTACATAACCCCTATCAGCCGCCGGAAGATATCGTCATCCAAGCCAGCGCCCGTATGAGATGGTTCGACATGTGCTCTCGGACGCTGGCGCTGGCTGAAGCCTATAAAGAGATACAAATTCGATTACTAATAATAATTTATATAATGTGATAAATTCGGATAATTTTGTGAAACATAAAAAAATATTACCTCCAGGAAGTGTATATGCGGGTATCCTCGGCAGACCCAACACTCGATATCTGCCAGTACTGCTAGTAGGGGGATCCTGAGACGCGACCCATAGTCTCAGCTCCTCATCCAGATCTAATAAAATATCGGGAAGAGGGGTGGCAGAATCTAACGGCTCAGAACCCCTCCTAATAGTCTCCAGCTCAGCTATACGTTCGTCCCGAAGCCTCTAAAATCGGTCCTGTAATGTATTCCGTATACGTATGTTAATTATATCATTTTATTTATGGTTGAATATTATTAGAAGCTAAATAGTAAGATGAGTTTTACTCGTATAGCTAAAGCTGCCTGAGACAAAGCACGCTCGTCTTTAGGCCTGTGGGCTCGATCCCAAAATTCTAGAATGGTAGGATCTCGGGCCAAGGTCCTCCCCAATGCCTAATAAAAACATTCATAAAAAAGGTCTTAAGTATTTGTGTGAGAACTTGACACATAAATAACTAAATACAACGCACTTACCGTCTTCGCCTACTCCAATGACAGAGAACCAGTGGTGTGTACTATCCAGAGCTGACCATGGTTCTTCTTCGCCTGTTCAGACTTTTTCTTGAAGTCATCAGCCTCCCACTGCGCACACATAGCCTCCAAGGCTAAATCGGAGACTATGCGGGGCTGATGATCTCTGATGGTGGTCCCGGGCTAGTCCATAACTGCCCGGGCTGCCTATTGTCGCATCTCATATAGCCATCTAGAGTAATTCGCAGTGACATGATGCTCAATCACATCATCGCCAGTTGACTGAGAGATGCTCGGGTCAAATCAATAATAAACCTATAACAAAAGATTATTTAAAATTAGGAACAATTGATTTTGTTATCCCAATACAACTATGTAGTGATAATATGCTTAACTTACGTGGAACTCCATGCAAGATCGCTGCATAAAAGTGGCATCGCACTCAAGATCTTGACCGAACCGCATGCACCCTCTCGGGAGATGCGTCAAACATATCGCGTGTAGGGTGTGCTTAGCCACCGGGTCTAGTATACTACAAAAAAGTATAACAATATGTGTAATGTGAATTGTGTTTTGCAATAACTGATATAAATATTACGAATATATTAACACTTATCACTTGGGAAACGACATCATGGAAGATCGTAAGTGGTAATCGCCGTGGACGACCAAAGATACCGAGGTTCGTCCCTCGGTGTCGTCGATGAGGTACATCTGTAATAATTGTATTTAACATAGTACTTCAATAATCATTATAATTAATGTAGCTTGAGATATATTTAAATATTATTTAAGATAACTTACTCGCGCCTAAAGAAAATCCTCCATTGTGGCTACCGTCTCCAGTACCGGATCGCCCACCACCTCGGCGACCTCCACCGCTATGTCTAGCCATGAATATCCTACTGCAATAACAAAATTGGTAGATTACGAATATGTAAGGTTTAAGAACATGTGGTAAGTACTAATATGAATGCTCATTTTCAATTACGCACGTCATCAAACCCATCAGAATCAACGTGTATATCATTCTCGGATTCGGTATCTTCCTCATCCTCAGTTTCGAGATCAATTTCATCATCGTTATCATCCTCAACAACTACATAATCATTCATGTGTACGTTGGACTCGACATCCTCATCATTAGGTACGTCAATGACATCAATACTCACCACATCTTCAGCATGGAACACTACAGCCAATGGGTTGCTCACATCTTCTTGCAACGCCTCATCCATACCAAACATGTTATCAGCATTAAATGAGAGTGTTTTAGTAGTGACTACTATATACCAGGGGCTTCGAGTATTTACAATATTAGGAGCGTAATACACTTGAGTCACTTGACTTGCTAACACGTACACATCATCTGACTTTAACACCGACTTGATATCCACGGTTGTGATTATATTACGATCAACTTTAACCCCCTTTTCAGTATCAAACCAGCTACACTTAAATTTAACTACCTTTTTGTCGCCGTGATAATTGAGCACAACCACATCCTATAAACGACCATAGTAATTGGACTCATAATCTTGGTAGCAGCTTCCTAACACCACAACCCCAGAATTGACCGATGTGAGTTCATGCAAGTCATCGACTCTAAATCTGTACCCATTCACGATGAAACCAGGAAAAGAACTAACAACTTTGTAAGGTCCTTGGATTACATCTATAAAACGCTCAGAAATATTCTCCGCTTCAACCCTTTTCTTAAACCACTGTTGGAAATTAGCATTAGTGAATGTTTCCAATTCTGCTGCAGTAAAAGTTGGGTTAGAATCATACGCTTCCTCTTCGAATGAACTGCGATATTAGTAAAATGTCTTTAAAATATATAGAGATGACTACACTTGTAAATTGTACTAAATACTATAAATAAGCTTAGACTTACATGATGTATGATGACACTTCGGGCATATTTAGAAGCACGTATGTAGATACAATCTTCAACTCTTTGTCGCTTAAGTAAGTCAGCATCTTATGGCCAAATGGTTTAGCCGGATATGTGAATACAACTAACTCATCATCATCATGAGTCATTGGACCAACAACCTCATTCCTTCTTAAACGGTTGTGCTTCGTTGAGACAACATCGTCAAAATACAATGAGCAAAAGTGGACAAGCTCTTCCTCCGTATATCGTTCAGCAATAGAACCCTCTACACGAGCTTTGTTCTTGATCTTTTGTTTTAATCGGGGCATATACCTACGATAAATAATATGCAGACAAATTGTAGTATTATTAATATAAGCAGGATAGAGCAATTAGAAGTTTATATATTACCTCTCAAAAGGATACTGTGATGCCCCCAAAATAGGTATACATCACCCATCTTGAGTCGCCAGATACATGGTACATAAATTCAAATACAACTTAATTATACAACAGTCGTGTAAAATACGACAAAACATAGCTGAGAGTTTAAACAAAAATATTGTCATCTAGACAATATCCACACTCAATGGTGTCCTCATTACAATTATTATCACATTATTTCATAGAATAGTGAGGACTACTAAAGCCATTTATCCGGACCATCACTCCATTCCCAGACTAAGTCGGCTATATTCTCATTTCTGAAGAGAACAATGAAAGAAAGGTGAGCTCAACTAGCCCAATAAGAAATATTATGACTAAGATAATGCGTAATAAATTATCCTTAGCCTTCAACAAGATAACAACCGATGAATACAATAGACAACAAGTTTTAGATCAACAACTGCAGCGAAAATAAGCAATCCATTAGAAGAGTCAAGTAGAGGATAAAATCTATTATCTTCTATGATTTAAAAAGTTTTTCATTAACTTTATCGCAGAGACTCAGCTTAATAAATAAAATCGAATCATCCCTACACCACGGCCAAGGATATTCATGTAATAATTCAATAATCCATGGTCATGATTATACCGAATAATCCATAGTCATAATCATACCAACAACAGTCCATCAATGAACTACAGGCTAATGAGTACTTTTACCACATCATTCGTCACATTACGGTCATGATTATACCGAATAATCCCTGATCATAATCATACCAAGTCCATCTATGCACGTAAGCCAAAGATGACTTTCATCACAATATAAGCATGAGGATGATGACAATGACATAATAATTCAATAAAACAAGTTCAAGGATAAATTTTAAAGATTTATAAATTAATTTATCTAGGAACCAATAACGTCCAAATTGTCAACATGATACTGCTTTGTAGAGTAAAAATCAAGAATAATATTCATGTACCAAAAATAATTTGGACAGAAAAGAAATATATTTTTTGGGTAAATAGTACCCCATGAATAGTACCCTATGAATAGTAACCTGACATGAAAAGTACTCCAAATACCTGAGTGAATGATACTAGAGTGAATAGTAATCAGGTGAATAGTAACCCATGAATAGTAACTTGTGAATAGTACTCCGGCACGAAAAGTGCCCCGAATACCCGAGTGAATAATACTAGAGTGAATAGTAACTGGATGAATAGTAACTCGTAACAGAAAAATACCTAAGAAAATGATATTTCATGACGAGTACAAAAGAAATGATATCCCAGATGAATATAATAGAATATACGAAATTGCAAATGGATTTTCACCCGCCATGCGGTAATCCACGTAGACAGATCATTTCGACAATTTAATAAAGAATGAATACGCAGGATCTTTCACCATGCATTCGGTAGTCCACACAGATAGGTTATTCCAACAGAATAATAAAGAATGGAATAACAAAAGAATTCACCAGGCACGCGATAGACCACACAGACAGGTTATTCCAACAGAATAATAAAGAATGGAACCAGGTCACGCGTAATCCACACGCACAGGATATTCCAACAGAATAATAAAGAAGGGAACCAGGTCATGCGTAATCTGCACAGACAGGATATTCCAACAGAATAATAAAGAACGAAACCAGGTCATGCGTAATCTGCACAGACAGGATATTTCAACAGGATAATAAATAACAAAACCAGGTCATGCGTAATCTGCATAGACATGATATTCCAATAGAATAATAAAGAATGAAATAACAACAAAATTCACCAGGCATGCGATAGACCACACAGACAGGTTATTCCAACAACATAATAAAGAATGGAATAATAATACTCATGAGTATTGAAAGAAAATAACTCTCTTCATGAATACGAAAGAATAATACCCCTTACCTCAAAAGAAGACTGGATACTGGAATAGTGAGGTAGCAGACTTCTCTTCTTCTTTCTCTCAATGATTTCTCTCTATAATAATTGCTCTATAGCTTTAGTAAATTGGTGAAAAATAATGAAGGAATGAGATTCTATTTATACGAAAATCTAGTTTCGATAATTGCACATTTTGGGGCTCAAAATATTATAGTATAATACCTTCCTCTTTTCCTTCATTTTTAATTTAGTCCTGCAAGTATTATCAAACTTGCATCATCTCCCATAATAGTAAATCATGTGAATCAATAGTAAATCATGTGAATCAATAGTTTTAGACATGTGAAAATATGAATTACAGTATAGTACCTGCATCTATACCTCCATTTTTAACTTAGTCATGCAAGTATTATCAATCTTGCATCAACTCCCCTAATAGTAAATAAATGTGAATCAATAGTATACACATGTGAACAAATAGTTATAATCACGTGAATTAATAACAATTAATTGCTCATTTATCCGGTTAATTACCCGATTGGTCAATATAACATCCAGACATCAATTATTATCGAAATAAATGTCAATTTCATCTAACACTAATAATTCCCACACAATGGAACTATCAATTTCATCTTTAATTAACACGAACTTATTCATCATTAATATCATAACTCATAATATTTAACAACCAGGTCGTTCCCAATAAAGAGGGGGCTATCTGATAAGGATTTCTCCTTATTAACGCGCAATTAGGTGACCAAACCTCTCCTTGACAGAACTTCTAGACATCGTCAATATTGTAAATAATAATATGAATAACTTTGCCGTCTCAATTATTGATTTAATAATATAACATATTATACAGATGATACTGTGACAATAATTGAATCAATAATATAAGAGATATGATGCAACAATTACTGTAGCAATAATTGAGTATAACTGAGTGACTTCTTACGTAAGCATCAATAATTAATACAGTGTGCTACTATGCAACCATGCGACATTCTTTACTTTTACTAAGGGTAGTTCAATAGTTTTAACGGTAACACTTTCGTCGTTATTTTTATAAAATGATAATTCTGTCGTTTTCTAACTACGACAATACTTCCGTTGTGGGGTCCACCAATGATTGTGCCGTCGTATGAATATTCCCCAACAAATAGAATATTCCCTGGCCAATCAAATATTATATAACAGCTTGCTTACTTTGCAAAATTTATAAATATTACCCACAACTATAACATTATATCAAATCCACACCATAATATTCAAAAAATTATTTTGAGAAATTTAAATCTTTATTCATAAAATTTGGGGTCTCACAATCTCCCATCCTTATGAAATTTCGCCCTCGAAATTTACGTATGCACCTGGTATGCTGAAGAGGTGAGGATACCTTGACTTTATTTCAGATTCTAACTCTTGAGGTATAACCTTAGAGTGTCGAATAGGATCCTTCTTATCCAAGATTTTAACATGTATCTCCAAATATATTAAATCTTCTGCTATCTCGTCTAGTTCCAATTCAATAATGTGGTTTGGGTCGTCCACATATTTACGTAACATCGATACGTGAAAAATGTTATGAACATGCGACATACTTGGAGGTAAAACGAGTCTATAGGCCATAGTTCCTACTCGATCGAGGATTTTAAATGGGCCAATTAAATCAAGGGTTGAGATTTCCTATCTTCATCGATTCTTGCTTCTAGAATAACGCCCTTTTGAACCTTCTTCTTCACATTCATCAGCTCTGAGTATGTAGCTTACACGGCTTTAACTTTATCGATTAAAGTTGATTCTACTCATATATTTGATATCACCACGTGGATCCTTAGAGTCTTTAACTCTATCTTCATCATTTGTAAGTTATACGAAATGGGTTTTTGTGTTAACAACATCGCTCTCGTAAACGCATACGATCTTCTACTCAACGCGTCAGCTACTACGTTCGCTCTTCCACGATGATATTGAATGGTATGATTGTAATCTTCAATAGCTTGAGCCAACGTCTTTGGCGCATGATACGTTCGTTTTGGTTGAATAAATATTTAAGGGTTTTAGAAATGGGTTTTGTACTAGGGTCAATACAAAATTCGATTTCACGCTCTAGGGTAGGGTAGGAACTCCTCTAAAATACGTCAGGAAATTTATTAATAATAGAAATATCATTCAAAACTGTGACTCTCATCCAAGACTTGGATAGTACGTCACATTGATACCTATCAACTTGTCACCGTTATTCACGACGTCCCCTACAGATATTCTGGCTTCGGTGTGATGATTGGGTAATATATCAATGAATTGGATATATTTGGGCTTAATTTATTGTATTCTCAAAGCATTTAGATTTGTTTTTACTGTGTTTAGTTGTTTTATTACAGATTCGGGAGCTGTAAGAACACTTGGGAGCATTTGAGCTAAAAAGGGGCATAATAGCCAACTTCACACCTCGGTGTACGGGCGCTCCTTCTATGTATTCCTCGGTGGCAAAGGTGAGCCTGAATGAATGTTGTTGATTGTGGACGCGCGTGGACCAGGTGTTGACTTGCATTAATGGGTTGGTTATTAAGAAGTTGATTTTAAAAGGGAATGAGTTGGACAAGTGGAGTATATAAAGGCTAGTTTAATTGAAAAGGGGAGCTATTCTACACAATTGAAGGCTGATCAAGGAGCAAGAGGAGATTCTGAAGATTTTAACTTGGAGTTCTTCTTCTTCTTTATTCTTTTAATTTGTGTAATTCAATAAAGATGATTTTTCAAAGATTATTGGTTTTAATTTACGTTATAAACTAATTTCTTTAATGAAGATTCCAATTGAACATTTTATGATTATGAATTAATTATTTGATTTATTCCAATTATTTATGTTGAAGTGAATTATTCATCTTGCTTTGTGCTGATTGATTAATTATCTGGCCAATAATTACCTTGTTACTTTAGAAGGAATTGAAAGAGGAATTCTAGGGTTAGACCTGGGCATGGTGACATGTGACTTAGTTATTTGCACAGTGAATAATTAGGTTTGTGAATAGAATGGAAATATTTGTTCGCTGCATGTAACACATAAGGAATTGGGATTAAAAAGAGTTTAATTCAATTATTTTGCATAGGAATATAGCATGATTAACCTGGGTTAAATAGAAGGCAATTGATCACTTGGAAAAGGACTTTTGGCACTTGTGAATTCCTATTAACAATTCATTAGATATAATAATTGGGATAATTGGATAATTGATTTATAGTTCATAATTGGGGATATTGGAGTCTTAATCCTTATTTATCTGAATTCAATCAAATCTTAGTTTGGCATACTTGCTTTCTTTTAGATTAATTTCTTTTAATTGCTTAATTTAATTTTCTTAATTTAAAAAATCACAATTATTGGTTGTTTAAATAAAATTGAATTGATATAGTGCTAGTAGTTGGAATTTATTAATTAGAATTCTCTATGGGATCGACACTCTATCTTATCACTCTATTACTTGTTGATCGTGTATACTTGCACGTTTGCTTTGATTGTGAATTCAACCAACAAGTTTTTGGCGCCGTTGCCGAGGAGTTCTTTATTAGTATTAATTCCATATTAGTTATAATCAGTTCAGTCTTAATTTAAACGTTACTTATTTTTCTCCTTGTATTTGCAAGAATTCTTTGCGAGTGTATGAACACTAGATCAAGGGCAAAAAAGGAACTTTTTCCTTATATGGATGATATTTAAAGGAAGTTCCGGAAATTGCAGTCGACTAGTGCAGAGTCACCTGTGGAAGAAGAAGCTGCGTAACAAGAAATTCCAAAGAAACATGGCAGGAAGCGACGTAAATCACTTAGGGATTATGCCATGCCGAATGTCATGGATATACAGTCGAGTATTAGGAGGCTGGCAATCAATACAAACAGTTTTGAGATTAAACCGGGAACAATTCAGATGCTTCAGAATACATGTCAGTTTGGGGGTAGTTCGATAGATGATCCGAATGAGCATATCTTATGTTTCTTGGAAGTTTGCGACACCTTCAAATTCAACAATGTATCGGAAGATGCTACAAGGTTGAGGATGTTCCCGTTTACCTTGAAAGATAAAGCGCGAAGTTAGCTACACTCTTTGCCTCCTGGCTCAATCACCACTTGGGACGACTTAGCTCAAAAATTTCTAGCTAGGTTTTTCCCACCAGCGAAGTCGGCAAAACTACGGAATGATATTCACACCTTCGTACAATATGATTCAGAATCATTGTATGAGGCATGGGAAAGGTTTAAGGATATGCTCCGTAAGTGCCCACATCACAGAATCCCGCAGTGGATGCAGTTAGGGATATTTTGTGATGGTTTGCACGCGTCCACGAGGGCTAGTATTGATGCAGCAGCAGGGGGAGCGATCATGTCTAAGAGTTTTGATGAGGCATATCAGCTGTTAGAGAAAATGGCTACCAACAACTATCAGTGGCCCATGAATAAGTCTAATCCTCCAAAAACACCGGGAAAGTATGACGTAGATGCGATAACAGCATTAACAACACAAGTGGCCGCAATGGCTAAGCAAATGGAAATATGGCGTCCACAATCCACACAGCAGGTAGTGATGGTTTGTGAATTATGTGTTGGGGGTCATGCTACAGATCAGTGTGCCATAAATTCTGAATTAGCTCAGTTCGTAGGGAGCTATAATCGATCTACCCAACCTTACCCGAATCAAAACGCATATAATCCGGGTTGGAGAAATCATCCGGGGTTTTCATGGAGTAACAATCAAGCTCAAGCTCAAGCACCGAGGCAACAAAACACATCTGGATTTCAAAATCAGACACAACAACCAGAGCGGAAAGCAAGTTGGGAAGAAGCCTTGGATAGATTTATTAAAGCGTCTGAAAAACTGAACAAGGCAAATGAGAAAAAATTTAATCAAATAGAGCTGAATATGCAAAGCCAAAGTGCGTCGATCGAGAATCTAGAAAATTAAGTGGGACAGATAGCGCATACACTTAATAACCGACCACTTGGAACACTTCCAAGTGACACAGAGAAAAATTCGGGCAGAGATGAGCATTGTAAGGTCGTAACTCTACGAAGTGGAAAGGAATTGCAAGAGACAGTCACGGATAGGGAAAAGAGGGACAACACAACAAGTGAAACAGAGGAAGTGGTGGACACCGAAAAACGTCAAGATGAGACTTTAGAGCAGAAAGGACCGGAACAAACCATCACAATGCCTCCAATATCGTATCTGCAGAGGTTTCAGAAATCCAAGTTGGATAAGTAGTTTTCACGATTCTTGGATATTTTCAAAAAACTGCATATCAACATCCCCTTTGCCGAAGCCTTGGAACAAATGCCGAGTTACGCCAAGTTTATGAAAGAGGTTTTGTCGAGGAAGAGGAAATTAGGTGAGTTCGAGATAGTGGCATTGACCGAAGAATGCAGTGCGATTATTTAGAATAAGTTACCACCGAAGCTCAAAGATCCAGGTAGCTTTAATATACCATGTGAAATTGGAAATCAGTTTTTGGGTTGAGCATTGTGTGATTTGGGGGCTAGTATAAATTTGATGCCATTATCCGTCTATAGCCAGTTTGGACTTCAGGCTCCACGACCGATAAATATTAGTTTGCAGTTGGCAGATCGATCGGTTACATATCCACGAGGTATTGTTGAGGATGTTTTAGTAAAAGTTGATAAATTCATCTTCCCTGTGGACTTCTTCATCCTGGATTGTGAAGTGGATAGCGAAATTCCAATAATTCTTAGGCGACCATTTTTAGCAACGGGTAGAACTTTGATTGACGTTCAAAAAGGTGAGTTGACGATGCGAGTTGAAGATCAACAGGTCACTTTTAATGTTTTTAAGTCAATGTCTTATCCGAAAGAAAAAAGTGAATGTTTGCGGGTAGATATCATGGACGAATTGGTTAATCACAAGTTCAGTGGAAATTACTCGGAGGATCCGCTTGAATCCATTTTGCTCGGGACAGAGGACTGCGGCATTGAAGAGGACATTGAATATGTCAAATGGCTAGATACATCATCAGTCTTCTAGAAAAGCAATCAATCATTAGACACCCTTGAGAGGCCCGAAACGGAAGGTAAAAAGTTCAAACCCTCTATAGAAGAGCCACCGGTGTTGGAATTAAAGCCACTACCATCTCATCTGCAGTATGCTTATTTAGGAAAAGATGCTACCCTACCAGTTATTGTTTCGACAGAGTTAACTGACACGCAAAAGGAGAAACTGTTACGGGTCTTGCGAGAGTTCAAAACAGCAATTGGGTGGACTATAGCGGATATTCAGGGAATTAGTCCATCTTATTGTATGCACAAGATTCTAATGGAAGAGGGGGCAAAACCAACCATTGAGATGCAAAGAAGGCTAAACCCCATTATGAAGGATGTGGTGAAAAAGGAGATTATAAAGTGGTTGGATGCCGACATTATTTACCCAATCTTAGATAGTTCATGGGTGAGTCCTGTACAATGTGTACCAAAGAAAGGGGGTATAACAGTGGTGAAGAATGAAGCTAATGAGCTCATCCCTACTCGAACAGTTACAGGATAGAGAGTATGCATGGACTACAGCAAACTGAATAAAGCCACTCAAAAGGATCACTTCCCCTTGCTATTCATTGATCAAATGTTGGATAGGCTAGCGGGACATCAGTTCTACTGTCTTCTGGATGGATATTCTGGGTATAATCAAATTGTTATAGCACCAGCAGATCAAGAGAAGAGCACATTCACATGCCCATATGGTACGTTTGCATTCCGGCGTATGTCCTTTGGTTTATGTAATGCGCTGGCAACCTTTCAACGGTGCATGATGGCAATCTTCTCCGATATGGTCGAGCAGAATTTGGAGGTATTTATGGATGATTTTTCTGTGTTCGGTGATAGTTTTGATTTATGTTTGAAAAAGCTGATTTTAGTGTTGAAGCGATGCATGGAGACTAATTTGGTTCTTAAGCGGGAAAATGTCACTTTATGGTGAAAGAAGGGATTATTTTGGGACATAAGGTTTACTGCGGTGGGGTTAGAGGTGGATAAAGTGAAGATTGAGACAATGAGAAATTACCCCTCCATCATCCGTGAAGGGAATCCAAGAACTTCTTGGGACACACGGGTTTTTCTGAGACGCTTCATTAAAGATTTTTCCAAGATTTCAAAACCCTTATGTTCCCTATTGGATAAAGACGTGCCTTTCAAGATGGATCAGTCATGTATCGAGGCATTTGAGGTCTTAAAGAAGAAGTTGGTCTCTGCTCCAATTATTGTGGTGCCTGATTGGTCTTTACCATTCGAATTGATGTGCGACGCCAGCGACTACGCAGTTGAAGCAGTATTGGGACAACGTCACGACAAGATTTTTCACACTATCTACTATTCCAGTAAGACGTTGACAGATGCTCAATTGAACTACACAACCACCGAGAAAGAATTACTTGCAGTTGTGTTTGCCATTGACAAATTCAGAGCATATCTGTTTGGGACCAAGGTAATTGTCTGTACGGATCATTCTGCTATTAAGTATCTGATTGACAAGAAGGACGCTAAACCAAGGTTAATACGGTGGGTGTTGTTGCTGCAAGTGTTTGATTTGGAGATCCGGGATAGAAAAGGTACAGAAAATCAAGTGGCTGATCATCTTTCTCGGTTGGAGAATGCAGACGTCCAGCAAAAGACAACATCATGATCAATGAGAAATTTCTAGATGAACAACTTCTCCGAGTAACCCCAATATTACCATGGTACGCAGATTACGTGGTTGCTAAGGTATTACCACCGGATTTGAACTCACAACAACGTAAGAAGTTCCTCCACGACGTGAAGCAGTATTATTGGGATGAACCATTTCTGTTTAAGGCCTACGCTGATCAAATGATTAGATGTTGTGTGCCACATGAAGAGATGGACATCATACTGGGTCATTTCCACTCATCAGATTATGGAGGCCATTATTCCGGTGATCGAACAACAGCCAAAGTGTTACAATCGGGATTTTTCTGGCCTTCGTTATTCAAGGAAGCGTATCTCTATGTGCTAAAGTGTGATCGGTGCCAACGCATAGGTAATATCTCCAAGCGCAATGAAATGCCACTCAACTCAATTTTGGAGGTAGAATTGTTCGACGTATGGGGAATCAATTTTATGGGACATTTCCCATCATCTTTCAATAGTCTAGTACATTTTGTTGGCGGTCGATTATGTTTTCAAATGGGTAGAATTCACAAATTTACCCACGAATGATGCCAACGTTGTCCTCCGATTCTTAAAGAAAATATTTTCACACGATTTGGGACGCCAAAGGCAATAATAAGTGATGAGGGAACTCATTTCTGTAATAATTAGTTCACTAAATTGCTTGTAAAGTATGGGGTTCATCATAAAATTGCAGCCGCGTATCATCCCCAAACCAATGGTCAAGCGGAGGTCTCAAATAGGGAGGTCAAGGGAATTCTAGAAAAGGTGGTCAATCCATCCCAAAAAGATTGGTCATTGCATCTTGACGATGCTGGGCATATCGAACAGCGTACAAGAATCCGATCAGCATGTCACCTTATAGAATGGTATATGGAAAGGCATGTCACCTCCCGGTCGAGCTAGAACACAGTGCACATTGGGCCATTCATAAACTTAACTTCGATTTACACGCAGCGGGTGAGAAGAGGTTATTGCAATTAAATGAGATGGATGAATTCTGATTCAATGCTTATGAGAAACAAAACTCTACAAGGAAAAAGTCAAAGCCTGGCATGATAAGAAAATTCTTGATCGGACATTCGAACCGGGCCAACAAGTCTTGCTTTTCAACTCTCGACTGCGTTTATTTCCTGGGAAATTGAAATCCCGGTGGTCCAGGCCATTCGTGATTATATCTGTCGCTCCACACGAAAACATTGAGGTCGAAGAACGAATTCAAAACAAAAATTCAAGGTGAACGGTCAACGACTTAAACATTACTGGAGTGGACCCATCGACCGTCAATCCACAGTCATGCACCTCTCCGAACTAGTGGACAATTGAGCAACATTGCAAAGTCGGGCTGACGACTATAAACCAAGCGCTTTAGAGAGGCAACCCCATTTGTTTTAGTTTATTTCATTTCCCCTCATTAAAAATATTGTTCCTTTTATTTATTTTAGTTTTTATTTTATTCATTTAGTTATACAAAATGCATAACCTCTGTCTGTTTGATACCCACCTCAGTGCAAGATGAATAGTGAATGACATAAGGAGCATACAGATCAGCGCCCCGGCACAGCCCATCAGTAACTGGCACATACCCTCAACGCCCCGACGCTTGATTTGCCCACAAGCCCAGCTCCCTGGTGCTTGACCAAGGCCTCAAACCCTGACATGCAGCGCCCCGGCGCTGAGGCTTTTCATGCAACCCTGTTGCCCAGCGCCCCGGCGCTCCCCACAGGTTAAATCCCAGCGCCCCGGCGCTGAAGCGCGAATAAGAGTCCACTTTGTTTTAAACAACTGAACGGTTCACGTCTTTTCCTTTCCTCTTCTTCACGTCTCTACTACTACACCCACAGACGTTCAGATGGTAAATGCCTTTGAAACTTTTATATATATCTTTACTGTCTAACGCTAGTTCACATCTCCATTCGAAACTTTAGTTTTTGAAGAACTGCTCTCCTACTATCGATTGTTCACAGGTATGTACAGAATTATATTAACGTTTGAGTGGATCTACATCTTTTTACTTGCATGAATGGTAAAGTAATTTTCAATTTGATTCACCTTCTCTTCATCTCTAGTGCAAATTTTTGTTCTTATGATTTTGAATATCGCATATGGCATGCATATGAATCAAGTTGATGGGGCATTAATTTTGATTGAGTTATAAGGTAGGTAATTGGTGTAGGCTATGGGTTTGTAATTGAAAGAATACCATGTGTGATTCCAAGCAAATGATCAGATGCCCATAATGTGTTTGATAAATTGCCTGACTCAATGCTCATGGTTAAAGTGGTATACATCACCACAGCCACATACAGTAAACAACATAGGTCCAATGTCAAACATTTATCTCATTATTGTGGGGGGGGGGGGGGTAAAACATATTAACGCATACATGGGATCATATTGCTTTGCATGACACATCTTTTGGGCAAATCGTGTGTTCCTTTTGCCAATTGTAGAAGTTGAAGAATACATGAATCTAATAAGTACAATTGTGCATTTCCATGCTATTTTGTGTCATGTCACACCCCCAACAATCTACTCAACGTACACATATATTTTAAAGTTTGGGGGTATTATCATGAATGCTGGTATCCTAACTAGAATTATGTCCAATGCTAATACATGTGTATGTCTTTACGTGCAGAATTTGCTACATGGCCTCCAAGCGTCAACGTGGTGAAAGTTCAGGGACCGCTTCGACTCCACCTCCAAAATTTGACAGCTGGCATTTTGTCAGTACCGCAGCTCAAGGACGCTATAATCGCATGGCCACCCGCTCACTAGTCCCAGAACGCGGTTTAAGGCTCGATTATTCCAAAGATGGGGACATAGCGGCCATGATATCGGAGAGAAATTGGTTCACACTCATCGAGCAGCCCGACCCAGCCGTGATTGCAGTTATAAAGGAGTTCTACGCCAACGTGCCCGAGCACTACCATTATGGGGTATTTATGAGGGGCAAAACTATTGAAATTGGTGAAAAAGACATTAACAGGTGCTATCAACTGCCATTAGAGGGACTGAACGATGAGTACACAAGGCTTGTGAGTGATGGGCCGGATTATGAGAAGATAATTCGCGAACTTTATCAGCCGGTCACAACATGGACAGTGCATGAACGCGACAGCATGACCTTTCCACTCTCTAACCTCAGCTTATATGGAAAGGCGTGGTATGCTTTTATCTGCGCCAAACTCATGCCATGCACACATGTGAGTCATGTCACTAGGGAGCGAGCGGTGCTATTATATTCCATAATCAAAGGCTTCAAAATTGATGTTGGCCACCTTATCCAGCAATCCATTCTCCGAGCGTCACGAGGAGGGACCACAGGAGGGTTACCTCATCCATCTCTCATCTCGTTTTGTGTGCTAAGTTTGGGGTAAAATGGAAATCCGATGAGATGATTCAAACGCCAATGCCCATTTTGGACCACAAGTTGATCAGCAGATATAAAGTATGGACAGGTGGAGCAAACCACCCTAGGGGATTGGGTTTCATAATTCCCCAAGTTAAAGCTTCTCAAGCACCACCACCTTAGGCTCCACCTACTTATGGTCCTTTCTCCGCAGCTCAATGTGGTGTGGTTCCTAAAGCAGTCCAGCGCGAAATAGACGGATGGTTTTATAATCTGGAATGCCAAAATGTCCATCTATCTGAACGTCAGGATGTGATCTACAAATACTTGGTTGACCAGTTTGCAGCCCAGAATGCCATGAACGTCCAAGTGTTTTTGGGTGTTAATCTCAGCCAGTTCCCCACTGCTCCCATTTTGCCAGTGTTTTCCCTTTCTGATCTAGAGCTAAGCGAGGATGATGATGCTCCACCCGAGGTTTAAGCTTGTCAAGGAAGTCCTCTGTTTTATTTTTGCTGTATTTTTTGCATGAGGACATTACTCTTGTTAAGTTTGGGGGTAGTTAATTTTTATTTTGAATTATTAGATTGTTAATGGTTTTAATTTGGATCTTTATTATTGTGATTGAGTGTTGCATTTTAGGATTGCATGTTAATTCCAGCCTTTGATAGTAAGTATGTTTGGGGCCAATGATGAAATTAAAATTGCATGAACAAGTCTAGTAAGGATTGTTAAGATAGTGATATGATTTTCTTGACATGATTTAAATCTTTATCTGTTTGACACTGATATTATAAGGATAGCACATTTTAAAAAATGACCATGTTGGCCATGATAGTTTAAATGGATAGATAATAGAGTTCTAAAGGATGAATGCTAGTGAAATGAAGGAACAATTTAAATAGCTAGTGAAGACTGAATTTAGATATAAACTCAAGTTCGGGGGAAAAATATTTGGAGTATATAAGCTATGAAAAAAAAAACCAGAAAAAAAGGAATAAACACTGTGGCATGCTTGTCTAGTTTTGTGGCCCTTGTTACTTGAGTAAGTAAGCCCGAGGGGATTGTCTCTACACCTAGCGCCCTAAGGTCTTAATGGCTTGGGAGTCATTGGTCGAAAGCTCATTAAGGTAACACTGAAAAGCCTAAGGGAATAAGACAATGCATAGTCATGAAAAAAAATATATGATAAAACGGGAAAAGTGCAAAACGCCACCGTATAAAAAAAATCATAAGTATTCCATTTTGACCCCTGGATTTGGTGATTGTTTAATTTTAGTTGAATCAAGTTTATTTGATGAGTTCTCGAGTTTAAACTGTATGATGCCTACTAAGAAATTTATTATCTTTCATATTTTGCTTTTCATTGGTTAGCATGGTTGTTGAACACACACTCACGGTATCAGTAATAACATATTCAGATTCATTGATTGTTGGGATATTATTAACCTGCCTACACATGATGTATTAGCATGTTTTTATGATTTTTCTGAGGCTTATGGATATAAGGTGTCCTATTCAATTGCTGGAGTTACAATCATTTAGATAGGGTGCATTTGCATGGTTGTTTAGGTGTTTTTGTGTCTTGTGTTGTATTGCTTGAGGACAAGCAATGATTTAAGTTTGGGGGTATTTGATGATTGGGTAATATATCTATGAATTGGATATATTTGGGCTTAATTTATTGTATTCTCAAACCATTTAGATTTGTTTTTACTGTGTTTAGTTGTTTTATTGCATATTCGGGAGCTGTAAGAACACTTGGAAGAATTTGAGCTAAAAAGGGGCATAATAGCAAACTTCAGACCCAAACTGGAAGGCGCTCCTTCTAGTGTATTCCTCAAAGAAGGCAAGGTGAGTTTGAATGTTTGTTGACTAGGGACGCGCGTGGATCAGGCGTTGACTTGCATTAATGGGTTGGTTATTAAGAAGTTGATTTGAAAAAGGAATGAGTTGGACAAGTGGAGTATATAAAGGCTAGTTTAATTGAAAAGGGGAGCTATTCTACACAATTGAAGGCTGATCAAGGAACAAGAGGAGATTCTGAAGATTTTCACTTGGAGTTCTTCTTCTTCTTTATTCTTTTAATTTGTGTAATTCAATAAAGATGATTTTTCAAAGATTATTAGTTTTAATTTACGTTATGAACTAATTTCTTTAATGAAGATTCCAATTGAACCTTTTATGATTATGAATTAATTATTTGATTTATTCCAATTATTTATGTTGAAGTGAATTATTCATCTTGCTTTGTGCTGATTGATTAATTATCTGGCCAATAATTACCTTGTTACTCTAGAAGGAATTGAAAGAGGAATTCTAGGGTTAGACCTGGGCATAGTGACATGTGACTTAGTTATTTGCACAGTGAATAATTAGGTTTGTGAATAGAATGGAAATATTTGTTCGCTGCATGTAACACATAAGGAATTGGGATTAAAAAGAGTTTAATTCAATTATTTTGCATAGGAATATAGCATGATTAACCTGGGTTAAATAGAAGGCAATTGATCACTTGGAAAAGGACTTTTGGCACTTGTGAATTCCTATTAACAATTCAGTAGACATAATAATTGGGATAATTGGATAATTGATTTATAGTTCATAATTGGGGATATTGGAGTCTTAATCCTTATTTATCTGAATTCAATCAAATCTTAGTTTGGCGTACTTGCTTTCTTTTAGATTAATTTCTTTTAATTGCTTAATTTAATTTTCTTAATTAAAAAAATCACAATTATTGGTTGTTTAAATAAAATTGAATTGATATAGTGCTAGTAGTTGGAATTTATTAATTAGAATTCTCTGTGGGATCGACACTCTATCTTATCACTCTATTACTTGTTGACCGTGTATACTTGTACGTTTGTTTTGATTGTGAAATCAACCAACACGGTGCATTCCACACAAGGAAGTCACCAGCGAAAGGCTCAGGGCTCTTTACTTATGGCTTAATATAATAGTAATTGACTTTAGAGGTTTGGTTGCTCGAATTCGCATAACAGGTTGGTTAGGAATATGAAAGCTAACAACCTTACAAAAAGCATGATGAGTTGTTAACCAATCGATTCCTTAAATCGCATCAAAGGCAAGTATTTTCAAAGAGATAAGATCGACAGGTAACGTGAAAGTGTCGATTTGAATCAAACAAGACTTATAAACAGTGGAGATAACGAAGGTTTCTACTTACGAAGTTTCAACCAATTAGTCAAAGTCTAATTTCTCCATAGTCAAATTTAAACGTTGAGCGCAAGCAAGAGAGATAAAAGAATGGGTAGAACTGGTATCTAATAAGGTATAGACTTCGCAAGAATTTATAATTAACTAACCCGTTCTAACTTCGTTCGGGTTACTCGCTTTTTGAGAAGTCATGAAAAATGCTCTTCCTGAAACCACCGACTTTGTTTTGTCCGTATCCGCCTTTGGTGCCACCGTCCCAGCTGGACTTGACTTTGGTGCACGACAAAATCGAGCTATGTGACCGTCTTTTCCATAACTAAAACATACCTTGGAAGGCTATGAACAGTTTGAAATTATGTGTCCTCCTCCGCATCAGTAGAGATCTAAGCGGCGGTCGTTCTCCTCCCTAGAATTTGTTCTTTGGTGTTGGTCTTCGCCGCCAACGTCTTCCCATCATCGTTAAATCTTATCTTCTTGAATTTTCCACTTCTATTATCTTGGCCATGATTACCACCGAAGTTGTTACCATTCTTGGCATGATAATTTCCCCCATGATGGTTATCATTGTTAGATGGTGGTCGTTGCCACGCAGAAGACGATTATTATCGTGTTGTTGCTCGTTATCCTGGGTATTGATCGTTGGTGACTCAACGGTCTCATGTGCTTCATTGCTTATCTCAAAATTTTTGGATGCCATTTTTAAACACTGTCACAAAAAAAAGGTTAATCGACATATCACATATTATCCCTATACTCTAACTGACCAATTAAATACCAAATAAACTTAGGTAGGTCATACTAGCGAAGGAATTCCCCATCTCTCCCCTCCTAGTTCTAGTCTCACATCTCAGCTAGGGATCATATCCCTAAGCTTTGATACCAACTGTGATGCCCCCAAAACAGGTATACATCACCCATCTTGAGTCGCCAGATACATGGTACATAAATTCAAATACAACTTAATTATACAACAGTCGTGTAAAATACGACAAAACATAGCTGAGAGTTTAAACAAAAATATTGTCATCTAGACAATATTCATACTCAATGGTGTCCTCATTACAATTATTATCACATTATTCCGTAAAATAGTGAGGACTACTAAAGCCATTTATCCTGGACCATTACTCCATTCCTGACTCGTCCCAGCTATATTCTCATTTCCTGAAGAGAACAATGAAAGAAAGGGTGAGCTCAACTAGCCCAGTAAGAAATATTATGACTAAGATAATGCAAAATAAATTATCCTTAGCCTTCAACAATATAACAACCGTAAATGATAATCATCGCGTAAAATCTGTACATCAATTGGGATGCACATCGACTATGACCACTATACCGACACAGATAGATAGATGACGCATGCTATGATAAGCGCGTAAAATCTGGTCATTGGGAGAAATGACAAATGACGGATATTTGGTATGAGCGCAGAAATGACAAATGGAAAGGCGGCGTGGCGTGAAAGTCGGCGTGGTCCACGTGTCGACCGATTATATGATGACCGCGATGTGATGATTTGATCTATATTGCGTCGCTAATAACGTTTGACCGCGCACGCATCGTGATCGATATGATAAAAAAAAAATTCTGACCCGATTTTTTTTTTGTTTTGCGAATTCCCAAAAACACATGTACACTTTTTTCTACGCTTTATCCCAACACACATACACACCAAGATAAACAACATCTGAAAACAATATAAACATCCATCGTCCACCAACACATACACCGAACTAGTATATAAACCTTTAAAAACCAATATGATTTGAATAAATATAATAACATTTCAAAACTTGTTTAAGTAACATATATACAAACATCAAATAATGAATATACAAGTACAAGGTTATGTCAAGCGTCATCCCTCCTTGATCACCACTGTAATTAACAAAATAATAAAACAAGTTACAAATATAATAAATATGTTGATCTTTGGTATATATTACGACAATCATACAACAAATTGATTTTATACCTCGTCGCCATCCCATCTTTCCATCCTGCTGCTGCTTTGCTAGCTCTTGCTTGACTAACTCCTCGGGATCAAGAGCCCCGGTGCCCCTTGAGTATCTTGAGAAGATTTCGATCTTGACATATAGCTCTCACCACGGTCGGTAGGAGTATGAACAATTTGGATGACTCGATGGTGAAGGGTGGGTAGCGATTTACTGAGCCCTTTGAAGGATGGGCGTCGTCGTTGTCCTTGACCTTTAATGTAGTTCTTCTTACATGAGGCGCCCTCTCCCTGACTCTTGATCGATAGGCGGACGTGGAGTGCCTTGAGGATAGCGCTCATTCGATAAGCGTTTATAAGTATCCTGTCATCATGTTAACACTTAAATAGTTTAAAATAATATTTTGTAAGTATTAATAAACAAGATCGGGTTGTTAAAACTTATTACAGCTATCTGGATAGCCTCGAGGCGGAACCATCACGGGTGGTGTACGTACACATCCGACCCGATGGATAGGGTGACCTTGAGGCTGAGACTCTATACAAAAGCGAGCACAATATTACTAAGTAAAAATGGGATATTTTCTACAATTCATGATTGTAAACATATTAAAACTTGTAAATCGTGCGAGGCGTTGATATCTTTTTGCAAGCTGTGAAATCTGCCGCCCTTGTATGTTCCTTTAGCCTTTTTTAGCCATCGGATACACACAGGAGGCTCTGTTGGGTGCGGCGGTCTTTTCGTCTTTTCACCCGACTCTCGGCTCTCCATTGGGCACACATCTCGACCATATATGAATTTGGGTGCACCACCGAGGCTATGCTTTCGTGCATATAATCCTCTCCACGGCACGGATGGTCGATCTCGGCATTGTGAATGGCTTTTTGTCGTTCTTTATTCAAGTTGTCCTTAGTGCGGACAGCGCACTTTTGCGAATAATATGCGAATCCTTTGAAACTGGCGTCCTCCCATCTATCTGGTTTACGCAAATAAAAAAAACAATAATAACATTACTAAATAATTATCCTTTGAATATTATATTAATATTATTTGTCGTAATTAAAAAAAAACATACGAAATTACTTAAACGGACATCCTTGTGGGCGATAGGTGTGCTTCATACGTAATCACGGTGTAGGCCGATTACGTAAAAACAATTTGTGATATGCACTTGACGATCTTATTATCGAAAAATCACTATAATATACAACATCAATTAGCATATATTAAAGCAATTTATATCTAAGTTATAATATTTGTGAACATTTTTCAAACTTATACTTATAATACTTAAAAAAATTTTTTTTGCCATAGTCTCCCCTATAATATAGACTAGCCACATACACGACGGCATGCATATATGGACATTTCTAGGCACCCGAAGACCTGAGCAAAAAATTGACATATGAAACCAAGAGAAATATACAAATTTTCAATCTGATAAGACCAAAACAAAACATTACCAATATAATATCAATCAAAACATTACCAATATACAATAAATGGAATCTTAAATGCTTTTATATAAATGATATATATGCGGGGACGTCGTCTTTATTAGGAGGAGGCGAATCACGAATAAGAATCCGATCATCGGGATTAGTAGGGGCCTTGGGCACATTATTAGGCCCCCTACCCAATGGCGCGCTTTATTTGCTTGAAGCCATCTGTATATTACAAATTTCAAGATGTTATTAGGAGTCATATTTGATTACATGTATATATGACAATAAACATAGCGATGATATAAACATGTATATATATGAATATAAAATGATGATAAACAAAAGTTGCATTTAAATAGTTTAGTACATAAACATGATGATGATATAAAAACATGTATTGCTAAACATACATTTCATGAGTTCAAGTGTCGATATGCGATTGAGAATCATCTTGTATCGTGTTGATGATTCATAACCATCATCGCTTGATTACGTGTCGATTCGATCGATAACTCTTCCTCCTCGATATCGATGTCATCGACACAAGTATTGACTCGGGATCTAATTCATGTGGTTCATCTCCACCATCTAGCTGGATTACTTCATTGTCGTCCTCCACATTTATTATAGTCGACTATGAAGCATCGCTCTTGGTAAATCTCCCCATCGACTAATTCTACGACTACTACGGCGGGAGTATAAATTCTGACTTGCCGATCGTGGCGGTCTATCCCTTTTCTAACGGGACTAGGAGTGTAGTATACTTGTCTTTGTTTGAGTTGGTAAAACAAGCGGTTCGTTAGATCACTGTGAGACTATGGAGGTCGATATCGGCGATTCCATATGCATCGACGACACGTATCCCTTTTTACGAATCAAACCAGCGGCACTTGAACAAGTGAATATGACCCCGTCGTGCCCTTATGCGACAACTCTCGATTTCCTCAACTCCCATAAAAAGCACGACCAAGCTCATTGTAACAATCTCCTTGGACACACACTCGAGTTCGTTGTTCTTTTCTGGCGCCCGTATGCCTTTGTGTGAAATTCTGACCATTTATTTTGTAACCATTGCGGTGACTTGATCCTTATGCGGTCCCATAGCTAGGACTTGTACATTAAGCAGGAATCGTTGATCCCTCGGTCAAAGCCTACAAAAACTCCATCTTATTAAATGAAGTCATAGTTAACATATGGAGTATATATATATATATATATATACACTACGTCTTAAAAATTGAACTTACTTTGTCCTTTAGCAAAGTGCAAAGTTTTTATCGATTGATTTGAATATCTTTATCGGTTATATCGGCATGCTTCACTTTTAACTCGTCATCGTACAATCTATACCATGTTATAAACATTAACATATTAGAATAAATTTTTAACTTAAAAGATAAAATATCAAGTTTACATGTGTACCTCACAAATTAAATCGATCTCCTCACAATTGAGAAGAATGTAAGTATATGCGGCATGTAATTCTTGCTTTCGAGAGGAATATCGCTTCCCTTTTCCATAAAGCGGCCCGATAGACCAAATCTGAGAGCCGACCATTTAGTTCAACATTTCCCCCATCATCATGTCTCGATACTCGATTGGCCTTTGTCGAGACTTCATCAGGAAAATGATGCGAGACAAGCGTAGATATCTCATCAAAGCTGTATGCCTCGCATATCGACCCCTCGACATAAGCTCTATTCTTCACCTTCCTCTTAAGGTTTCCCATCACCCTCTCGAAAGGGTACATCCATCTATATTAAGCTGGACCCCTGACCACGAGCTTCATAGGGAAGATGGATTTGCAAATGCTCCGTGGAGTCAAAAAAAACCGGTGGGAATATTTTTCCGGTTTACTGCGTGATCTCTATGATGTTCTTCTCAAGTACAAACATGTCCTTCTCATTCGATGATTTTGAACACAAGTCTTTGAAAAAGCGACTAAGATCCGTCAAGCATCCCATATTGGTTTATCAAGCGGATCGAAATCTTTATAGGCATGAGTCTCTCCATGAACACATAGCGGTCGTGACTCTTCATCCTTGCAATTTCCACCGTAACACACCTTGCAATGTTTGGCGCATATCCATACGGTAGTTTGAGGAGACTTAACCCATGTGCACACATCTTGACTTGCTTTTTGGATGATGTGTACCTTGCATGCGGTTTGACAATCTTACCATTAGGAGATTCATAAAGTTCTAATCCGGAATGACTTTACAAATATCTTTCATGTCCAAGCGTGCCTTATCGTTATCTTTTGTCTTCCGTAACATTCATCACGGTGTTAAACACATTGTCAAACACATTCTTCTCGATATGCATCACATCTAGATTATAGCCGAATCAAATTTGTAGACCCGATAAGGCGATTCCCAAAAGATGCTTTCTAGAACCCGGTTATGAGATTCACCGAACCCATTGATTATGTTTGTCGCATCAACCTTACCAAATGGGATAGCAAGCAATCTCATCACACGATCTCGCATCTCCGTTCCGAACAATCGCGGTGCGGGCATATCATTATCTACTTTCCCTTTCACGAAGTGTTCTCTATTTCTTGAAGCGGGTGATCTCTAGGTAGAAGCAAGCGATGTGATCAAACCAACAAGGCTTTCGACCTTTTGATAGATTAAGCGACTTTGTATGCTCCATACAATACGGACAAACCAACTTCCGTGTGTACTCCATCCACTAACATACCATAAGGTTGGGAAGTCACTTATAGTCCACATAACCCATTTGCCCTAAGGTTGAAATTTGTTTTCGTTGCAACATCCCAAGTCATACTCCATCCTCCCACAATACCTTTAACTTTCGTCTATAAGAGGTCTCAAGTAAACATCTAAGTTCTTTCCGGGACTCTTAGGACCGGGAATCACGAGTGAAAGAAATAAGTATGTATACATTTCATACACATCGAGGAGGAGGCAAGTTATGCGGAGTAACAATCGCGAGCCTTGACATAGTGCGGAGCAATTTGAGTGGTAAGCAGTTGAAACCATCGGTGGACAATCCAAGCCTCACATTCTAGGTTCAATGCAAATTCGGGATGTGCTAAGTTGAAATCTTTCCAAGCACCTTGCCCATCTCTGCGGGATGATTTAGTTCTCCATCTTTATTTGGAGATTTCGCATACCAACTCGTATGTTGGTGATCTTGAAGACATGTACAATCTTTTTAGTCGATGTGTTATTGGAAAATACCTTAGAATCTTAAGCGGTATACTTGATTTTTTGTAGTCACACCCTCTTTATTAGGCCTAAGCCGAGTCATGGCGCAAAGCGTGCACCTTATCATCTTGTCATTTTCCTTATAAAACAACATGCGATCGTTGGGACATGCATCGATCTTTTGGTATCAAGACCTGACTTCTTCACCATTTTCTTACAAAAGTAATAGTTACCGGGTAATTTCTCATAGTCGGGCAACATACTCTTAATTGCCTTCAAGAAGCGACTCAAAACACTCATGGCTCGTGTTGTGATCGGCCTTGATGTTAAGTAATGTCGCCCACTGCTGAGAGACAATGTAGTGTGTTTGGTGCAACCATGCCCTGATGGCTTCTTTACCCTCGTCTAACAACTTAAAGAAGTCTTTGGCATCGAGAATTCATAGGTTGCTCTACGCCTTGCTCCCAATCAAAATTTGGCCTATGATATCATGGACCATTTCATTCATACGATGAGTACTCTTGCCGAATTGTGTACTTGTGTGATGCCACCATCTCTCTCTACGCCCATGTGCCCCCGGCATTCGTAATTTCTCATGAACCCGAAACAAGTAAATGATAGTTTACCGTGTCTACATCCATATAATTTACATTCTTACACTTTAAACATGGACATCGTGTCTGCGACTTACCATTCATACATTACGGGTGACTATCGCATACTCCAAAACACTTGGCAACCGACTCTAAATTCAATTTGTAGCACCTATCGGGTACTTGACTTTTCGTCGTGCCATCCAACTACTGATGCGAATAGAGGTCCATGATTCCACGGTACCTATACTACGAGACAACATTATAAATGTTAACATATGACTTGAGCATACTTATAACCATATGACTTGAGCATACTTGTAAGCATGCATATGATTAACATTTAAGCATACTTCTAAGCATATGACTTAAGCATACTTGTAACCATATGACTTGAGCATACTTGTAAGCATATGATTAACATGTTTGAGTATCTTGGAGATTCATTCATATCGACTAGTGTGCTAAGGCGCCTAACATGTTTTAAGATTATACCCCTCACACGGTCCCTTTCTATAATCTTTTATGTTTTGGGATAGTCACAACATGATTGAGCAATTTATAGCTTTTATAACATTTTATAGCTTTATTCTTGTATACATAAGTGTTAAATACCCTTTTTTTACTGTTATAGCCAAAAGCAGTCTCTTTATTGACTAAGTGTGTCTAGTTACCTTCTACATTGCACTAACGGTTCCTTAGCCTTTATCTATTTTGGCTTATGACCCCTAATAGCTTAGCATGCTAACAACCAAGCTTGGCTTGTACTGTGAGCTTAGCTAGCTTGGCGTAATCTCTTTATCTTGCAAATTATATCACATCTCGTCAGTTAGCGTTATAATGCGGTTGACTCAACTAAATCATAATGAACACATAATGATAATATCGGAAATGATAACAATTGAAAAGTTTCATTGAGCAATACCCTAAGATTCTAATCGCTAAAAATATTCCCAATGCTTCCTTCGATATCTATTTGAACAATACCACGAAATCAAACTACTATTCAATCTAGCACATATCAATCAAAACATTACCGATAAGCTAATTTCTATATATAGGAACAAATAACACAATCAGCGCAGAACCGATTCCATAACAACCAAGCTTGGCTTGTACTGTGAGCTTAGCTAAGCTTGGCGTAGCCTCGTGTGGCCTCATGACCCCAAGCCCGACCCATCGCTCTAACATCCCTTAATAGGCTCTAGTGGATCACCTGATAGGCTCGTTAATAGTATAAATGTTAGCAAATAACCCGAGCCGATAAAAAAATTACTTGAGTCTCCCTGTAATATGGACTAACCACATACGCGACGGCATGTATATAAGGTCATTTCTAGGAACACAAGACATAAACCAGCAGTCCATATGAGATACCATAGGAATTGGATGGAAATTATGAACTTATCGAATCCCTATGCTCATAAAAAAATTACTATCATAAGCGGTTTTAATCTGAGATTTACTACAAAAGAGTTTTGCGGTATCCTGACATGTGAGGATCAAACTTGTAAACTTTGAAACCCGATCATTTTTTAAGTGGGAGCAATTATTCACGTTTTGATTCACATTATGATGTCGATGTCAAGTTCTCGATCTACAAATGATTTTTTCACAATGACCGATATAATTGGTTAAACTACAAACATAAACATGGGATTCACGATTACATATATCGTATATATGACTTCTATAATAACCAAATTATTTATTACTACCTCTATTGCACAAAAAAGAATCCCAAAATATAAATTTTATACTAACTACAATCTAATACATTCATCCTATTACCCAAATCAAGTTACCCAAAATATAAATTTTATACTAACTCCATCCTATCACTAATCAAGTTACCCAATGACATAAATTAACAAAATCAAATTACCCAAAATCTGCGTATTACCCAAATAAATTTTACTCTAATCAAAACTTATAAACCAATCATAATCATATTACCCAAAATATAATTTAAGCATGATAGCCATATTCATTCATTCGACTCTTTGCAATAAATTAACTCTTAAAACACAAATTAAGTAGCAAACATCTTGATTTGGAGAAGAGCGAACAAAAATAACAAAACAAAAAAAAATTAATGAAGAAGAACTTAAAAAGTAGCTCTTACCTCTACAATTAGTCTCTAATTTGAAGAAGAATGAGCAGCTGCTTCTTCTTCTTCTCTTCTCCCCCTTTCTCCCTCTTCTCTCTATTTGGTGACCTCCTTCTTTTTTTTTTCTCTTAGTGTTACGTAATCGAAGCGAGGTAGTTCTTGAATTCATTTAGTTTGATCGTGCGATAGCTATCTGCTGACCGCGTCGCGGTCGTTGACTTTTAATGACATGGACTTATCGGTGATAGCATGCGATCATTTGATTTCAATCAATCGCACAAAAAATTGGCATGACATTTCGGCCAAAATTTTGGTGGCAAAATTTATATATTGATCGTGACGCATGCGATCATTTATTTTGATAGCGACTAGTTACGTGTCGATTCGCGGATAATGATCGATTATATTTGTGACTAATATCGGTGACATCGATGGATGCGATCGTCATAATCATACCACGATCTTGTTAATCATTGATAGACCTTTTTCTTGTAGTAAATATATCTGAAATTGCAAATGGATTTTCACCCGCCATGCGGTAATCCGCGTAGACGAGATCATTTCCACAATTTAATAAAGAATGAATACGCAAGATCTTTCACCATACGCGGTAGTTCACAGCACGAGTTATTCCAACAGAATAATAAAGAATGGAATAACAAAAGAATTCACGAGGCATACGATAGACCGCATTGCATATGAGTTATTCAGCGAGAATAATAAAGAATGGAAACGGTCATGCGTAATCCGATGACGAGGATATTCAACGAGAATAATAAAAGAATAGAACTAGGTCATGCGTAATTCGCACAGACACGATATTCCAACAGAATAATAAAGAACGAAACCAGGTCATGTGTAATCTGCACAGATAGGATATTCCAACATAATAATAAAGAACAGAACCAGGTCATGTGTAATCCGCACAGATAGGATTTTTCAACAGAATAATAAAGAATGAAATAACAATAGAATTCACCAGGCATGCGATAGACCGCACAGACACGTTATTCCAACAACATAATAAAGAATGGAATAACAAACCTCATGAGTATTGAAAGAAAATAACTCTCTTCATGAATACGAAAGAATAATACCCCTTACCTTAAAAGAAGAATGGATACTGGAATAGTGAGGTAGCAGACTTCTCTTCTTCTTTCTCTCTATAATTTCTCTCTATAATAATTACTCTATATCTTTAGTGAATTGGTGAAAAATAATGAAGGAATGAGCTTCTATTTATAGGAAAATATAGTTTTGATAATTTCACGTTTTGGGGCTCGAAATATTATAGTATAATACCTTCCTCTTTTCCTTCATTTTTAATTTAGTCCTGCAAATATTATCAAACTTGCCCCATCTCCCCTAATAGTAAATCATGTGAATCAATAGTAAATCATGTGAATTAATAGTTTTAGACATGTGAAAATATGAATTACAATATAGTACCTCCATCTATACCTCCATTTTTAACTTAGTCATGCAAGTATTATCAATCTTGCACCAACTCCCCTAATAGTAAATGAATGTGAATCAATAGTACACACATGTAAACAAATAGTTATAATCATGTGAATCAATAGCAATTAATTGCTCATTTATCCGGTTAATTACCCGATTGGTCAATATAACCTCCAGACATCAATTATTATCAAAATAAATGTCGATTTCCACTAACACTAATAATTCCCACACAATGGAACTATCAATTTCATCTTTAATCAACACGAGCTTATTCATCATTAATATCATAACTCATAATATTTAACAACCAGGTCGTTCCCAGGAAAGAGGGGGCTTTCCGATAAGGATTTCTCCTTATTGGTGCGCAATTACGTGACCAAACCTCTCCTTGACAAAACTTCTAGACATTGTCAATATTGCAAATAATAATATGAATAACTTTGTCATCTCAATTATTGATTTAATAATATAACAAATTATACAGATGATACTGTAATAATAATTGAATCAATAATATGAGAGATATGATGCATCAATTACTGTAGCAATAATTGAGTATAACTGAGTGACTTCTCACGTAAGCATCAATAACCAATACCTTGTGCTACTATGTAACCACACATATTACTGTACCTTTACTACCAGGTAGTTCAAGAGTTTTAACGGTAACACTTTTACCATTATTTTTAATAAAAGATAATTCTGTCGTTTTCTTACTACGACAATACTTTCGTTGTGGGGTCCACCAATGATTGTGTCGTCGTACGAATATTCCCTGTTAAAACAAATATTCCCCGACCAATTGAATATTATATAACCACTTGCTTACTTTGCAAAATTTATAAATATTACCCACAACTATAACATTATATCAAATCCACACCATAATATTCAAAAATTTATTTTGAGAAATTTAAATCTTTATTCATAAAATTTGGGGTCTCACAGATACATCCACCGATATTGCACCAGTCCTCCAAGTTTTAGTTCATATGGTAGATGAATAAGCAGATATTCCATCGAGTTAAAAAATCTTGGAGGGAAGATCATTTCGAGCTTGCAAATGGTAAGCACAATATTCTTCTCCATATGATCAACATAACTGTACTTAATTATAGTTGAGCAAATATCTCGAAAGAAATTTGACAGTTCGGTCAATGCATCCAGAACTTTTCTGGATAACATCTCACGAAATGCAATTGGAATCAACTTCTGCATGAATACATGACAATCATGACTCTTGAATCCAGAAATTTTCAATTGCTCAGCCTTACAACAACGTGTTATGTTCGACGCATATCCATCTGGGAGCTTCAACCCACTAACCCACTTACACACACCTTCAACTTGTTGCTTAGTAAGACAAAATGGAGCTTTAGGTTTCGTATTATTAGGGTGAAGCCATAATTCTGGCCTAATGTTCAATGCCTCCAAATCTTTTCGAGCATTGTCATGTCTTTAGTTTTACCACTCGCATCTAACACGGTGTAAAACAAGTTCTCGAAAACATTCTTTTCGGTATACATGACATCTATACAATGACGAACTGAAAGTGTGCCCCAATACAGCAACTCAAACCATATAGGCAAGTATGTCCAATTATAAGTCTTCCCGTACCCGGCTACTCTAAATTTACTGTGTTCCTTCCCCGAGAAAGGAAAATCAAGTTGATTCAACCAGCCCAAGACCTCACTGCCCGACAGCCGACCAACAACCCCCTTCTTCTCTATCTTTCTGTTAAACTGTGTAGACATCTTTCTGTAATTGTGATCAAGAGGCAAGAATCTACGAGCAGTTCCAAAGAAACTACATTTTCGCCCATGCTATAACTGGTTGCCTTGCACATCCCCCATACACACTGGACATGATAGCTTCCCGTGAGTTGGCCAACCACTAACCATCCTAAGAGCTGGAAAGTCAGTGATAGTCCATAACAGGGCTGCCTTCATCACAAAATTCTCGCATATCGATTTATCATACGTCTGAACTCTTGTCTCCCACAACATCTTTAGTTCATCCACTAACAGTCGAAGGTACACATTAAGGTCTTTTGTAGGACTTTTATCCCCCGGAATGAGTAAAGTCAAAAACAAATACAGATCCCTCATGCAAATTACTGGTGGAAGATTATAAGCGACCATAATGACAAGCCAAACCGAAAAGTGCGGTGGCTAAAATTATTAAAAGGGCAAAAGCCATCAGTAGCCATGCCAAGTCTAACATTCCTAACTTCTTCTGCAAACTCAGGATAATTTACATCAAATCTCTTCCATTCATCTCCATCCGTTGGGTGAGTCAGCTGACCAGGCGCGACATCCCTTGTTCGATGCCAACTCATATGTTAAGTCGTATGAGATGACATGAATACCCGCTGAAGTCTCGAAGCAAGTGGAAAGTACCGTAAGATTTTCCTGGGAACATGTTTCTCCTTCCCCCCACGTTTTGTAACCTTTATAGCGATAAGTTTGCATATATCGACTTGTCCCTTATCTCTATCCTCCCATAGTATAAGATACAATCCTGCTCACAAGCATCGATTTTCTGATACCCCATATTTAACCCCTTGACCATCTTCTTCACTTCATAATAATTCGCAGGAAGAGTATGATCCTTGGGTAAGAACTGTCCAATTATAGCGAACAAATCGTTAAAACCTCTCTCACTACAGTCATGCTCATTCTTAAAGTGTAAGAGCTTCGTCACTGCAGAAAGCTTGGTGTCCGTATCATTTTCCGGATACAATGCGACCCTAGATTCAGATAGCAACTTGTAAAAGGCAGCGACTATATAATTTGGCACTTGCTTCACACTTCTTGAAGAAGGTTCATATTCAGCCCAGTCAATAGTAGTAGGGCCATAAGCATCGACCAATATCTCAACTGGATCATAGTTTTTGACGTATAAATCCCGTGGAATTGGTTGTTCCACAATATTTTCAATCACTTCTGATTCCCCGTGATGAGTCCATACGAAGTACCCATCCACAAATCCACGAGAAAATAAGTCAAATTTAATCTCGTCGACTTTCTTCCAAATTAGATTTTTACACTTGACACACAGGCATCACATCTTCCCATTCGGATCATCTGTATGTTCTAGTGCTTTGTTCAAGAAATCTAAAACCCCAACACGATAAGCTGAGACTAATCCCCTCCCATCACTGGGTATCCTACGGTACATCCAACTCCAGTCGGTTGACATTTTTAACTACATCAAAAGTACGCATTAAGTTAATTTAGATATTGAAGCGTGAATTAGATTTACCTAGTATCTCTACAGGACAGGGGTAAGGCTTCTATCCTGTTATTGGATACGTCTCGTCACTAGTTCAAACACGTTGAGTACGTTTCATGAGTTTCAAGAAAATTTTGAACATTCTCCCATGGTCTCCAAGCACACGAAATAGACTAAGATAACTTAATCTAAGTATGCACTCAGAGAACATATAGAGATAACAGTCGATTAATCCTCAAAATAACAAAAAATGTACCGTTTCGTATTTGCACCGGCCTAAGTGAGAGACATAACATCCAATAACAGTCCCAAAACTGGGGACTATTCGACATTCACCCCTACTAAGTGTATGTCAAACAGGTTTCTAAGTTTGAAAGTATAGTACATATATAATTAAAAATGCTACTTAGTTTATTGAAAATTATGGCAAACGAAGCAAATGATACTTAGTTTATGAGAATTGTTATTTCAAATCTCTACTTGAGTCGGCAACCAGGAAAAAAAAGGGTCGTAGTTCCTGTTGTGTCCCATACTCGAATAATAAAGTTAATTCAATTACTGCAAACATTCCTCACTGTTCCCTCATAACAGATGACAACATCCCAAAGAAGTTCCATTAAGCTATTGAACAAAGTTTCAGCTTAAGCAACCCTCTAGATGAACGAACGATCACTTCTCTGCTAGGAATGAATCATCTCCCCATATGGGTCCAAGCCATGATATAGACAGCTTCCCACCACTCCGAATTCCTCAAATGGATAGTTCTCATACAAGAGGTGAGACGTTCTGTGAGAACTATCCATCTGAGAAATTTGGAGTGGTGAGAAGCTGTTTATATCATGGATTGGACCCATATGGGGAGATTGTAATGCCCGAGAGAATTGGATTTTTATGATAATTAAATTTTTATTTAATTATGTGAATTAAATGGATTTAATTGATTTATTTTGTGAGTAAGCTATGTGAAGGTCGTTCTATGACCTAGAATGTGCTAATATGGTTAGTAATCTGGTTACGTGCTAGAATTAATTGTTTAGAATTTCCAACACAAAAATAAATATTTTCTGAGAAATTCCATTAAAAACACTATTCATCCATTTCTGCTTGGGAAATTATTTTGAAATTATGAGAAACGCGTAATGATAGAATATTGAGATAAGATGAAATATCTAATAATATTTCATTTATGGCAAATGAAGTTTTTGCCTGCGGACTTAAAACCTAAAGGTTGAGTATGTTGATTTCCGAGAAGGAAATGAAATGTGTAGAAGGAATTACGTTATTGTTAAAATGTGTGTTATACTAGTATGATACTATTTAGTATCTATATATAATACGATGAGTTAATACAAAGTACAATATGATTATCGTACGAGTATTATACAGAAAGAATTCGTGAATTATACGTATAGAATACGATTCGTATTATGGAATTAGGTTAAGACTTAATATGAATTCATTTGATTTGGATTATGTTTAGTCCAAACAATTGAATGAGTAAGCCCAAGGAATTAATGTGTTAAGCCCAAGTCAAAGCCCAATATTAGATGGATTAAGCCCAATGCAAGAAAACTGAACCGTGGATCGAACCGGTGGGTCACCGAATGGGAAAAACCCATGGGGCAACCCATGGGGATGACCCATGGGCATGGTGGGCCGGCCACTTGGTGTGCAAGCCAAGAAAATCACTTGGTCACCAAGTATTTTACTTGGTGACAAACTGTGGAATAGTAAGGAGGTGGGGGAGTAATGACTATTTTGCCCTCTATTTCATTTGCCTGTAAATAGAAAGCTAGGATTAGTCTTTTGAAGGTTTTTCAAGTTTCCAACCTATATTTTGAGAGAGAGAAAGAGCTAGACTCAAGCAAACCATCTACTTTGATGCTTTGTTTTAGAGTTTGTCAAGAATACCAAAGAGTTCTTTAAGGTAATACTCCTTAATGCTAATTCCATCTCTTTAGATTTCTTTTTATATGAAGAATCATAAATGGGTGGTGTATGTCTAGTATGGGGAGAATAAGGATGACTTGTTATAAATAAAATCTTTATAAGTCATGAAATCATAGAAATCATAAGGGTTGATATAGTTTTAAATCATGAAAATATTGATTGTTGAGATTGATTGTTGAGGAATAATTAAACTCCGTCAATACTTAAATATGTGCATCTTGCTTGGTTAGGATGTAGATATGAAATCCATGGAGTATTCCATGTGATTTGGTTTAGAGAACATTAATGCTTGAAGTTATGGTGAATTTCACGAAATAGGCGTTAAGCGTCGAAAGCGTTAAAATTTAGGATTGATTGTTGTCGAAAGTTATTCGTGAGACTTGAAAATGTTGTTTTCAATGTCAACACGTGAGATAGGGTATTTAAGAGTCGTGGACTCGAGAATCGTTGGATTTCGACTTAAAATGAAGAAAGCGAGCATTGAGCGCTCATCATTACGCGTTTCTGAGCGGCTAAAAATGAACTCAATAAGTGAATTTTGAGTTAATGGATTCGAAAGTGTCAAATTCTTATATGAAAGCGTAGAGTATGTCATTTATGACTTGAAGGCTTTTGAACGGACAAAATCGGACTTATAACGAAGAAGTTATGAATCCGGGAAACTCACCAAAAATTTTATATCATTAAATTTTTACGTGTCTTGAGTTCAGCGTAATGGCCGTCGATGAACTTATTAAAGTTTTTGCCATACCAAACAATGATGATGTCAACTCTACTAGAAAAGTGGCGCCATGTAATTGCCACTAGTTTAAGGAAGTCTCAGCATGCATGTGCAAGAGACAGAACATAGATGCTAAACCTGCTGCTGTATTTCAGATCTTATATAATAATGTCAATGTAATGCGGTGCATGTCTTCTTGCGAGGTCGTTGTTAGATAACTTAGGTTTGGACTGCAATTGTTCACAAACCTATAAGTGTAAAGTTTATACACTTAATAAGTGTACTAAAACTATTCCTATACTACCTATACTAAGGTCTATGGTATTAAAACTTAGGGATTTAAAGGCATGTTATTAACTTATGAATGAAGAACATAAAATGTTATTAATAAACCATAGTCGGTGAACCACATTGGTACTTCACCGATGATGATAGAGTCCGGTTAATAACGTAAGTTGGTTAATAAGCCGAGACGATGGGTAATAAGTCGAATTGACTTTATCAATGAAATAAAGTTAACAAAGATATAGAAGAGAAAGAAGTTGGTAGGAACAATGTGAATAATTGTTTGATAGCTAATTACGGTGTGCTATGTGAATATATCATGTAGATTCTATAAAGGTTGTGGTCAGTCGATTAAGTTATTTGAAGATGCTGAAAGGTAAGTTTTCTTAACGCTTGTCTAACTTTCAAGTTAGTCAAGTTTTATGTGATTCATTGTATTGAATTGCACGATTGGTTTTAAAGAAAGGGTTAATGTCAGTTTTAACTCGGCTAGACTACTTGTAAGATATAGATTGATTTGTATACATATCTTTCTATATAGAAATGTTAACGCTATCCTATGCCAAGTAATTGGTACGGATTTGAAGGTAAGGTTTGTCTATGAACAAACAAAAGTATTTTTCATCGATTATTCGATGGGCACGCTTGAAGTTTGCCAAAACTTAAAGCGTAAATCGTTTAACGAATGAGTGTTGATCAACATAGAAGTACTATAAGTGATCACCTAGAAGTGCTCGTAAGTAATGCGGATGGATGTCTGACCTTAGTCTTTGTGATATCCTTTTCAAGTATGAAAACAAAAAGCTACTATTCATGGTCTATCGACCGGTTCAGAATTCCTAATCTACTCTATACTTTGGGAATTGATGTTGTGAAATGTTAAAGTATTATTGTTTCATAATACTTCATAACTATTTGTTCAGTTATGTATGAATTATTATATAATTCACGAATGCAGTATTACTATTGTCCTTTGTTAAACTTGTTGAGCTTGTTAGGCTCACTTCTTGCTTGAATTATATGATTGCAGTTAAGAATGAACGTACTGAAAATGCTAAGAGAGATAAGGGCAAAACTAAGATGGATAGTTAGCCATCGTGTAATAGATTAGTGTGTTGTATGTATTGTACATTACGAACAATAAACAATGTAATCAGTTTATGAACCTAGGAATGAATTATACTTTGATTGTAAGAAGAAGATAGTAATTACATTCATTTTGTTGTATTTCAATGGAATGATTGTATAGTTGTGAGTACCGTGTAGCACCATATATCGGGTTGGAAGATACCGAATTTGGGGGCGTCGTGAGGTTGGTATCAGAGCATTAGGTTATAAGACTTAAGGGGGGAAGAACCTTAGGCTAATAACCTCGTAAGGAAGGTAAAGTCCGAAGAATGAAATTCAAGTCAGATGAATTAATAAGGTATTGAGAAAACTTAACACCGAAAGATTTAAAAGATGGAAATTAATCTTAAATAAATTAAATGTGATTTGTGCTTCTACTATTGTGTATTATTTACTAATCAACGTGTTATGTGTTTTGTAGATGTCGAACGATAGCTTGATGTTTAGAGACATTAAAGTGATAAGTGAGGAGTCAGTGAACCAAGTGGAGATATTACCAATGCCAGTAACGGAGGTACCGTTAGTGGTTCTAAAAGACTCGGATATAGAAGAGTACATCTCCGAGGAGGAATACTCCGAGGAAACAATGGGGATAACGTCATATCTGAATATGATGATTGACATGGAGGAAGAGATGGAGGTAACATCGATTAACACGGTGGTACCTACTTAGGAGCCAACACCTCCGGATGCAATGAAATCATTGTATCTATCTATGTTGGATAGGAATGTGCATCTGCGCACTGTAGTGCAGACACATAATGAGGAGATAACTGCCTTATATGAGGTGAGGAATCTGCAGAGGCAGATTTTGAGTCAGAGCACGACGAGAAAGTGTTTATGATGGATAAGGCAAGGGACTATAAGGAAGAGGCCGTAGAGCTTCGAAAGAAATTGGTCGAGAAAGACCAGAAAATAGCTAGGATGTTGTACATCCATGAATGCGCTCATGAGGATTTCAAGCTGAAAATTGCTTGTTATTCCATTGAGTCCGGGCAGACTCGACATACCATAAGTCGAGATATTGTGTCGATATTGGCAAATCAGAAATATGAGAATGTAAATGCAGACGGTGTTAGTAGATCGTTAGATCTTTTTGTATATAAGTAGTGACGTAAAACCCACTTTTGTCTAATTAAAGGGTAGTCTTTTTGTAAATCCCAATTTTTATAGAAGTCAATTGCGGGATAGTTATGTAATAGCTTTTTGGCTAAGGAAACATGATGTAAATAGTTTTAACTATGAAAGCATATTTATATAATGAAGTTTTTATTTAATGTGCTTGTTATGGTATGAGTTGTTATTTTAGAATGATAACCAAGCAGTTAAATAGATAATAATGAAACTTTATTTATTTAATCAGAATTATGCCGCCAAGAAGGAGACAACGTAACCAAAAGGTAAAGTCTCATAATGAGAATCGGGGGGTCCTAATAACCTATCAAGAGAGTTCGTTAATTTATTATTAACTGACATTTAACCAAGTTGGGGGGGAGGATTCTTATAGCTCACAGGGTAGTAAGAACAACTACCTTCAAGGAATTTAAAAGTGTGGGTCCTCAGGAGTTAGAGGAGCGAGCGGACCCACTAGAAGCCCAAACATGGGTAAAAGAGATTGAAAAAAGCGTTTGTGATAACAAGCGTAGGTGGCATAAAAGACTTCTTTTGCGACTTACATGATGATGAAGGGAAGTCGACTATTGGTGGGAGGCTCACGGGGTGGGAGCTAGGACGAGAAGCGATTACATGGGAGCAGTTTAAGAAGGTGTTCTTCGAGAACTACTTCCCTACTAGTATGCAAGGTAGGATGGAAATTAAGTTCTTGGAACTTAAGCAAGGGGATATGACAGTTCCCCAGTATGCCACCAAATTCAATGAATTGGTGAGGTTTACTCCACATCAGGTGGACACAGAAGAGAGGAAGGTGCGTAGGTTTGAGCAGGGGTTAAAACCTTGGCTCTACAGTAGAATATCAGTTTTTTAGAGTGCTTCCTATGGGACCATTCTGGAAAAGGCGATAATAGCTGAAGGTGGTGGTGAGGCATTGTCTCAGTACCATAAAGAGAGGAAGAACAAGAGTAAGGTAGAGGGAGGTAATAAGGCAGAAGTTGCCAGCGGGAGTGGCAACTTGCCTAAGAGAAAGAGTTTCAACCCTGGGAATACTGGGGTAAAGAAGGGAGATATTAAGCGTAGGACGGAGGCATGCAAGACATGCAGAAAGACTCACATGGGAGTCTGTTTAAAGGGGAAATCAGTTTGGTACAACTGTGGGCAGGAGGGACATCTGTCACCCAACTGTCCTAACCCTAAGAAGAACCATAGGTGTTTTGTCTGTGGGTCATTGGACCACATGCCAAGGAATTTCCTGAAGAAAGGGTTAGAGGGAAATAAGGGTTCTGATAGTGGTAAATTAGCCATTCTTGGACCAACACCATCGTGTGGGTAGACCCTCGACATACGTTTAATATATTTATCCAGATCATGCGGTTGCATCAACGGATGTGGTAATAGGTATCATTCTGGTCAATGAAATAAATGTTTATGTGTTATTTGACTCGGGTGCCACTTGTTCTTTTATAGCATGTGAATTTGCTAAGCGATTAGGTTTAATCCCTGAAAAGTTACCAATACCTTTAGACGTTAAGGTAGCAAAGGAAGAAATAATCCCCATTGAACATATTCATAAGGATTGTTGCGTAGATATTAGAGGGAATAAGTTATTGGTAGATTTGGTACCGATAAGGTTAAAAGAATTCGATGTAATTCTTGGTATGGATTGGTTGATTAACTATAAGGCGATAATAGATTGCCATAGGAAAAGTGTAAACCTTCGGCTTTCTAAGAAAACCAAGGTAGTGTTTCTTGATAGTAAATCATCAGAGGCGCTCTTGTTGTCTATCGATGACCAAGCTAGGAAGATGTTGAGAAAAGGGTGTGTAGGTTATCATGCCATGTTGTGGATACCAAAAGTGGGAACATCCTTGGACGAGATACCTATAATTGAGAGAGTTCGCGGATGTATTTTCGGAGGAATTTCGGGTATTCCACCGGATAGGGAGGTTGAGTTTGTAATTGATCTATTAAAGATGCGACACAAGTTTCAAGGGCACCATATCGGATGGCGCCGGTTGAGATGAAGGAGTTAATGGTTCAATTACGAGGAACTATTAGCGAAAGTACATTCAACTTAGTGTGTCTCCTTAGGGAGCCGGTGTTGTTTGTAAAGAAAAAGGATGGGTCGTTAAGACTTTGTATCGACTATCGAGAGTTGAACAAGTTAACGATTAAGAATAAATACCGTTGCCGGGATCGATGATCTATTTGATCGGTTGAAAGGGAAAAGTATTTTCTAAGATAGATTTGCATACGGGGTATCATCAATTAAAGGTGAGGAAGGAGGATGTACCTAAGACGGCGTTTAGAACTCGTTATGGTCATTACGAGTTTCTGGTGATGTCATTTGGGTTGACTAATGCGCAAACCGCATTTATGGATATGACGAACAAAGTGTTCAAACAGCATTTGGACAAGTTCGTCGTAGTGTTCATTGATGATATTCTAGTGTATTCAAAGACGCCAGAAGATCATGCATAACATTTAAGGATAGTGTTGAAAACACTAAGGAAGGAAAAGTTGTATGCGAAATTCATAAAGTGTGAATTTTGGCTTGAGCGAGTGCAGTTTCTAGGACATGTTATTGATAAAGATGGCATTTTCGTAGATCTAGTAAAAGTAGAAGCAGTAAATGAGTGGGAGCAACGAAAAACACCAACTGAGGTTCAGAGTTTTCTAGGGTTAGCGGGATACTATAGAAGGTTCATTTCGGACTTTTCTAAAATAGCTAATCCGTTAACGAATCTGACAAGAAAGTCGGTGAAGTATATGTGGACTGAAAAATGTGAGAAAAGTTTTCAGGAGTTGAAGAAGAGGTTAAGCAAGGCACTTGTATTGTCCTTACCCGACGATACAGGAAACTTTGTAGTGTATAGCGATGCTTCACAAAAAGGAATGGGTTGTGTGCTCATGCAGCATGGCAAGGTCATTACGTATGCATCATGTTAATTAAAGGATTATGAGAAGGCATATCCTACTCATGATGCGGAATTAGCATTATATAGTTTTTGCCTTGAAGATATGGAGGCATTATCTATATGGTGAGAAGTGTGAGATATACACGGACCACAAAAGTCTGAAATATATCTTCACACGGAAGGAGTTGAACATGAGACAGAGAAGGTGGTTAGAGTTAATAAAAGATTATGACTGTGATATTTTATATCATCCGGGAAAAGAAAATGTATGTAGCCGATGTGCTAAGTAGGAAGGTAGAGAGAAGCTATCAATGTTAACAACTCGGAATGAGTTGATAACATCGATGACAAGAATGGAGTTAGAAGTTAAGTTCTAGGAGGAAGCGGTGGAAATGTTATTTTCCATGGAAACCCAAATGACCATAGTGGAATGGGTTAGGGGAGTACAATTGAGCAATGAGGAATGCAAGCGAGATGAAGAAGAGGATAGAAGATGAAGAAAAGACTAAGTATAACCTCGATAAGGAGGATTACTTCGTTTTGAAGGAAGAATTTGGGTTCCAAATGATTCGAATTAAAGGAGGAGATAATGATGGAGGCTCATAGTTGAGGTACTCGATACATCGATAATGAAGATGTATCAAGACCTTCGTCAGAACTTTTGGTGGTCGAACATGAAAAGGGAGATATCAGAATATGTTAGTAGGTGCTTAACTTGTCAAAAAGTTAAGGCTGAACACCAACGACCTAGCGGGTTGTTGCAAACGTTAGAAATTCTAGAGTGGAAATGGGAGCACATCATAATGGATTTTGTGGTGGGACTTCCAACAACAAGAAAAGAATACGATGCTATTTGGGTGATAGTGGATCGATTGATGAAATCAGCTCATTTTCTACCAATAGGAGTTAGGTACAATTTAGACCAGTTAGCTAAGTTGTATGTCAAGAAAATTATTTCCAGACATGGAGTACCTGTTTCGATTGTGTCAGATCATGATCCACGATTCACATCGAAATTTTGGAGGAGTTTGCAAGAGCAAATGGGAACGCATTTAAGATTGAGTATGGTGTATCATCCTCAGATGGATGGTCAGAGTGAAAGAACAATTCAAATGCTTGAAGATATGTTAAGATCTTGCGTTATGTATTTCAAAGGGAGTTGGGACGAGTATCTACCGTTGGTGGAATTCTCGTACAACAATAGTTTTCACGCTAGTATAGGCATGCCGCCTTACGAAGCGTTGTATGGAAGGAAGTGCCAAACTCCATTGTGTTGGGATGAGGTGAGTAAACGTCGGATGTTGGGACCTGAGATGGTACAGCAAAAGGCGGCGGACATGGTGAAGATAATACGTGCTCGATTAGTTGCGGCCCAAGATAGGCAGAAGAAGTATGCAAATCCTCACAGAGAGAAGAGAGAATTCAATGTAGGATCTTTTGTCTTTCTGAAAGTATAGCCTTGGAAAGGAAAGATACATTTTGGAAAGAAAGGGAAGTTAAGTCCAAGGTTTGTAGGACCTTTTGAGATTTTAAGAAGGGTAGAAGAGGTAGCTTATGAAGTAGCCTTACCTCCAAAAATGGAACGCATTCATAATGTGTTTCATGTGTCTGTGTTGCGTCCTTATAAATCAGACTATAAACACATAATAGAGTATGAATCTATCCAGATAGAGAAAGATTTATCTTATGAGGAACTTCCAATTCAAATTATTGATAGGAAGGAACAAGTTTTAAGAAATAAGGTCATACCTTTAGTGAATGTGTTATGGAGAAACCAAAGTGCTGAAGAAGCAACGTGGGAACTCGAGAGTAAAATGAAGGAAAATTTTCCTTATTTGTTCATCTAATTATAAGCTAGATTCTGGGGACAGAATCCTTATAAGGGGGAGAGAATGTAACGCCCGAGAAAATCGGATTTTTATGATAATTAAATTTTTATTTGATTATGTGAATTAAATAGATTTAATTGATTTATTTTGTGAGTAAGCTATGTGAAGGTCGTTCTATGACCTAGAATGTGCTAATATGGTTAGTAATTTGGCTACGTGCTAGAATTAATTGTTTAGAATTTCCAAGACAAAAATAAATGTTTTCAGAGAAATTCCCTTAAAAACACTATTATTCATCCATTTACTAACTAGAAAATTATTTTGAAATTCTGAGAAATGTGTAATGATAGAATATCAAGATAAGATGAAATATCTAATAATATTTCATTTATGGCAAACAAAATTTTCGCATGTGGACTTAAAATCTAAGGGTTGAGTATATTGATTTCCGAGAAGGAAATGAAATGGGTAGAAGGAATTGCGTTATTGTTAAAATGTGTGTTATACTAGTATGATACTATTTAGTATCTATGTATAATACGATGAGTTAATAAAAGTATAATATGATTATAAATGCGTAGTATTATATGAGAAAGAATCGTGAATTATCGTATAGAATACGATTAGTATTATGGAATTAAGTTAAGACTTAATATGAATTCATTTGATTTGGATTATGTTTAGTCAAACAATTGAATGAGTAAGCCCAATGAATTAATGTGTTAAGCCCAAGTAAAGCCCGATATTAGATGGATTAAGCCCAATGCAAGAAAAGCGAGGCAGTGGATCGAACCGGTGGGTCACCGAATGGGAAAAACCCATGGGGCAACCCATGGGGATGACCCATGGGCATGGTGGGCCGGCCACTTGTTGTGCAAGCCAAGAAAATAACTTGGTCACCAAGTATTTTACTTGGTGACAAACTGTGGAATAGTAAGGAGGTGGGGGAGTAATGATTATTTTGCCCTCCATTTCATTTGCCTATAAATAGAAAGCTAGGATTGGTCTTTTGAAGGTTTTTCAAGTTGCCAACCTATATTTTGAGAGAGAGAAAGAGCTAGACTCAAGTAAACCATCTACTTTGACGCTTTGTTTTAGAGTTTGTGAAGAATACCAAAGAGTTGTTTAAGGTAATACTCCTTAATGCTAATTCCATCTCTTTTGATTTCTTTTTGTATGAAGAATCATAAATGGGTGGTGTATGTCTAGTATGGGGGGAATAAGGATGACTTGTTATAGATAAAATCTTTATAAGCTATGAAATCATAGAAATCATAAGGGTTGTTATAGTTTTAAATCATGAAAATATTGATTGTTGAGGAACAATTAAACTCCATCAATACTTAAATATGTGCATCTTGCTTGGTTAGGATGCAGATATGAAATCCATGGAGTATTCCATGTGATTTGGCTTAGAGAACATTAGTAACGAAGTTATAACGAATTTCACGGAAATAGACGTTAAACGTCGAAAACATTCAAATTTCGAATTGGTAGTCGAAAGTTGTCGCGAGACTTGAAAATGTTGTTTTTTAATGTCAACACATGAGATAGGGTATTTAAGAGTCGTGGACTGGAGAATCGTCGTATTCTGACTTAGAACGAAGAAAACGAGCATTTAACGCTCATTAACGTTTACGAACGCTTAAAAATGAACTCAATAGTGAATTTTGAGTTAACAGATTTGAAAGTGTCGAATTCTTATATGAACACGTAGAGTCTGTCATTTATGATGTGTAGGATTTTGAACGGACCAAATCAGACTTATAACGAAGAAGTTATGAATCTGGGAAACTCACCAAAATTTTTTATCTATTAAAATTTTTTTCGGTGTTGAGGTCTAGTGTGCATGGCTGATAATAGTGCTTTAAAGTGCCATGTGCATGTGTGACCACGACGATGTCAATGGCTAATGGAAAGTGGCGCGCATGCATGCGCCACTAGTATATAAGGAGTCTCTGCATTGGCGTTGAGGCCGAGAGAACATGGTAATGCTAAGCCGTTGGCGCAGCAGGCCGATCTTTATAGTAATGTAATGTCATGCATGACAGTGAGGTGCAGGTCATTTTTATATAACTTAGGTTTAGACTGCAATTGTTCAGAGACCTATAAGAGTAAAGTTTATACACTTAATAAGTGTACTAAAACTATTCCTATACTACTTATAATAAGGTATATTGTATTGAAACTTAGGGATTTAAAGGCATGTTATTAACTTATGAATGAAGAACATAAAATGTTATCAATAAACCATAGTCAGTGAACCACATTGGTACTTCACCGATGATGATAGAGTCCGGTTAATAACGTAAGTTGGTTAATAAGCCGGGACGAAGGGTAATAAGTCGAATTAACTTTATTAATGAAATAAAGTTAACAAAGACATAGAAGAGAAAGAAGTTGGTAGGAACAATGTGAAAAAATATTTGATAGCTAATTACAGTGTGCTATGTGAATATATCATGTAGATTCTTTAAAGGCTGTGGTCAGTCGATTAAGTTATTTGAAGACGCTGAAAGGCAAGTTTTCTTAACGCTTGTCTAACTTTCAAGTTAGTCAAGTTTTATGTGATTCATTGTACTGAATTGCACGACTGGTTTTAAAGAAAGGGTCAATGCCAGTTTTAACTTTGCTAGACTACTTATAAGATATAGATTGATTTGTATACATATCTTTCTATATAGAAATGTTAACGCTATCCTATGCTAAGTAATTGGTACGGATTTGAAGGTAAGGTTTTTCTATGAACAAACAAAAGTATTTTTCATCAATTATTCGATGGGCACACGAGTTTGTCAAAACTTAAACATAAGTAGGTTTAACGAATGAGTGTTGATCAACATAGAGTACTATAGGCTGATCACCTAGAAGTGCTCGTAAGTAATGCGGATGTACAACTTTAGTGCTGTGATATCCTTTTCAGGTATGAGAATAGAAAGCTACTATTCATGGTCTATCGACCGGTTCAGAATTCCTAATCTACTCTATACTTTGGGAATTGATGCTGTGAAATGTTAAAGTATTATTGTTTCATAATACTTCATAACTATTTGTTCAGTTATGTATGAATTGTTATATAATTCATGAATGTGGTATTACTATTGTCCTTTGTTAAACTTGTTGAGCTTGTTAGGCTCACTTCTTGCGTGAATTATATTATTGCAGTTAAGGATGAACGTACTGAGAATGCTAAGAGAGATAAGGGAAAAGCTAAGATGGATAGTTAGCCATCGTGTAATAGATTAGTGTGTTGTATGAATTGTACATTACGAACAACAAACAATGTAATCAGTTTATGAACCTGGGAATGGATTATACTTTGATTGTAAGAAGAAGATAGTAATTACATTCATTTTGTTGTATTTTAATGGAATGATTATATAGTTGTGAGTACCGTGTAGCACCATATGTCGGGTTGGAAGATACCCGAATATGGGGGCGTCACAGAGATGATTCATTCCTATGAGATAAGTGATCGTTCGCTCATCTAGAGGGTTGCTTAACCTAGAAATTTGTTCAACAACTTACTGGCACTCCTTCCGAATGTTGCCATCTGTTATAATGGAGCAGTGAGGAATGTCTACAGTAATTAAATTACCTTTATTATTCGAGTATAGGATTCAAACAGGAACTATGACCCCTTTTTTTTAATTATTGCCGAGGAACCAGTTGGAGTACTATTAGCTGCAACTGCTATGTCGAAACCTGCATACAAGAAAGAGTACATATATGTAGGGAGAGTATTATTGAATTTATTGAAAATTGTGACAAACTAAGCAAATGCTACTTAGTTTATTTTGCCAATGATAAACTAAGTAAGTGGTACTTAATTTATGACAATTGTTATTTGGGATCTATAGAGAATACTATTCGACATTCACTCCTAGCTAATTAGTTTATTTTACCAATGATGATAAACTAAGTAAGTGGTACTTAGTTTATGAGAATTGTTATTTGGTGCTTATAGAGACTACTGTTCAAAATTCACTCCTAGTTACTTAGTTTATTTTTGCCAATGATGATAAATTAAGTAAGTGGTACTTAGTTTATGAAAATTGTTATTTGGAATCTATAGAGACAACTGTTCGACATTCACTTCTACTTAGTTTATTTTTCCAATGATAAACTAAGTAAGTGGTACTTAGTTTATGAGAATTGTTATTTGGAATCTATAAAGACTATTGTTCGACATTCACTCCTACTTATTTTATTTTGCCAATGATAAACTAAGTAAGTGGTACTTAGTTTATGAGAATTTTTATTTGGAATCTATAAAGACTACTGTTCGACATTCATTCCTACTTAGTTTATTATTATATTTTCTTTTATTTTAATTTGTAGTATATTATATTATAGTATATAATTGGTATATTTATTTATTTAATTTAATTTATTAAATTAAATTAAATTAAATTATTTTATTTTATTTATTTTATTAAATTGAATTAAATTTATTATTATTATATATTTTATATTGTATTATATTATATAAGTTCAAATTTAATTTAATTTAATTTAAGTTATTATTTTAACTTAATTTAATTTATTATGTTATTTTATTTTGTATAATATTAAGTTAATTTTTAAATGAATTTATTTTATGAAATTAAATTCGTTAAATTTAATTTATTTTCAATTTAATTTAATTTAAATTATTTTAATTAAATTAAATTAAATTAAATTGAAATTATTTGATTATATTTTATTTTATTCTTTATTGAATTGAATTTTATTTGTATTATATTATATATTTGTAAATATTTTTTATTAAATTTAATTTATTTATTAAATTAAATTAAATTTGTTTGATTTTATTCAATTTAATTTAATTTACTATTTTATTTAATTTTACTTTATTTGTATTATATTATCTAATTTTTAAAATTTATTTTATTTAATAAACTAAATTTAGTTAAATTTATTTTATTTTAGTAGTAAGAAACTAAGTAAATGCTACTTAGTTTATATTTTAATATTGGGAAACTAATTACTAATATTATCAAAATAATTCTGACAAAATCTTGCAAATGCATACATCTGACAGAATTTCTGTCACAAATTCAGTCAGAAATTGCAAATATATCAAAATTAAAAACAGTCCTAAAATCAGTCAAATTCAAGATTGAAAACTAATTAAATTACATAAACAATGCAAACAATATATACTGCATAATTATCCATTCTCAATCAAAATATATACCAAATTTTAGCCCCAAATTTCAGCCTCAAATCCAAATTTCAGTCAAATATATAACAAATTTTTAACACTATACCAATTTTCAGCCTCAAATCCAATTGCCAAAGTTAAATTGATGCACATACAATAACCAATTAAGGAATTTACCAATTTTCAGACTCAAATCAATATATACATACAATATAAAAATTATTCAATCTACTGATTTTGTACATCATCATCAAAATGAAACAATATTTGAACTCAAACCTTTTGGAGCTAATAAACTGTTCGGCATGTGGTGGTGGTGGTCGGCGACTGGAATCGGAAATGGGTGGCAGCTGGAAGTGGCTCTTGGTGGTGGTGGTGGTGGTCGGTGGCTGGAGGAAGACAGAGAACTAAGATGGTGGTGGTGGTGGTTGACGGCTAGAGGTGGTGGTGGGTGGCAAGTAGAGGTAGTGGTAGGTGGCGCCTGGCGGTGGGGGACAGAGAACTGATCGCGAGAAAGGGGCGCGCAACTGGTCGGCGGTGGAGGTGTTGGTGGGTGGCAGGTGGGCGCCGGAGATGAGAGAGATGAGAGTGAGAGAGGAGAGACTGAGATGAGAGAGTGAAAGAGGAGAGATATAAAAGTGAGAGAATACGGGGAGAGGCCTGAGTCAGATGATTAGGTTTTATAAGATAGGTCCAACGGAATATCCGTCGAACCTACGTCTCTCAGAATTACGTTATTCTCAACGAAAACTCCCTTGGAAATAACCATAATTTCGTCGAACTTAAGTTTCGCGCTAGCGAGAAATTTGGCGCCAGATGAGGCCTTATATTTTCGACGAAATTTCCTCGGAAATAAACTATTTTTGACGAAATTATTTTCGACAGATTATTTCGTTGAAAATATATTATTACCGACTGAATACAATCCGTCGAACTTAGTTCCGTCGGGATTAGCCAATTTTCTTGTAGTGTTATATCATTAACTTAATTCATCATTCCTCTTGCTAAAATATATATAGCACCTTACTAAGTATATATATATTTCTATACATATAATTATTTTTGCTTAACCTCATAGCATCTTTTCATGTGAAATCTTATTTCCTTAATAAATTTCCATATGTACTTATATAACATTTCTTAGACTATTCAGTTCACATCGAATTTACAGGTATCGTAATACCTTATTCTTGATATTCCTTCAAGTACATATTAATTCATTTCTAGGGTTTAGGAATTTTGTAACCCATATTTTCTCTATTCTCATTTGAATAGCAAACCATATAGGTTTTACTTGAAAATTTTAAATAAATCCTCAAACTCTCATCTATGTTTTATTCTTTAACCTTTATTCTAATCATTCAAGATTTTATGAATTTTTGGGTTATCACATTCACCCCTTCTTCTAAGAATTTCGTCCTCGAAATTAAAGCATACTAATATCTGCTTATTCTCTTGATCAAAACTAGGTTGCTAACTTAACATTTACAATTTCCTCTTTTGAGGATTTCTCATCTATAATCACATTTCACCATAACTACTCACTAGGAGTTTACATCTTCAAAACATTCATCAAAACTAGGTTGTCATAATTACCTTTATTCAATTATCTCAGATTCTACTCGTACATAATGAGTTCACACTATTTCATATCCATCATCACATTCTACAACAACATTACTCTAAAGAGTTAAAAAAAACTCATATCTTTCTGAGGGATCATTAAAAACTATGAACTTTGAGGTTTAGGGGTATTTCTACCTGCTACCTCTTTCAATTACGAAAGAAAGGTACTCTACCTCTGAAACATTTCATTAATAGGTATGTTTACAATCACGAAGAAGGTAAACTATCGATGCGGGTACTTTAGATGATTAGTCTATTGTACCTTAGTAATCGGAATGACTATATACGTTTTTAGATTGGAATATTTTATCCAATTAGTATATCCCCATTTTTAGGGTTGTTCACCTCAGACTTATCATACGATTTTGCACCAAAATAATTTGGTTTGACATAAGCTTTCAAAGAATACTTTGAATTTCATAAACATTTGTCTAGCTGAATCAAATAACTTAGATGCATATCGATAATTCGAATTTCAATTGAAACATTTCTAGCCAAATTCAGTTGGCAATAACTTATCTTTAAAATTCTTAAAATCATTTTGACATTATGATACCGCACTGTATATACAGTCCGTTTAAGGATTCCGTCATTTTGTGACTTTGTCATACTACATCATACTATATTGGCTAACAATCTTTAGATCACATCTGACACTAAGTAATTCTGCATTGATAACTCCATCATTTTTATCATTCTGCATCAGATTCCACGATACATTGATGATATATAAAATACATTTTTACATCTCAAATCATTTTTGTCTAGCCGAATCAATTAGCATGGACTCTTCTTTAAATTGTTCAAAAACCTTTTAAAATCATCTTTGTTGTCATCATGCCAAAACATGTAACGATTTGTTAGTGGCCTGAAGTCCACACCTACACACTTGTCACCATGTGTTGAGGATAAAAAATTCATTTTTAAAGGCACATCAGTGCGAATTTAGCTTGATGTCAAAAACTTCGAAGTCTAGCATAGCTAGAAGATTTGGAATACTTATGCTTCCACCATCAACTTCACGTTCTCTACTAATCCATTGCTTAATAATTTTATCTATTTCTATCATCCTTAATACTTCATTCACACTTAAGCTATACCCCAGTTCATCAAACTTACCACAAGTTATGAGTTCAGTAACTTGCCACAATCATATGGGTTTTGAAACTTATCCTAGTCAGACCATAGGCGTCCATTCGCTGAGGGGTTCAAAACATACCATATGATTATGAGTCATGAACTTACCATAAGTGTAAGACCTCAACTTTTATGAATAAAGATTAATTTCTCTCGAAATATATTTTTGAATATTATGGAGTGGATATAATATAATTTTATAGTTATGGGTAATATTTACAAATTTGGCAAAGTAAGAAAGTGGTTATATAATATTCGATTGGTCGGGGAATATTCGTTTTAACAGGGAATATTCGTACGATGGCACAATCATTGGTGGACCCCACAACTGAAGTATTGTCGTAGTTAGAAAATGACATAATTATCTTTTTATAAAAATAACTGCGTAGGTTTTACCGTTAAACTATTAAACTACCCGGTAGTAAAAGTACAGTAATACACGTGATTGCATAGTAGCACACGGTATTGATTATTGATGCTTACGTGAGAAGTCACTCAGTTATACTCAATTATTGCTACAGTAATTGCTGCATCATATCTCTCATATTATTGATTCAGTTATTGTCATAGTATCATCTGCATAATATGATATATTATTAAATCAATAATTGAGACGACAAAGTTATTCATATTATTATTTGCAATATTGACAATATCTAGAAGTTCTGTCAAGGAGAGGTTTGGTCACCTAATTGCGCGCTAATAGGGAGAAATCCTTATTGGAATGCCCCCTCTTTCCTGGGAACGACCTGGTTGTTAAATATTTGGAATTATAATATTAATGATGAATAAGTTCTTGTTGATTAAAGATGAAATTGATAGTTCCATTGTGTAGAAATTATTAGTGTTAGTGGAAATCAGCATTTATTTCGATAATAATTGATGTCTGGAAGTTATCGGGTAATTAATCAGATAAATGAGCAATTAATTGCTATTACTTCACATGCATATAACTATTTGTTCACATGTGTGTACTATTGATTCTCATTCATGTACTATTAGGGGAGTTGGTGCAAGATTGATAATACTTGCATGACTAAATTAAAGATGGAGGTATAGTTGAAGGTACTATACTGTAATTAGTTTTTTCACATGATTATACTATTGAGTCACATGAATGAACTATTAATTCACATGATTTACTATTAGGGGAGGTGGTGCAAGTTGGATAATACTTGCAGGACTAAATTAAAAATGAAAGAAAAGTTGAAGGTATTGTACTATAATATTTCGAGCCCCAAAGCGTACAATTATCGAAACTATATTTTCCTATAAATAGAAGCTCATTGTTCCTTCATTTCTCACCAATTCACTAAAGCTTTAGAGCAATTACTATAGAGAGAAATTATAGAGAGAAAGAAGAAGAGAAGTCTGCTACCTCACTATTCCAATATCCAGTTTCTTCTAAGGTAAGGGAAGGGGTATTATTCTTTCGTATTCATGAAGAGAGTTATTTTCTTTCAATACTCATATGGGTTGTTATTCCATTCTTTACTATTATGTTGGAATAACTTGTCTATGCAAAGCACCGTATACATGGTGAAATTCTTCAGTTATTCCATTCTTTATTATTACATTGGAATAACTTTTATGCATCTTGATCTATCGCATGCACGGTGAATTCTGTTGTTATTCCATTCTTTATTATTCTGTTGGAATATCCTTTCTGTGCGGATTACGCATGACCTGGTTCCATTCTTTATTATTCTATTGGAATATTCTATCTGTGCGGATTACGCATGAACTAGTTCCATTCTTTATTATTCGGTTGGGAATAACTTTCATGCATGCGATTCTATCGCATGCACGGTGAATTTTTTACATTATTCCATTCTTTATTATTACATTGGAATAACACATCATGTGGATTATCACATGCATGGTGAATGATCCTTCGTATTCATTCCTTATTAAATTATGGAAATGATGCATCTACGTGGATTACCGCATGAATGATTTTAAAATCCATTTACAGTTTCATATATTCTATTATACTCAGTTGGTTAAAGTTTTGACTTCTATACTCCATGAAATTAGTAGAATATCCTGGATATTTTCACTTCATCCAGTATCGTTTCATGGAAATATTCTTCTGAGCATTCTTGAATTTTACTCCACAAAGCAGTATCATGTTGACAATTTGAACATTATTGATTTCAGGATAAATTAACTTATAAATCTTTAAAATTTATTCTTAAACTTGTTTTATTGAATTATTATGTCATTGTCATCATCCTCATGCTTATATTGTGATGAAAGTCATCTTTGGCTTACATTCATAGATGGACTTGGTATGATTATGACCAAGGATCATTCGGTATAATCATGACCTGTAATGTTATAAATGATGTGGTAAAAGTCCTCAGTGGCCTGTAGTGCATTGATGGACAGTTTTTGGTATGATTATGACCAGGGATTATTCTGTATAGTCATGACCATTGATGATTTAATGAATATCCTTGGCCTGTAGTGTAGGGATGATTTGATGATGTGGTTTATTTATTAAGCTGAGTCTCAGTGATAAAAATTGATGAAAACATTTTAAATCATAGAAGATAGTAGATATTATGCTCTACTTGACTCTTCTAATGGATTGCTTATTCCGCTGCAGTTAAACTTGATTTCTATTGTATTTTATCAGTTTAACATTGTTGAAGACTAATGATAATTTATTCTGCATTATCTTAGTCATAATATTTCTTACCAGGCTACTTGAGCTAACCCTTTTGCTTTCATTGTTCTCTTCAGGAAATGAGAACGTAGCCGGGACTAGTCGGGGAATGGAGTGATGATTCGAGATGGTGTATTAGTAGTCCTCACTATTCTATAAAATAGTGTGACAATAATTGTAATGAGAACTCTATTTGAGAGTGGATATTGTCTAGAAGGCAATATTCATGTTTAAACTCTCAGCTATGTTTTGTCATATATTACACGACGGTTGTATAATTAAGTTTGTATTTGTATTCTGTACCATGTATTTGGCGACTCAAGATACGTGATGTATACCTATTTTGGGGGCGTCACATTTGGTATCAAAGCTTAGGGATATGATCCCTGGCTGAGATGTGAGACAAGAACTAGGAGGGGAGAGACGGGGAATTCCTTTGCTAGTATGACCTACCTAAGTTTATTTGGTATTTAATTGGTCGGTCATAGTATAGGGATAATATGTGATATGTTAATAAACCCTTGTTTTGTGGCAGTATTTGAAAATGGCTTCCGAAAATGTTGAGATAAGTAATGAAGCATGTGAAACCGTTGAGTCACCATAGATTAATACCCAGGATAATGTGCAACATGAATACAATAATTCTCAGGTAAACAACAACGATCAAATGATGAACGATGGGATGTTCAGAGGTTTTATGCAATTCATGCAACATCAGGCGAGGGCGGCTCCTATCCAAAATGAAGGTGGAAACACTGACAACTCTCGGACGGTCACCGTTAAGTAGTTCAAGGAGCTGGGACCACCGGAGTTTTTTGGAGAGCCAAAACTACTTAAGGCGGAGACGTGGATAAAGCAAATCAACAAGATATTTGATGTCTTGGGATGCTCCGAGGAGCAAAAGGTTCCCTTTTCCACCTTCATGTTGCGAGCAGAGGCAGATTACTGGTGGGAATCTATAAAGCGTACTCAACTTGCCACACTCAAAATGTCTTGGGAGAAGTTCCAAGAGCTATTCAACGACAAGTACTTTCCTGAAAGTATTCGTCACATGAAGGAGGTAGAGTTCATCAAGCTTGAGCAAAACAATATGACCGTGGCGCAGTATGAAGCTAAGTTTGCCGAGTTATCTTGGTTTGCGTCCCACTTGGTTGATAATGAGGAGAGAATGATGCAGATGTTTCTAAGAGGTTTGAAACCCGAGATACGTCAATACCTTATCTCTCATAAACTATATTTGTATTCAGATGTTGTGAATAGGGCTCAGATATGGGAGCGCGATAATGAGTCAACCCAACCAAGAGAGAGTAGCTGACAAGTCGATAATACCAGTGGTAGCAATCATCGAAGCGGTGACAACAAACGTGGAGGGAATCAACAAGCCAGAAATGGTAATCACTTCGGTGGTAATCATGGCCATGATAATTAGAGTGGACATTTCAAGAAGAGGAGATTCAATAATGATGGAAAGACGTCAAGACCAAAGACCTCGTTGTTAAGGAAGGAGAACAATGGCCACGGGCGATGTTACAAATGTGGAGGGGAAGGACACATAAGTCCAAACTGCACGATGCAGTCCAAAGCATGTTACAATTGTGGAAAAAATTATCACCTAGCTCGATTTTGTCGTGCACCAAGGTCAAGTCCAGCGGGGATTGAGGCATTAATGGGTGTCCCAGACAAGACAAAACTGGTAGTTCAAGGGAGAGCGTTTGTCGTAACCTCCCAAAAAGAGAGGAATCTAAACGAGATGATCACGGGTAAGCTAATCATAAACTCTAGCGAAGTTTATACTTTATTTGATACCAGTTCTACCCATTCGTTTATTTCTCCTACTTGCGCTCAACGTTTAAATTTGACTCCAGAGAAATTAGACTTTGACTTATCTATTGAAACTCCGTTGGGAAAAACCTTCATTGCATCCACGGTTTATAAGTCTTGTTTGATTTAAATCGGTAACCGTACGTTACCTGTCAATCTTATTTCTTTGAAAATACTTGCATTTGATGTGATTTTAGGGATTGATTGGTTAACTACTCATCATGCTAAAATCGATTATTTTTGTAAGGTTGTTAGCTTTCATATTCCTAACCAACCTATTATGTGAATTCAAGCAACCAAACCACTAAAATCAATCACTATCATATCAAGCCATAAAGCTATTCGTTTATTGAAAAACGGATGTCAAGCTTTCTTAGCCCATGTCACGGATTTAAATAAAAATACGTCAGATTTGAAGGATATTTCTATTGTTAATAAATTTCCTGACGTATTCCCTGAAGAACTTCCTGGCCTAGCCCCAGAGCGTGAAATTGAATTTTGTATCGACCTTGAATCTGGTACAAAACCCATTTCCAAAGCCCCATATTGAATGGCTCCTATTGAACTTCAGGAGTTAAAAACCCAACTACATGAATTATTAGACATCAGTTTCATTCGTCCTAGTATGTCTCCTTGGGGTGCTCCTGTTCTATTCGTGAAGAAGAAAGATGGAAGTATGCGACTTTATATTGATTATCAGGAGTTGAATCATGTCACCATCAAAAATAGGTACCCGTTGCCTTGCATTGATGACCTGTTTGACCAGTTGCAAGGAGCTAAATTCTTTTCTAAGATTGATATTCATTCCGGATATCATCAGTTGAAGATTAAAACTGATAACATTCCAAAGACTACTTTCAGAACTTGGTACGGGCATTATGAATTCCTAGTCATGTCTTTTGGATTGACTAATGCTCCTGCTGCCTTCATGGATATGATGAGCCGAGTATTCAAGGAATATTTGGATCACTTTGTCGTCGTCTTTATTGATGACATCCTCATATACTCCAAAACCCGTGAAGAGCATGAGAAACACTTGAGGCTGATACTCCAAAAACCTCGTGAAAACAAGTTATATGCCTAGTTAAAGAAATGTGAGTTCTGGCTTGAGGAAGTTGCATTCCTTAGGCACGTTGTGACGCCCCAAAACAGGTCCAATCCATCCAACCTATTATGAGTCGCCAATTACATGGTACAGAAAACAACTACAACTTTATTACTACAATTGTCGTGCAAAATACAACAACACATATGTTGTGAGTTTTGATACAAATATATATACGAACTGTGACTCATGTCCCAACTATGGACAACACCTTACAGTGATACCTTACATAAAGGTACAATCTAGAACTGTTTTAGAAATTAAAATCTTTGGGAAGTGCTCAAGGAAACCTTCGTACATAGGAGGCCATGAATCTAAGTTATGATAGATATCATATGTCTTGAGAATTATCCTTGGTTGATCCAATAGACCCCAAAGAAAAACGAGAAGATTACTATCATGTTCCTTCCAATGGTGAGTCATCTCTTGACATATAACTATCTCCACCGTCTGCGATTGAACATTATGTTTCAACCCAACTCCAAGATCATATAGGTAGTGATCGTAGATATACTCAGCAAGTGGATGTGCACAACCCTTTCTTATGATAACACGAGATTATATGTCATTAGACATCTTGTATGATAGTGGCAAAACACCCTTCCAAAGTTGGGTTCACCTCACCCTATTGTTGTTCACCAAAATCAATTATTAAGTGATGTATAATATATGACACACACATCTTAGGTCCTCAATACAATTATATATTGTATGTCATGCCGTTTTATAATGTGTTGAGAAACTTTGACAGTCTCGGACCACCACATTATTCCCCTGTTATCCCTGCTCAACCCACCTACACTCTTATTACCTGAAAGGAACTGTGAAGCAAAAGGGTGAGCACAACTAGCTCAGTAAAGAATATTATGACTAAAGATAATTAAATTATCAATAGCTTTCATTAGTAATAAATCAGAGATTTAGGACATATGGTAGATGATAAAACTTTTCAACCATAGTTGCAGCGGAACGAGCAATCCATTAGAAGAGTCAAATAGACCATAAAGTCTATTATCTTCTCCATGTTAAAAGTCCACCAACAATGCTTTAACCTGTAACATTAATCAACAGATCATGTTCACAGTCATGTGAATAACTCATAATCATAATTGTTGTTTTAATTTTCTCTTCTCATCCAAGACGAATATATTTTTCATCACATGTCTTTACCTGAAACATCAAAGATCATGGTTATACCAAATCACAGTTCATGTTCATAATCATACTAATAAGTTCATGTTTGCACTACGGGCCAAAGATATTCATCAATAGTTCATCTTTGCACTACATGCCATAGATATTCAACAACATGTCATCTTTGCACTACAGGCCAAAGATATTAATCAATAATTCATCTTTGCACTACTGGCCAAAGATATTCAATCAACAAGTCATCTTGGCACTACGGGCCAAAGATATTCAACAACAGTTCATCTTTGCACTACAGGTAAAAGATATTCACTCAACAATTGATCTTTGCACTACAGGTCAAAGATATTAATATCTCAAAGAAACATACAATCATTTCAGAATTTATATAAACCATAATTATAATCATGTTAATTAATTCACCTTTGCACTTAAGCTAAAAATATTCAATTGTAAATTCAATGGTCATGATCATACCAGTGAACGATTCAACTTTGCACTACAGGCCAAAGAGAAACCATAGTCATGATCATATCAATAATCTACCCATCTTTACACTTAAGTCAAAGAGAAATTTCATCACCGGGATTATAAAAATATTATATATGATAATAAAAACAATATGATTAACAACTGCATTTAATTTCAAAAGTAAGATTCATAAATCAAGAAATTCATAACACCTTAATCCAAATGTTATAAATCACTTAATAATCTCATAATCTAATATTATTAATATTACCGTAATATCTTAATCATTTCTTAAACTTATAAACAATTTATTTTAATTGTTTACACTTTACTAATTAATATATTTAATCATCCTAAAATGTCAAACTCATAAGATTTCATCACCAATAACCAAAATCCTAATCAAAAGTCTGCATATACCTTATATAGGATTCCCAAGCCATAAAATCCTATTTTTCAATTTTGTTACTTCACATAACATATTTAATTCATTTACTCATAACTAGTCCATTTTCATGAAAAATACCAAATCAAGACAAACAAAATTTTCTTTTACGGGATTTAGCGTAATATAGTTCCATATTGAACATATATTTTTCCCAGAATTTTTAAAATTCATTTACTATTTTTCATATGGCCAAAACAGCCGAATATTTAGACATTTATCATAAACTGTACTTTTATCCAAAGATTCCGAATTTTACAGAATATACTGATGTTATATAGATATACTCTCAATAAAAATTTCACCAATTTTGGAGTTAACCACAAGGAGTTATAAGCGTTTACTTTTAAAATAGTCTTTTTCTCATAAAATTCATAACTCCTAATCTATACATCCAAAAATCGTCATTTTTGGACACAATCAAGGAAACTCATCAAATTATCATTTCAAATTTTTCCAGAATTTTTGAAACTCCAGAAAAAGTACGAAACTGTAAAACATAATAACCCTTAAAAATCCCTTACAATCTCTTACCTCGAAAGAGCAGTATTTCTGACCGGAATGTAAAGCCAAAGGAACCTTGCACTGAATAGCAACTCTCAAAGTATCTAAATACTCACAAAATACACTTGATAATATAGATAGAGAAAGAGAGAAAGATTATGTTTCTGGTGTGATTTTCAATTCTAACTCAGCCCTCTATTTATAGGAAAATGTTAGCAGACGTCAAGCAGATTTGACTTGACCACTACGATGGCTTTACCTGCTACTATTGCCACCCAGCACATTTGAAATACAATTCAGCACATTTCTTCACCAATCACAGGTGGGGCCCACTCATTCTAGAATTTTCCACCAAAAATCATTTATAAACCTAATTTTCGAATCAGTCACCTCTTAAAATTTATAACAAATCATACGTTCAATTTTAACAGTTCAAAATTTGTGGACATATACTCTACTTATATATGTATAACATATCAAAAAATCATAACGATCCAACGGTCGGATTAAAAATTATAACTCACGCAATATATCGTAAAAAATACTAATTTGATTTTTAATACCTCCATTCCAAAAAAAATACTGATAAAACACCTCAACATTAATTCCTTCATTTATAACAACATAAATAAATCCATCATTTATATCCGCATCAAATAAATATTTCCTTATCATATAAATCAATAATTTATTATTCATAAATAATATTATGTAATCACAATTATGACAACTGTGTGGTTCCCAAGAAAGAGGGGCTTTCCGATAATGATTTCTCCTTCTTCATGCAAGCAATTAGGTGACCAAACCTCTCATTGATGTAACTTTCTAGACATTGCCAATAATGCTATCTAATAATATTATTCAAATTATATGAATTATTGATCCGATAATGGGAAATATCGTGTACGTGATAATTATTGAAACAACAATAATATAAAATATCAACGCAACAATTATTGAATCAATAAAATAAAATATTGAGCAAGAATTATCGTAATAATTATTGAGTAGTGCCTTTCACGTAAGAATCAATAATTCAAAATACATGCAATACCGTGTGCTATCTTGTGCAACCACGCATATACATCGTATTTTAACAACCGTGTATTCCAATGTTGTTAATTGATAACAATTACTGTTGTTATTTATAAAACTCAAATTGGTCGTTTTCTTCATCCGCGCTTATTACATTATGGGACCCTAACTAGTTGCGCTGTAAAGACGGATATTTCGATAAAAAGAATATTCCACGACCAAACGAATATTCCCCGACAACAATGAGTATTTTATAACCACTTGCGTATTTTGAAAATTTTATATATATCACCGTTAACTTTAAACCTTTTATCAATTTAACCATTTACTGAATAATAATTATAAGAAAAATTGAATACATTTATTTCATAAAATTTGGGGTCTTACACACGTGATATCAAATCATGGAATATCTGTTGACCCGACAAAGATTGAAGCAATTCAAAGCTGGGAGTAACCTAAGTCAGTGACCAAAGTACGTAGCTTTCTTAGCTTAGCTGGTTATTATCGGAGATTCGTAGAAGGGATTTCTCAAATCGCTACTCCATTAACGCAGCTGACGCGAAAAGATACAAAGTTCGATTGGAGCGAGGAATGTGAGAAGAGTTTTCAAGAACTCAAGAGAAGACTCATTTCAAAGACTTTCTCGACAATACTATCTCGGCTCGGAGGGATTTTTCATCTCTGATGATGCTTGAGCAAAGGGTTAGGATGTGTTCTCACGCAAAATGGGAAAGTCATAGCCTATGCCTCTCGACAACTTAAAGAATATGAGAGGAATTATCCTACTCATGATCTAGAGTTGGCAGCAGTTGTTTTTGCGCTTAAGATTTGGAGGCATTACATGTATGGAGAGAAGGTGGCACTACTAGAAATTCAATATATAGCGACGAGATATGGCGGCCATTTGTCAAGATGTAACCGACGCTATAGGTATCTATAGCGTATCTTGGCCGTCAATCCGAACCGATTGGTATAGAGGTTTTTTAAAGATAAATCCCTTCCACTCTCCCCCAAATCATTTCAATATCTTCACTCTTTCTCTCTTGTTACAGACGAACGGACCAGAGCGATCGTGACCGGAGCGAACAAGGGTATAGGATATGCGATGGTGAGACGGAGCGATCGTGATCGAGCTTAACAAGGGTATACCATCATCGATCTCTATATATCTTTATCTTTCTCCATACCCATATTTCTCTCCTTTTACATCTTTACTCTTTTATTCCAAACCCTAATTATTACAACCGCTTTATCGATTCATTCCTTTTTGGGACTTCTGCAAAGGCATCTTAATAAGCTTTGTTGTTGTATCTTAATATTACTCGTCACACTAGTATGTTGTTAGGAATGATTTTGGGTATGAATGATTTTTATTAAAAAAAGATGTAGAAATTTTGGGTATGAATGATGTAGAAATTTAGAATTAGTGGTATGAATGATTTTTATTAAAAAGATGCAGATTATAATTGTATGTGGTTATTTGATATTTTGATTCTCTAGCTCTTGCTCCTATCAGATTTTGCTGAGCATAGAGTTATTAAAGTTCGTGGGTACTGAAAAGTTACAAATCCTTTCATTTGTTTGGTGCTGATCTGACAGGGATTTTCAGGGACTCGTTGGGAGGAGTTGAGAAAAAGCCTTCACTTTTGATGAAACTATGTACTTACATGTGTTCTGCACTATGTGTCCATGTTAGGGATGGTAATTTTTTCTCTTGCATTTGGATTTTCCTTTCATTCTTTGAAAAACTTTAGCCAAGTGTTATTTAATGTAAGAAACTATGTTAAGAATTATATACAACAGTAATGTGAAAGCTGTCCCAAGATTGATATACAACAGGATGTGAGTAGCGGCGTGCAGAAGTTTCGCGCCAAGATCTTATCTAAAGACGGAGGGCAGACCAATATGGATGTGCTTTGTCAGGTAAAAGACCCTTTTTTATCATCCTTTAACTTCAATTGTGTTCTTCTAATTGATAGTGAAAATTATGCTGGACACTTAAATGTGATTCTTCACTAATTTGGTTAGAATGATTCTTCATAACTATTCTAATCCTACTGAAAAATTTCTTTAAGTAGTTATCTAGTTGCATTATTTAGAACATTTGTAGACCAGAGGGTTACATTTGTGAGTCTTCTCTGTGAACATGCTAGTATTGATATTACTAGTCTTAAGCCCATTTTTCCTTTTTGAATCTACTATTATGTTGTAATATTACTGTTGAGTTTTGTAATTTGATTTCCAGATTGGTTTGGATGGGATTCGAATACATGATCCAACAACTAGTCGAATACTTAAAATATATCAACTTGACACTGTGACGAGATTGGAAGTAAGTTTACTGCATTGTCATTTGTAACGAAAAGTTGCTAGTTATTTTGGAAAGAATTTACTAACTTCAATCTTTTTTTTTTGCCTACACTTTTAGGTACTGGATTCATATATATTTGCATTTTGGGTCAAAAGCTCTATTGACATTGAACCAAGACGCATCAAATTTGAAATCAAATAGCTATACCACAAACAACATTCGGACACAAGGTAAAGAAGAAGCATTGTGTCTGGAGACCTTATTCTATCATATTCTTGTTTATTCTTTTGTTTGATTAATCAAGAAACTATGTTTCTTTCTTGAATTTTAATTTGTGTTGATCAATTTGGAATCCAAGTTTGAAATCTACTAATGCTAAGACTTGATTGTTTCAAATTTATGAAATTAAATCACAATGGCAAATTGGCAATGACTGCTATATGTTCGTATATATATGTTCTTGGCACGAAATTAACAAGGACTCGATTACACCATATGTTACATACATATATGTTCTTGCCTATATGCATGTCATTCTTGGCGTAACCACCGTCATTAAATGAGACTATAAAATAATGTTAGGTTTCATCATTTTGGCGAACCCACCGTCGAGATGAGTGACTTCTTTGGTAAAATATTATCAAAATATATATCGAGCCTCTACTAAGGATGTGGGTGAGCAACTTTGGTATACTTTCAACAACGTTTCCTTAGTAATTCCTTTATGTTTCATACATTCACCATTTCCTATGCTTTTATATTATTTCATTTAAATTTTAGGCAAACTTCTCCAGAAATTGTCCCATATCTTATACAGTTTTTCCTCTATAATTGCACTTAAGATGCAATTTTGTTAACTTCTTTATTATATTTTTATTAATAACTTCTTTATTGTTATGATTGATTTGTAACATGTTAGTTTAATTTGTTCTTGAGTTTTGACTTAAAACTAAGTTTATCTTTCTTATTGCAAGGACTGCTTTGCAGATCTACATCAAGATCAAAAAATTAGACTTCAAAAGGAGTGTTTTTGCACAACATCTGTTGGTTTTTGTTTATTTTGTTACTTTTATCTTAGGTGTTCTTATTATCTTTATGTTTCTTCTTTTTTCAACGCAACCATGTTTTGGGCATTGACATATGCTAGATGTTATGTATTGTAATGTTGTAATATGAATGATTTTAAATGATGTATATAATATATTTTTATGTGTTATTTTATATTGTATTTGGGTTTGTTGAATAAATGTGCATTATTAATTTTTTTTAAAAAATTTAAAATGGGTATAGCGACGGTCATGACCGTAGCAATAGCCTTCAATGACCGTAGGTAAAAAGTAAATACACGATTTTGGCATGACCTATAGCGACGGTCGCCGACCGTCGCTATAGGCCAAAAGACCGTCACTATAGGTTTTAGCGACGACTTCTCTGATGACGGTTGGTTAGTAAATCGCGCTATAGCTTATATGACGGTCTTTTTGGCTTTATAGCGACGATTCTACGGCCAAGTAGCTATAGGTCAAATTTCTAGTAGTGTGGAGATCTATACGGATCATAAAAGCCTCAAATATTTCTTCACTCAAAAGGAACTCAACATGAGGCAACGACGATGGCTTGAGCTGTTGAAAGATTATGATCATACCATCCAATACCATCCGGGAAAAGCGAATGTAGTAGCTGACGCATTGAGTAGAAAATCATATGCGGGTACGAGTGCAATATTGTCAACGGAAAGACCCATTTTGTATGACTTACGAAGGATGAAGATAGTGTTAAAGACTCCAGGGACCCATGTGATGATGGCGAATATACGAGTAGAACCGACTTTAATCGATAAAGTTAAAGCTGCTCAAACTATAGACCTGGAGCTGATGCGTATGAAGAAGAAAGTGCAAGAAAGTGCTATTCCAGAAGCAAGAATCGATGAAGAAGGAATACTTCAAGTCAACTCCAGACTTTGTGTTCCTAACGATTCTGACTTAAAGTATAAAATCGTGATGGAGGCGCACAACACACCGTTTGCAATCCATCCTGGGAGTACCAAAATGTATCATGATTTATAACATACATTTTGATGGAGAAATATGAAGAGAGAGATAGCGGGGTTTATCTAAAGGTGTCTAACTTGTCAACGAGTCAAGGCGGAGCATCAAGTGCCAAAAGGTCCATTGCAACCACTTGAAATTCTAGAATGGAAGTGGGAGCACATTACCATGGATTTCGTTACTGGTCTTCCCAAGGTTTCTCAAGGCATAGATGTGATTTGGGTCATTGTTGATAGATTGACCAAGTCTGCTCATTTCTTACCGATACGAGAAACTTATACACTTGAACGTCTTGCTAGTATGTATATAAACGAGATTATAAGATTGCATGGTATGCCAGTATCTATAGTTTCTGATTGAGACCCAAGATTCACTTCAAGATTTTGGGTTAATTTGCAAAAAGCTATGGGCACAGATTTATTATTTAGTTCGGCATATCATCCTCAAACGGATGGGTAGTCGAAAAGGACTATTCAAACTCTTAAAAAATTATTAAGACTCTGTGTCCTTGACTTCAAGGGAAGTTGGGACAAGTTCTTACCATTGGTGGAGTTTTTCTACAACAACAGTTATCAAGCAAGTATTGGCATGGCTCCATTTGAGGCGTTGTATGGAAGAAAGTGTCGTTCTCCAATATGTTGGGATGAGGTGTGTGAAGCAACATTGTTGGGACCGAAGTTGGTACATATGACTACGAAAAAGATTCAAATGATCCGACAACGTATAAAAACCTCATAAGATCGACAAAAGAGTTATGCTGATCTTCATCGAAAAGACGTGAAATTCAATATTGGAGATCATGTGTTGTTACGTGTTACTCCATGGAACGGAGTTCCAAGATTTGGAAAGAGAGGAAAGTTCAATCCTCGATTCATTAGCCCATTTTTAATCCTCGATCGAGTAGGAAATGTGGCCTATAGACTCGCCTTACCGCCAAGTATGTCTCGTGTTCATAACGTTTTTCACATATCTATGTTACGTAAATATGTGAAAGACCCGAACCACATTATTGAATTAGAACCGGATGAGATAGCGGAAGATTTAACGTATGAAGAGGTACCTGTTAAAATTTTGGATAAGAAGGATCATATTCTACGCTATAAAGTTATACCTCAAGTCAAAGTTTTGTGGAGAAACCACGATGTTGAGGAAATGACCTGGGAGTTTGAATCTGAAATGAAATCAAGGTATCCTCACCTCTTCAACATACCAGGTACGCATCCTAATTTCGAGGATGAAATTTCATAAGAAGGGAAGGTTGTAAGACCCCAAATTTTATGAATAAAGATTATTTTCTCTCGAAATATATTTTTGAATATTATGGTGTGGATATAATATAATGTTATAGTTGTGGGTAATATTTACAAATTTTGCAAAGTAAGCAAGTGGTTATATAATATTCGATTGGTCTGGGAATATTCGTTTTAACAGGGAATATTCGTACGATGGCATAATCATTGGTGGACTCCACAACGGAAGTATTGTCGTAGTTAGAAAATGACATAATTATCTTTTTATAAAAATAACGGCGAAAGTTTTACCGTTAAACTGTTGAACTACCCGGTAGTAAAAGTACAGTAATATGTGTGGTTGTATAGTAGCACACGGTATTGATTATTGATGCTTACGTGAGAAGTCACTCAGTTATACTCAATTATTGCTACAGTAATTGCTGTATCATATCTCTCATATTATTGATTCAGTTATTGTCATAGTATCATCTGCATAATATGATATATTATTAAATCAATAATTGAGACGACAAAGTTATTCATATTATTATTTGCAATATTGACAATATCTAGAAGTTCTGTCAAGGAGAGGTTTGGTCACCTAATTGCGCGCTAATAGGGAGAAATCCTTATTGGAATGCCCCCTCTTTCCTGAGAACGACCTGGTTTTTAAATATTGTGAATTATAATATTAATGATGAATAAGTTTGTGTTGATTAAAGATGAAATTGATAGTTCCATTGTGTAGGAATTATTAATGTTAGTGGAAATCGGCATTTATTTCAATAATAATTGATGTCTAGAAGTTATCGGGTAATTAATCGGATAAATGAGCAATTAATTGTTATTAATTCACATGTGTGTACTATTGATTCACATTCATGTACTATTAGGGGAGTTGGTGCAAGATCGATTATACTTACATGACTAAATTAAAGATGGAGGTATAGTTGAAGGTACTATACTGTAATTAGTTTTTGTTCATATGATTGTACTATTGAGTCACATGAATGAACTATTAATTCACATGATTTACTATTAGGGGAGGTGGTGCAAGTTGGTTAATACTTGCAGGACTAAATTAAAAATGAAAGAAAAGTTGAAGGTATTGTACTGTAATATTTCTAGCCCCAAAACGTGCAATTATTGAAAATGTATTTTCCTATAAATAGAAGCTCATTCTTTCTTGATTTCTCACCAATTCACTAAAGCTTTAGAGCAATTATTATAGAGAGAAATTATAGAGAGAAAGAAGAAGAAAAGTCTGCTACCTCACTATTCCAATATCCAGTTTCTTCTAAGGTAAGGGAAGGGGTATTATTCTTTCGTATTCATGAAGAGAGTTATTTTCTTTCAATACTCGTAAGGGTTGTTATTCCATTCTTTACTATTATGTTGGAATAACCTGTCTATACGAAGTACCGCATACATGGTGAAATTCTTCTATTATTCCATTCTTTATTATTCTGTTGGAATAACCTGTCTGTGTGGTCTATCGCATGCCCGGTGAATTCTGTTGTTAGTCCATTCTTTATTATTCTGTTGGAATATCCTCTCTGTGCGGATTACGTATGACCTGGTTCCATTCTATATTATTATGTTGGAATATCCTGTCTGTGCAAATTACGCATGACCCAGTTTCATTCTTTATTATTCGGTTGGGAATAACACATGCATGCGGTCTATCGCATGCTCGGTGAATTCTTACATTATTCCATTCTTTATTATTCTATTGGAATAACTCGCATACATGTGGATTATCACATGCGTGGTGAATGATCCTTCATATTCATTCCTTATTAAATTTTGGAAATGATCTCATCTACGTGGATTCCGCATGGCAAAGCGAAAAATCCATTTATAGTTTTATATATTCTATTATACTCAGTTGGTTAAAGTTTTGACGTCTATACTCCATGAAATTAGTAGAATATCCTGGATATTTGCGCTTCATCTAGTATCTTTTCATGGAAATATTCTTCTGAGCATTCTTGAATTTTACTCCATAAATCAGTATCATGTTGACAATTTGGACGTTATTGATTTTAGGATAAATTAACTTATAAATCTTTAAAATTTATTCTTGAACTTGTTTTATTGAATTATTATGTCATTGCCATCATCCTCATGCTTATATTGTGATGAAAGTCATTTTTGGCTTGCGTGCATAGATGGACTCGGTATGATTATGACCAGGGATCATTCAGTATAATCATGACCTGTAATGTTATAAATGATGTCGTAAAAGTCCGCAGTGGCCTGTAGTGCATTGATGGACTGTTTTCGGTATGATTATGACTATGGATTATTCGGTATAGTCATGACCATTGATGATTTAATGAATATCCTTGGCCCATAGTGCAGGGATGATTCGATGATCTGGTTTATTTATTAAGCTAAGTCTCAGCGATAAAAATTGATGAAAACATTTTAAATCATACAAGATAGTAGATATTATGCTCTACTTGACTCTTCTAATGGATTGCTTATTCCGCTGCAGTTAAACTTGATGTCTATTGTATTTTATCAGTTTAGCATTGTTGAAGACTAATGATATTTTATTCTGCATTATCGTAGTCATAATATTTCTTACTGGGCTAGTTGAGCTCACCCTTTTGCTTTCATTGTTTTCTTTAGGAAATGAGAACGTAGCCGGGACTAGTCGGGGAACGGAGTGATGATCCGAGATGGTGTATTAGTAGTCCTCACTATTCTATAAAATAGTGTGACAATAAATATAATGAGGACACTATTTGAGAGTGGATATTGTCTAGAAGGAAATATTTCTGTTTAAACTCTCAGCTATGTTTTGTCGTATATTACACGACGATTGTATAATTAAGTTTGTATTTGTATTTTGTACCATGTATTTGGCGACTCAAGATGGGAGATGTATACCTATTTTGGGGGCGTCACAAAAAGTATGAGTTTTAATAACTCGTAACTAACTTTATATTCTCTATCTATTCGTTAGACGCGTGAGAAAAGAATCACCTTATCAACATGCATATAGAAAATAGCGCGACACCAGGTTCCAATGATTATCAATGTAAGAAACTAAGTGGTTGTCAAACCAAACTCGACCACTAATCAATATAAGAAGCTAAGTAGACAATTCCCAGCCCATACAAAGAATTTGTCAACCTAACCACTATATCGATCAGGAAGCTAAGTGATTCTAAAACCAAGTACAAATTCCCAGCCCATACAAGGAATCATACAACTCAGTTGCTGACATGAGTCCTCAATTGAAAACCCAAATGATTCTAACTTTTTCTTTTCTTAATACGAATTTTCTTTAATCCGTATCTAAACATTTACCCCTCTTTTCTGAGTTTACATTGTACCATTTTATAGTACCTTCTCTTTATAGCGTCAATCTATATCATACCAATTACTTAACATATCATATGTTATTTAACAATTTAATCTGATCACGTCGTGATCTTATTTCGTAATCATTTTTCCTTATACTTACGATCATGTTATACTACGATCTTCTTATTCTTCTCTTTAATAATATTATATTATGATTTTATTTGCAGTTTTCATCTTATAGACATCGTCTATTTATTATCACTTTTCATCTCTATTACTAGAATCAGGTAACTCTGGATTCCTATCCTTATAGCTCTTCAAGATTCTTCTTTGAATCTTATTTATCTTTCTCTTTACTTTAATGATGAATTTCTTAAATTCATCTCTTTTTCCTTTAACTCGGTCTGAGTTTATTCCTTATCATCATCTCCGCGGTTATAGCCTAAGGTACCCCTACCTAAGTTTTATAGCCTACGGCTTTGATACCAACTGTAGCATCCCTAAATCTGGGTCCCAAATCACCACGGATCTTGTATACTATTTCTATAACTATTGCGGAAGATATAAACATAAATTATTTATACAGTAAACTTTTACACATAATCCCCAAGGTCTGTAACCTTAACTTAATATATTCATTCAGTACTCTACACGATTTATAATGTCATTTGCATCCGAAAATTTAATAATTCTAACTACATAATAATCCAATTTTGGAATTTGCCTTTGCCTCTGTCTTTATTCAAGCCTTCGTCTTAATCTGAAAATTTTATCATGATATAGCAAGGGTGAGCAACAAATTTTCCCAACAAGTTTTAAATACAATGGAGATATATCATGATTGAAAAGAATGAATAAGCTTTCAAGTTTTCAACAATATAATAATTGTTCACTAACATGCTTTGTAATATAACTCTAGTTTAAGTTAAGGAAACTTGCTTGCATAGTCGATTACCGTTACACAATTTAATTTATTCTCTTTATTGAAAAGACCTATCAGGTATAAGATTGATCTTTCAATTAGCATATCATACCTTAATCCATAATACTATCTAACACTTAATCACATAGTCACATATTAGATAATCTTACCACCATATTCATTACTTACTTATAATCTCATCATCTTATATTAAGTTGTCTAAGCTTCACTCACAAAGTTAAGTATTAGACATTACACCTTAGTCTTAGTATTATCATTATACTTTGATAATCTTTTCATCAATTATAACTTATACTTATAAGTTTTCCCTTTATATGTTATCTTAGTAAGCTAGATAACCTTTCAGTAAACTGAAATATCATTTCAGTAAACCGGATTACATTTTAGCATCCTAAAATTACTATTTCACCAGACAACAAAATATTTCAGTAGATTGAAACCATTTCAGCAATCCAAAATCCAATTCAGCACTTTGAATTCTCATTTTAGTCTATTACAAGCATAACATAGTTCATTGAATACCAAATTCAACAATTATATTGAAAAATAACATAAATCTCTTATTTTAATCTCCCGTCGAATATTATTAATTATGTAATAATATTTTACGCTAAGGTTATTACCTTTTAATAACATTCCAGTCAAATACTACTAATAATATCATAATCCAATATTATTAGTCATATAAAAAAATAATTTAAGTCATTAATCACATTAATAAACAATTTAGTTCAATTATTTTCCTTTCCTTAAGTAACTCATTAAACATTCTAAAATGCCATAAACATCACAACACTTCACACCCAAGCCAAAACTTCATCAAAAATCTGCATAAGCCACGCTCAAGGGTCTCAAGTCATAAATCATATTTTTCATATTTTTGGACATCATATATTTAATTAAATCCATTTATCCATTTATCATCATATAGATGAAAAATACCAAATCAGTCCCAAAAATATTTCTTTTCTGAGATTTGACAGAATATAGTTCCATATTGAACATATATTTTCCCCAGAATTTTTAAAATCCATTTACTATATTTAAATAGTCCATAATAGACAAATATTCTCAGATTTTTCATAAATTGAGATTAACTCCAAAACTTCTGAAAGTTTTACAGTATGTTCCTATTATACACATATACTTTCAGTAAATATTTTGTAATTTTTGGACTTGTACACAGAGAATAATTCGGGTGGCTTCATAAAAGTTGCCCTTCACCGTAAAATCTAAATCTCTCAAACCGTATGGCCAAACATTCTCAAATTTTTACACAACCTTCATAACTTCTAATATTACCACTCCAAAGTTTTCCAGAATTTTTAAAGCACAACAAGTGGATGAAATTACCCCCATTTCAGACTGCTCCAAAATAGTACAAAAAGAAACAAGATAGTTTTTACCAAAATCTACACCACGACTTTTAGAAATGTGATTTTTGAGTTCTACCACTTGGGTTTACTAGTCAACACATATATCTAACACCTCTCTTTGACGGATAATAAAAAGGAGTTATAGATTTAAAACAGTAGATTTTTAAAGTATATAAAAGTTAGGGTTTCAAAACTAAAAAAAATATTTTTCTTTTCCTTTTGGATTCCAACAAAATCAACACTCAATATGGGTAAATCCATACTTGAATCCATGAAAAACACATAGATTAAAGGGGTTTGAACTTCCAAATCAAAAATCCCCTTTCATCAAATTACAAAAAAAAATAAAGGAAGAAAGCTTAAAAAAAATAATTTTATACCTTGCTTTTTATTTTCTTCCTTTTTCTTTCTTCTTCCTTCTTCTTCCTTCATCCATGGCTGCCCTCTTTCTTCTTTCTTCTATGCCGCGAGCCTTTCTCTCTCTCTCCCTCTTGGTTTTCCCTCGTTCCTCTCTTTCTTCTCTTTTTCTTTTTCCTCTTTCTCTTTCTTCTCTTTTTCTTTTTATCTTCTTTCCTCTCTAATTTTTTTTTTCTTATTGCCGATCAATTGGCCCTCATATGGCCACATATTATTTTTATTATTGTTATTTCTAATATAACAATTGTCCAATATGCCCTTCTTTAATTTGGGTTTAAAATTGGGCCTAACAATTTATTTAATCTTTTGGACTATCAAATTAAATCTTTGGGCCATGTAATATTTACATAGTCCACTCCTTTCCATCTTATCCCACCCTAAATATTTACTTAGGGTATCCATTCCATACATTTAGAATTTAAGTCATAACTCTAGTACACTTAATTTTATAACCAAATTAAACTTACTTTAATTAAGTTATAAAATTATTAAACTTGAGATAATAAAGATATATCTCTTGACTTAAAATAATTTTTAATATTATTATTCTCCCACATTATCCTTAATAATTGGGCTCACTTGGGCTTAACACTATTATTATTTTGCTTACTAATAAAATAAATTTGGGCTTTCATCCAAAATTTAATTGGGCCATTATAATACTTGTCCCACACATAATATAGTGGGCTAGATTAATAATTTAATCGCTCTTAATCACTTTATCCACAAGTCACATGAATAAATAATTAATTGGACTTGTTTAAATATTATAACCTCCCTAGTCCATTAAATCTAATTCTTTTGGACTCTAAATAAATTATTAGGCTATGATATTATTATAGTCCATTACTTTTAATTCTATTTCATTCTACCTTTATCATTTAATTAGGGTTTTTATTTCTCACACTTGAAAATAAATTCCTTACTTATAGCTTTTTTTTTTAATTTCATAACCCAATTAGACTTGGTTATAAAATTAATTATTTGAGATATATAAAATAAATCTCTTAAAGTTAGTATATATATTTATATACTAATATTCTTCCATATTATAACCTCTTAGGTTATTTAATTATCACACCTAATATATATATTAGGTTACATAACTTAATTCTTAATTCACTTTTATATACAAAATAAATGTATTCACATTATATAATGTATATTTATTTAATCATATACATAATTCACATAATCATAACATATTTTACTTCTAACTCCAATTTTGACCTTTTTCTATAAAAGTCAACTGTTAACTTTTACCAATAAGTTAACCCTTATACATTTTGTGTTAATTGTCCTTTCTGACTAAACTTGATGTTCCGGACACAACCGATCAGTCCATGCTTCAAAATTCTATCTCTAACTCAAATTTTGAGTTTTAAATTACTCCATTCGTATTGCTAATCGTATTAACTAGCGACTTTATACTTATTCAAATTCTTATTTGTCAGTCAAGGCCAACGTTCAAGCTATGTTAATTACTAACATAGTTTTATCTTGATCCTTATATAATTAACTTAATTCATCATTTCTCTTGCTAAAATATATATAGCACCTTACTAAGTATATATATATTTCTATACATATACTTATCTTTGTTTAACCTCATAACATCTTTTCATGTGAAATCTTATTTCCTTAATAAAATTTCCATATGTACTTATATAACATTTCTTAGACTATTCAGTTCACATCGAATTTACAGGTATCGTAATACCTTATTCTTGATATTCTTTCAAGTACATATTAATTCATTTCTAGGGTTTAGGAATTTTGTAACCCATATTTTCTCTATTCTCATTCGAATAGCAAGCCATATAGGTTTTACTTGAAAATTTTAAATAAATCCTCAAACTCTCATCTAGGTTTTATTCTTTAACCTTTATTCTAATCATTTAAGATTTTATGAATTTTAGGGTTATCACATTATGTGTGATGCCCCCAGATCTATACTCCCACGGTATCCGATCTGGTGTAATTCATAATTAATCAATTAATATAACGCATCCAAATCTATACACCCACGGTATTCGATTTGATGCTTATATCTAATTGAACTACTATACATATGTAACAAGATTCATATTCTGTGACGCCCCCAAATTCGAGTTCTCAAACCCCGGGTTTGGTGATCACAATCCATCATCATCATAAACATTCTATAAACTATTGCGGAATAATAAACATACATTGTTCATTATAATAAAATCATACAACACTATCCCAAGGTCTATTAACCTTAACTTATACATACCTTAATTAAGTTACTCTTAGTAACACAAAAGGTTTACATTACCAATGTACATAATATAATATAATACATAAACATTCTCCATATCTATTCCTGCACTTTTCCTTTGCATTTGTCCCTCTTGGACGTCTCTGGCATGACTGAAATAAATGTCATGATATAGCAAGGGTAAGCAATAATTTTGTTTAGCAAGTATAAGTATGAAGAAGATATATCATGATTAGCAAGAAATTTATCGTTCAATGTTCAATAATCGAAATTAATTGTGAGAGAACATGAATTAAGTTTTGATAACTTAATATTCGAATAATTGAATAACATATGCTGAGTGGTCATAGTGATCATGAACTTATGCTAAGGTTGTCAGTATTTAAACTGGTCCTTTTAATAAGTTTTGGTAATCAAGGGGATCAGCCTTTCATACCCGGTGTATTATGTATAAACACTTAATGTATGAGCAATAATTGTTTTTCAATAATGCTTAAGGGTGTAAACGAGTCGAACCGGAGCGAACAGAGAGTTACTCGAATTTGACTCGAAATGATAAATTCGTACTCGAATTCGGCTTGAATTCGAATTATATTTGAAAAATTCTACTCAGATTCGACTCAACTCAAATATTTAGTACTCGAATTTGATCTGACTCAACTCGAATATTTATTCAAACTACTTGCGAGCTTCAAATTCAAGCTCGAATTTGAGTCTCCACATAATAACTAGTTTTATAATAAATATAATTATAAATTGAATTTGTTATTTTACTTAAAAATGAGAAAATATATTTATTATTATACTTTACAAATATAAAATCACAATTAAAATTAAAAACAAAACAAAATAATAACTAATTATCCTAATTTGATTTAAATTTATATATATTATAAGAGAATGTATCGAACATCTAATCAAATATGTATTAACCGAGTACATATCGAATCATAATCAAAAATTCGAGTAGTTTGAATCTTAAACAAGTCGAGTATAACCTTGCTCAGATTCTACTCATATTTTTATTCGAACTATTTTTAATGCTCCGATTTGGATCATATTATTAACGAATTCGAGTCTCGCTCGTATTTTATCGAAGTCGAGTAGAATCGGTAAAAGCGTGTTGGCTCGTTTACGTATTTTAATAATGCTTTAATCAAATTGTTCTTTTTCTCAGTCTTGAGTCTTTACCAAGTCAATTGGTGAAGCACATCTTTTAACAACATATTTGATTCCACAAATTTAAACGTACTTGATCTAGCTGATACAACGAGTATAGATCCATATCTTAAACAGTTCATGAATAAAAGAACTTTAACTAATTCACAGTTCAATAATAATAGAACAGGAATATGATTGCACCGAGTGCGAGTATCAATAATCAATATAGATGTGAATAATCAACAATAATTATTCACTAACATGTTTTGAAATTAATAACTCAAGTTTGAGTTAGAGAACTTGCCTCAATCTCGGTCTACTGCTAAGCAATTTACTTTAACTTCTTTAGAAAAAAGACCTATAATTGATCTTTCGATTAGTCATAACATAACTCACTTATAATCTTATCATCTTATATTAAAGTGTCTAACATTTAAACATATAGTTAAGTATTAGACATTACGTTTAAGTCTCAATGTTATTATTATACTTTGATAGTCTTTTAATCACATTATAACTTGTACCTATAAGTTATCCCTTTTATAAGTTATCTTAATAAGCTAGATAACATGTCAGTAAAATGAAATATCATTTCAGTAAACCAAAATATATTACAGTATCCTGAAATCATCATTTCAGCAGACAAAAATCAGCTACAGTAAACTGAAATCATTTTAGTAACCCTAAATCCATTTCAATACCCTGACTTCTCAAATCAATTTACTACAAATATAATATAGTTCATTCCCTACCAAATTCAATGACTACGATTAAAATAAAGTAATTTCTCTTATTTTAATCTCCCGTTTAATATTATTAATTAACTAATAATATTTTAAACTAATGTTATTAACTTTTAATAACATTTAATTCTAATATTGCCAATAATAATTTAATCTAATATCATTAGTCATATATAGATATTTTAAATCATTTATTGAATTAATAAACAATTTATTTAATTACTTTTTCTTTCACTAATTAATTCATTTAAACCTTTTTAAAACACCATACACAAAGTCACTCTTCACCACTGATCGAAATCCTCACCACAAATCTGCATCAACCTAACTTAAGGACCTCAAGCCATGAAATCATATTTTTCACATTTTTGACATCATATATTTAATTAAATTCATTTAACCATATAACATCATTTATATGAAAAATAGCAAAACAACTCAAAAACCATTTCTTTTCTGGACAGTAGCTACATATAATCCTCTCATGAAAATAATCTTTTCTGGAAAATTTTAAAATTCATTTACTATATTTAAATAGTCCATAATGTCCAAATATTGCCAAATTTTTCATAAATCGAAATTAACTCCAACAATTATGAATTTTTCTGGGTAGGCTCCTGTTATATACATGTACTTCCAGTAAAAATGTCATAATTGTTGGATCAATACACATAGAGTTATTCGGTTAAAGGTTTAAAAGTAGTCCCCGACCGTAAAATGCATAACTCTCACACCGTATGGCCAAAAATTCTAAATTTTAATAGGAGATACCTAACCTCTGATATTACTTCCCCAAATTTTCCTTAAATTTTTAAAGCATATTAAGGGGACGAAACTGCCCTCGTGGCAGACTGGTCAGAGAGCTTTTTAAAGCTTTTTGTCCACTACGTGGACTGTTTTGATCAAAACTCATACCACGACTGCTAAACACGTGATTTTCATGTTCTACCACTTGGGTTAACTAGTTAACACATATATCTAGCACCACTCTTCAACGGATCATGAAAACAAGGTCTAGATTTAACATACCATTTGTTCAAAGGAAGCGAAAGCTAGGGTTTTCTAGATTTCTAGAAACCTAGTTTCATTTCTCTCTTTTTGATCCACTTTTAAATTGTACGACCCCAAATTTTATGAAATAAAAGTATTCAATTTTTTCTTATAATTATTATTCAGTAAATGGTTAAATTGATAAAGGTTTAAAGTTAACGGTGATATATATAAAATTTTCAAAATACGCAAGTGGTTATAAAATACTCATTGTTGTCGGGGAATATTCGTTTGGTCATGGAATATTCTTTTTATCGAGAATATCCGTACGACGGCGCAACCAGTTGTGGGCCCCATAACAGAATAACTATCGGATGAAGAAAATGACAAGTTTGAGTTTTTATAAATAACGACGTAATTGTTACCGTTAACACTATTGGAATACCTGGTGGTTAAAATACAGTAATATGCGTGGTTGCACAGTAGCACACGGTATTGTACAGTATTTTTGAATTATTGATTCTTACGTAAGAAGGCACTACTCAATAATTGTTATAGTAATTACTGTTCAATATTTTATTTTATTGATTCAATAATTGTTGCGTTGATATTTTATATTATTGTTGTTTCAATAATTATCACGGCACAATATTTCCCATTATCAGATCAATAATTCATATTATTTGAATAATATTATTAGATAACATTATTGGCAATGTCTAGAAAGTTTTGTCAATGAGAGGTTTGGTCACCTAATTGCGCGCCAGTAAGGAGAAATCATTATCGGAAAGCCCCCTCTTTCCTAGGAACCACCTGGTTGTCATAATTGTGATTCTGTAATATTATTTGTGAATAATAAATTATTGATTTATATGATAAAGAAAATATTTATTTGATGCGGATATAAATGATGGATTTATTTATGTGGTTATAAATGAAGGAATTAATGTTGAGGTGTTTTATCAGTATTTTTGTAGGAATGGAGGTATTAAAAATCAAATTAGTATTTTTTATGATATATTGCGTGAGTTATAATTTTTAATCTGACCGTTGGATCGTTGTGATTTTTGGATATGTTATAAATATATAAGTAGAGTATATGTCCACAAATTTTGAACTGTTAAAAATGAACGTATGATTTGTTATAAATTTTAAGAGGTGACTGATTCGAAAATTAGGTTTATAAATGATTTTTGGTGGAAAATTCTAGAATGAGTGGGCCCCACCTGTGGTTGGTGAAGAAATGTGTTGAATTGTATTTCAAATGTGGTGGGTGGCAATAGTAGCAGGTAAAGCCATCAGGTAGCAGGTCAAGTCTGCTTCGGCGTGCTAACATTTTCCTATAAATAGAGGGCTAAGTTAGAATTAAAAATCACACCAGAAACATAAGCTTTCTCTCTTTCTCTCTCTATATTATCAAGTGTATTTTGTGAGTATTTAGATACTTTGAGAGTTGCTATTCAGTGCAAGGTTCCTTCGGCTTTACATTCCGGTCAGAAATACTGCTCTTTCGAGGTAAGGGATTGTAAGGGATTTTAAGGGTTGTTATGTTTTTCATGTTTCGTATGTTTTCCTACCTTCAAAAATTCTAGAAAAATTTGAAATGATAATTTGATGAGTTTTATTGATTGTATCCAAAAATGGCGATTTTTGGATGTATAGATTAGGAGTTATGAATTTTATGGGAAAAGACTATTTAAAAATTAAACCCTTATAACTCTTTGTGGTTAACTCCAAAATTGATGAAATATTTATTAGGAGTACATCTATATAATATCAGTATACCCTATGAATTTCGAAATTTTTGGATAAAAGTACAATTTATGATAAATGTCTAAATATTCAGATTTTGGTTTATATGAAAAATAGTAAATGAATTTTAAAAATTCGAGAAAAATATATGTTCAATATGGGACTATGTCCCGCTAAATCCGAGAGAAAAGAAAATTTGTTTGTCTTGATTTGGTATTTTTCATGAAAATGGACTAGTTATGAGTAAATGAATTAAATATGTTATGTGAAGTAACAAAATTGAAAATAGAATTTTATGGCTTGGGAATCCTATATTAAGGTATATGCAGACTTTTGATGAGGGTTTTGGTTATTGGTGATGAAATCTTATGAGTTTGGCATTTTAGGATGATTAAATGCATTAATTAGTAAAGTGTAAACAATTAAAATAAATTATTTATAAGTTTAAGAAATGATTAAGATATTGTGGTAATATTAATAATATTAGATTATGAGATTATTAAGTGATTTATAACATTTGGATTAAGGTGTTATGAAATCATTGATTTATGAATCTTACTTTTGAAATTAAATGTAGTTGTTGATCATATTGTTTTTATTATCATATATAACATTTTTATAATCCCGATGATGAAATTTCTCTTTGACTTGAGTGTAAAGATGGGTAGATTATTGGTATGATCATGACTATGGGTTCTCTTTGGCCAGTAGTGCGAAGATCAATTATTGATGAATATCTTTGGCCCGTAGTGCAAAGATGACCTGTTATTGAATATCTTTGGCCCGTAGTGCAAAGATGACTTGTTGATTGAATATCTTTTGCCTGTAGTGCAAAGATGAACTGTTGTTGAATATCTTTGTCCCGTAGTGGAAAGATGAATTGTTGATTGAATATCTTTGTCCAGTAGTGCAAAGATGAATTATTGATGAATATCTTTGGCCTGTAGTGCAAAGATGACCTGTTGTTGAATATCTATGGCATGTAGTGCAAAGATGAACTGTTGATGTATATCTTTGGCCCGTAGTGCAAAGATGAACTTATTAGTATGATTATGAACAGGAACTGTGATTTGGTATAACCATGATCTTTGATGTTTCAGGTAAAGACATGTGATGAAAAATATTTTTGTCATAGATGAGAAGAGAAAATTAGAACTATAATTATGATTATGAGTTATTCACATGATTGTGAACAGGATCTGTTGATTAATGTTATAGGGTTAAAGAATTGTTGGTGGACTTTTAACATGGAGAAGATTATGGTCTATTTGACTCTTCTAATGGATTGCTCGTTCCCCTGCAACTATGGTTGAAAAGTTTTATCATCTACCATATGTCCTAAATCTCTGATTTATTACTGATGAAAGCTATTGATAATTTAATTATCTTTAGTCATAATATTCTTTACTGAGCTAGTTGTGCTCACCCTTTTGCTTCACAATTCCTTTCGTGTAATAAGAGTGTATTTGGGTCGAGCGGGGATATATGAGGGAATAGTGTGGTGGTCCGAGACCATCAAAATTTCTCAACACATTATAAAATGGCACTTATATACAATATATAATTGTATTGAGGACCTAAGATGTGTGTGTCGTATATTATATGTCACTTAATAATTGATTTTGGTGAACAACAATAGGGTGAGGTGAACTCAACTTTGGAAGGGTGTTTTGCCACTATCATACAAGATGTCTAATGACATACAATCTCGTGTTATCATAAGAAAGGGTAGTGCACATTCACTTGCTGAGTATATCTACGAGCACTACCTATATGATCTTGGAGTTGGGTTGAAACATAATGTTCAATTGCAGACGGTGGAGATAGTTATATGTCAAGAGAAGACTCACCATTGGAAGGAACATGATAGTAATCTTCTCATTTTTCTTTGGGTTCTATTGGATCAACCAAGGATAATTCTCTGGACATATGATATCTATCATAACTTAGATTCATGGCCTCCTATGTACGAAGGTTTTCTTGAGCACTTCCCAAAGATTTTAATTTCCAAAACAGTTCTAGATTGTACCTTTATGTAAGGTATCACTGTGAGGTGTTGTCCATAGTTGGGACATGAGTCACAGTTCATATATATATTTGTATCAAAACTCACAACATATGTTTTGTTGTATTTTGCACGACAATTGTAGTAATAAAGTTGTAGTTGTTTTCTGTACCATGTAATTGGCGACTCAAAATAGGTTAGATGGATTGGACCTATTTTGGGGGCATCACATAAATACTTGAACAAGTTAGATTCATACATGAATCTACATAAAACAAATAAATAAAAGGGTCCTAATTTCCAAATCACAAAACATTTTTCCCCATCAAATTCATAAAAAGAAAAAAATATAAAGTCTAGAAATTAATTTTGTACCTTGACTTCTTATCCTCCTTCCTTCTATACCCGTAGTAGGTTATAAATCTTGGGTGCATGAGCTTAGGCCTTCTTCCTTTCTTCTTCTTCTTCCCCACGAGTTCCCCCTCTCTCTTTCTAGTTTTTTTTAGCAACTAAAATGAGAATAAAATGGATGTCCTAAATTTGCTTGCATAATCCAAAAGATTAGATTGCATATAATCCATATCTTACTTACTCTCTCATCATACCAAAGATAACTTGCAAGAAACACTTAGTGTGTTAGCCAAATAAAAAGTTGACAACTAAAGAAGTGGTTTACCTACTAAAGTTACCTTATCATTACATTCCACTCCCTTTCCCACTCCTCTTATTCAGACACATGCTCTCTTTATTCATTAATTTTGTTTTTATTAGCTAGCTTAATTAATGAGTATAATAACCTCTCTAAGTGGGCTTAACAATTGGGCTTGCAATTAAATATTTAATGGGCTTGCACTTTTATTATCATGCTTACTTACAAAATTGAACTTGGGCTTCCCCATTAATTCAATTGGGCCATTATTATATATATCTTATACATGACCTCTTGGGCTAATTTAATAAATTAATTGCCCCTAAATTAATTTTATCTACAAGTCCCACACTAAAAATATAACTGGGCTTGTTTAATTACTTATTTTTCTTTCATTATTAGCTCTTGAGCTTATGCTCATTATTATTAATATTCCCATATTATTATTCATTAATAATATTAATTCACTCACATAACCCAATTAGACTTGTCTTATTCAAGCTTATTGAGTATTTAATTAGGGTTTAACACCTTACATCTATTTTCTAGATTATTAAAATACTTAGGTTAGTTCACTAACTTATTTAACTTATTAGTGAGACTTCCTTTAAATATTATAACATATTATTCACATAATCACTTAATCATCCATAATATATTACAGATTATTTTATATATTTATTTACACTGTACGACAGAAATTCTTGGTTATTACATTCTCCCCTCCTTATAAGAATTTCGTCCCCGAAATTTCTTTAAGGTTACTAAAAAAGATTCGGTTAATTCTTCCTCATCTTTTCTTCAAGCTCTAACGTAACTTCTTCAGCATTGTGGTTTCTCCATAAGACTTTAACAGAATGTATAACCTTATTTCTCAATTTCTGCTCTTTCCTATCCAAAGTTTCTATAGGAACCTCTTTGTACAATAATTCCTTCTCAAATTGAATCGGCTCGTAGGATATCACATGTTTGTAATATGTCTTTTACAGACGCAACATTGACACATGAAACACATTATGAATATGTTACTGTTCAGGAGGTAGAGCTACCTCGTACGCCACTTCCCTTATCTTCTTCAGTATTTTGAATGGTCCAATAAACCTTGGACTCAGTTTACCTTTCTTTCCAAATCTTATATTACCTTTCCAAGGAGATACCTTCAGAAATGCGTAGCTTTCCACTTCAAAATCTCTTTTCTTGCGATGAATATCTGTGTACTTCTTTTGTTGATCCTGAGCTACTACCAGTCAAGCTCTTATCACTTTGATGATCTCCACTGTCTGTTGTACCAATTCTGGCCCCAACAATCTTCTTTCACCTACCTCGTCCCAACATAAGGGCGTTCTGCACTTTCTTCCATATGGGCTTCATACGACGGCATTCCAATGCTTGCATGATAACTATTTTCATACGAAAACTCCACCAATGGAAGATGAACTTCCCAGCTTCCCTTGAAATCCATCACACAGGCTCTGAGCATGTCCTCTAGTGTTTGAATCGTTCACTAGCTTTGCCCATCTGTCTGTAGATGATACGCAGTAATCAACATTAATTGTGTCCCCATTCTTTCTTAAAAACTCCTCCAAAAGATTGATGTGAATCGCGGATCTCTATCAGACATGATAGATACTGGCACTCCATGTCTCGAAATTATCTCCTTTATATACAACTTGTCTAACTGATCCAAAGTATACCTGATCTTAATCGGTAAAAAGTGTGCTGACTTTGTAAGACGGTCAGCAATCACCCATATAATGTCATAACCCTTCTATGTTGCTGGAAGTCCTACCACAAAATCCATCGTGATGTGCTCCCATTTCCATTCCGAAATTTCCAACGGCTGTAATAGTCTACTTGGTCGTTGATGCTCTGCCTTGACTCTTTGACAAGTTAAACAGCGACTGACGCATTCAACAACCTCTCTTTTCATGTTTGGCAACCAATAATATTGACACAAATCTTGATACATCTTCCTGCTTCCTGGGTGTATTGAGTATCTCGTATTGTGCGCTTGTTGAAGAATCTCTTATCTTAACTATGGTACTGCAGGCACCCAAATTCTTCCTTCAAATCTCAACAATCCAGTTCCATCGATCTTATACTTCAGCTCTTTGCCTTCAACCAACCGTTTCTTTATGTTACCGCATTCTTCATCATTCCCTTGTGATTCTTTCACCTTGTCTAATAAAGTCAGACTTGCTTCCATTCCTATTACTTTATCTGAATCCTTCGAAATTTTCACCTCCACCTCCATTTTCTCCATTTCTCTTACTAATTCTTCTTGGTTTATCAATACAAACAACTTTTCTCTGCTTTTCTTACTTAAAGCATTTTCTACTACATTGGCCTTCCCGGGATGATATAGAATATCACAATCATAGTCCTTGATCAATTCTAACCATCTCCTTTGTCCCATGTTTAACTCCTTTTGTGTAAAGATATACTTCAGACTTTTGTGGTCTGTGTATATCTCACACTTTTCTCCTTAGAGATAATGTCTCCAAAACTTAAGGGCAAATACTACAATAGCGAATTCAAGGTCATGGGTAGGGTATCCCTTCTAATAGTCCTTTAACTGTCGTGACGCGTACGCAATGACTTTACTATTCTGCATTAACACGCAACCCAGTCCTTTGAGCGACGCATCACTATACACTGTAAAACCCCATGTACTATCTTGTAAAGATAACACATGTGCTTCACTTAATCTTTTCTTCAATTCCTGAAAACTCTGTTCACACTTCTCTGTACACACATACTTAACAGTCTTCCTCATCAGATTAGTTAATGGTGTCGCTATCTTCAAGAAATCTTGAATAAACCTTTGGTAATATCCTGCCAATCCCAAGAAACTTCTGATCTCTATCAGTGTCTTTGGTTGTCCCAAATTTTTTACCGCTTCTACTTTCGTTGGATCAACAAAAATCCCTTAGTTGTCGATGACATGTCCCAGAAATTGAACTCTCTTTAAACAGAACTCACATTTTGAAAATTTATCATATAACTTCTCCTTTCTTAAGGTTTCCAATAAAATTCGTAGATGGTCGACATGCTCCTCTTCAATCTTTGAATACACCAAAATGTCATCAATGAACACAACCACAAATTTATCCAAATATGGTTTAAATACTCTGTTCATTAAGTCCATAAAAGCGGTTGGTGCATTTGTCAGTCCAAATGACATCACTAGGAACTCATAATGGCCGTAACGAGTTTTAAATGTTATCTTTGGTACATCCTCCATCCTCACTTTCAACTGATGATAACCAGTCCTTAAGTCAATCTTCGAAAAACATCTCGTTCCTTTAAGTTGATCAAACAGATCGTCTATTCTTGGTAACGGATATTTGTTCTTGATTGTCACATTATTCAACTCTCTATAATCTATACACAACCTCATTGAACCATCCTTCTTCTTTACAAACAACATCGGTGCTCCCCACAGAGATACACTAGGTTGGATGTAATTCTTATCCAACAACTCTTGTAGCTGGATCATCAAATCTTTCATTTCTACCGGAGCCATTCGATACGGTGCTTTCAATATCAACGCTTTCCCCTATACTAAATCAATCACAAACTCTATGTCTCTGTCTGGAGGAAGTCCCAGAAGTTCTTCTATAAAGACATCCCAAAACACATTAACTATAGGTATCTGTCCCATGTCAGAATTCACAACCTGTGTATCCACTACACAAGCCAAATAACCTTCACATCCTTTTCGTAACATTCTCCTTGCCTGCATCATTGTCATACAACTTGTTTGCCTTGGCTACTTGCTACCATAAAATACAACTTTAGAATTCTCGGGTCTTAAGCCGTATGCTCTTTTTCTGGAAATCTCTAACTGCCTCATGGTTAAACAACCAATCCATTCCTAAGATAACATCAAATTCTCCTAAGCGTATCAGAATAAAATTCACACTTAACTCATGTCCCCTTATTTCTACACCACAGTTGTTATGAATAAACTCTACAGGGATCACTTCTTTGTTTGCAACTTCTATATTCATTGGGTTTTTTAACTTTTCACATGGTAAGTTTAATCTTCTAGCAAATTCTTCAGACACAAATGAACAGGTAGCTCCCGAATCAAATAATACTTAGGCCTTTATATTATTGATCGGAATAATACCTGACAACACCTCCTTTGATGCAATCGCGTCTTGCACAGTCATGTTGAACGTTCGGGCTGTCGGCTTGTTCTGCTGTGTTGGCCCTCCAATAGTTAACTTTGTGGTGCTACTCTTGTTTCCACTTCCTCCATCAGTATTCTTCTTGAATGGACAATCCTTAAAACAATGTCTCGTTCCCCTAGAAGAAAAACAACCTCCCTTCTTTGGTTTAGGGTAATTCGGTGAGATATGTCCTTCCTGGCCACAATTATAACATACATTCTTCCCCTTCATACACTCCCCAGAGTGATTCTTTCCACACTTTACACATGTTGGCTTCTTCTGTGGTGTACTCCCTTGTTGAGTTCGCGATTCATTGCCACTGTTCCACTTGCGTATCTTACTATTACAGCCACCACTGCTGGCACTCTGATGTCCACCTTCAATCCTCTTGTTATTCTTCTCTCGGTTGAATCTAGAAACTGCCTCACTACTACCTTCTGCAATGATGGCTTTTTCTAACAGTGCTGAGAACGTAGCAATTTGTAACACTGTAACTTTGCTGTGAATCCACGACTTTATCCCATTTTCAAACCTACGCGCCTTTCGTAGTTCTGTATCCACCTAATGAGGTGCGAATCTAGCTAGCTCATTGAATTTTGCTGCATATTCGACAATTGACATGTTTTCTTGCTTTAATTCCAGAAACTACACTTCCATTCTGGCTTGAATGGCCTCCGAGAAATAACTTTCTAAGAACAACTCCTTAAACTTGGTCCAGGTCACTACCTCCGTTCTAGCTCTAGCTTGGTTCGTCTCCCACCCATAATTAGCCTCACCTTTCATCAAGTAGGTAGCAAAAGTTGTCTTTTGCTCTTCGACTACCCTAGCAATGACAAAGGCCTTTTCCATCTCTTTCACCCATGTCTGAGCTGCTATGGAGTCCGTAGTTCAGCTGAATTCTGGTGGTCCTACAACTTTAAAATCTTTAAAATTTGCCAATCTATTATTCGCTTGCCCCCTTGCTATAGGTGTATGAGTTCGCATAGCTTGAGTTATCATATCAACGAAGTTTTTCATTGGGTCATCTTTATTCCTTTCATTGTTCAAAGAACGTTCCTCCATTTGGTTACGATTTTGACGTCTTGGCGGCATTATCTAGTTAAAAAAAATCTTCTATTATAACTTTGAGTATCATTATATGTTATAAGTATTTATTATACAACATGTAATTTAAACTCTACTAATCACATTATCTTCATGTTCAACTTACTGAACTATCCATTTTAGTTTACTGAAATATTCTTTTCAGCTTGCCGAAATGACCTTTTCAGTTTAATACAACTTTCAATTATCTCAGAGATAACATACTATCTTCATTCTCAATATTTATCTACTTAATCAAACATTTAGTCATAATACCGCATTTATATTCATATACCAACTTTTTTTTATTGTCGTACACATGCCTGGCATATTTTTATAAATGCTAACTATCCCATTCTTAACATCTAGAGATGAGATCTATCAAAAGACATACTCCCCTACACACCTAATATGGGGATACATTATATATACATAATACCTCACACAGTTTGAGGTTTACATCAAGCATAAAACCCTAATAAACAAAAGGGGTTCTACTCCATTTATATACAATAGAAAGCTATTAAACTATCATCTTGGCATACGGAGAGAGGTGTGCCTCATGCTCTGCCTTTCGGTGGAAGAGTCCATCCATAAGTCAACGTCTAACAGATCGACTCGACTCGCCTATCTCAAAGGATCTCCTCACTCTTGCTCGCTGACCCATGTAAGCGGCATCCAGAGATTGTCCCAAAGTATCCACTCGGACTTCACTAGCCTCCAGCTTCACCTCAAGTTGGTCCACCATATTGGATGCTCTAATCCATGCTTGTTCGATCCTAATCTTATCGGCGATTTCTAAATCAAACTCAAATCGCATGGCTTCATGCTCAACCCTTAACACTCCCAGCTTGAGCTCCTCTTGTTCTAGTCTCTCCCTCAGCTCAACATTCATGGCAACCATATATATAGCTAAGGTTGTCTGCACCTGCAACTATATCTTCATCTTAGCAAGCTCGTTCTGAGCTTGATATGCCAACTCCTTGTATTGAGTTTCAGTAAACTGATGAGTGGCATTCCTCTGCTCTAACTCTGTCACTCTATACTCCAGCGCCATGTTCTCTTCGAACAAAACCTCCATCACATCCTCGTCACGCTCGTCACTATCAGCATGATCCTCTACCGGATCTATCGGCTCTTGCTTAACTGTATGGCTACCTTGTCCTTCCTCAGGCATCCTATAACCAAACAAACACAAAATCAGTATAACAATAAAATATATTCATTGATAAAATGAAACAATATTTTATTATGTACAATCTATAGTAGATGAATCTCCACAATCCACCTCTTAGCATACTCTATACGAGTTTTCTTGTAAGGTTATAACCTAGGATTCGCATCCTAAAGTTTATAACCTACGGCTTTGATACCAATCTGTGACGCCCCCAAATCCAAGTTCTCAAACCCCGGGTTTGGTGCTCACAATCCATCATCATCATAAGCATTCTATAAACTATTGCGGAATAATAAACATACATTGTACATTATAATAAAATATTACAACACTATCCCAGGGTCTATTAACCTTAACTTATACATACCTTAATTAAGTTACCCTTAGTAACACAAAAGGTTTACATTACCAATGTACATAATATAATATAATACATAAACATTCTCCTTATCTATTCCTGCATTTTTCCTTTGCCTTTGTCCCTCTTGGACGTCTCTGGCATGGCTGAAATAAATGTCATGATATAGCAAGGGTAAGCAACAATTTTGCTTAGCAAGTATAAGTACAAAGAAGATATATCATGATTAGCAAGAAATTTATCGTTCAATGTTCAATAATCGAAATTAATTGTGAGAGAACATGAATTAAGTCTTGATAACTGAATATTAGAATAATTGAATAATAGATGTTGAGTGGTCATAGTGACTATGAACATATGCTAAGGTTGTCAGTATTTGAACTGGTCCTTTTAATAAGTTTTGGTAATCAAGGGGATCAACCTTTCATACCCGGTGTATTATGCATAAACACTTAATGTACGAGCAATAATGCTTTAATCAAATTGTTCTTTTTCTCAGTCTTGAGTCCTTACCAAGTCGATTGGTGAAGCACAACTTTTAACAACATATTTGATTCAACAAATTTAAAAGTACTTGATCTAGCTGATACAATGAGTATAGATCCATATCTTAAACAGTTCATGAATAAAAGAACTTTAACTAATTCACAGTTCAATAATAATAGAACAGGAATATGATTGCACCGAGTACGAGTATCAATAATCAATATAGATGTGAATAATCAACAATAATTATTCACTAACATGTTTTGAAATTAATAACTCAAGTTTAAGTTAGAGAACTTGCCTCAATCGCGGTCTACTGCTAAGAAATTTACTTTAACTTCTTTAGAGAAAAGACCTATAATTGAGCTTTCGATTAGTCATAACATAACTCACTTATAATCTTATCATCTTATATTAAAGTGTCTAACATTTAAACATATAGTTAAGTATTAGACATTACATTTAAGTCTTAATGTTATTGTTATACTTTGATAGTCTTTTAATCACATTATAACTTGTACGTATAAGTTATCCCTTTTATATGTCATCTTAATAAGCTAGATAACATGTCAAGATGGCTGAAATATCATTTGAAGAAACAAAATATATTTCAAATTATCCGAAATAATCATTTCAAAGCAGACTAAAATCATTACTGATGGAAATCGAAATCATTTGGTAACCACGAATCCATTTCAGTACCCTGACTTCTCAAATCAATTTACTACAAACATAATATAGTTCATTCCCCACCAAATTCAATGACTACGATTAAAATAAAGTAATTTCTCTTATTTTAATCTCCCGTTTAATATTATTAATTAACTAATAATATTTTAAACTATTGTTATTAACTTTTAATAACATTTAATTCTAATATTGCCAATAATATTTTAATCTAATATTTTGAGACCCCATTTTATTAATAAAGATTTAAATTTGGTGAAATAATTTTTAATATTATGGTGTGAATTTGAGATAATATTATAGTTGTGGGTAGTATTTATAAATTTTGCAAAAGTATGCAAGTGGTTATATTATATTCGATTGGTGGGGAATATTAGGTTTAGCGGGGAATATTCGCATAACAAGCTCAATCATTGGTGGACCCTATAGCGTAATTATTGTCGGATTGAGAAAACGACAAAAAATATTTTATTAAAATAATGGCGGAAGTTTTACTGGTTGATCATTGTTGAACTACTCGGTTGTAAAAAAAGTACGATGTACGTGTGGTTGCATAGTAGCACACGGTATTGATTATTGATGCCTATGTGAGAAGTCACTCGGTTTGATTCCATTATTGTCAATTAATAATATGAATTATTATAGCGATAATGACGTTTTGTTTTATTCAGTATTATTAATGTAATAAAGCGAAACATCTTTTATATAAAATAGAATACTTTATTAAAGTTATTCTATAAATAGAATATATTATATTTTATTATGCATAGTGTTGCATAGTGTTTTGCATAGTATTGCATAGTGTTTGCATAGTAAAATGTTTTTATATAAATAGAATATATTATATTTTATTTAAAAGATTTTTCTTTAAATATGGACCATCAAATTAAAGTAAATCAATCTGGACCGTTCATGGATTAGTTACTATGCATTCTATTTTCCTATAAATAGAAGCTCATTCCTTCATTATTTTCTTACGAATTCATGAAAACTCTAGAGAGAGAAATTATAGAGAGAAGCTATAGAGAAAATTATAGAAAGAAGAAGAGTATTACGCTACTTCACTACTTCTATATTAGGTTCTTTTTTTTACGGTAAGGGTGTTATTCTTTCTTCTTGAAGAGAACTTACATTATTCCATTCACTATTATTACATTTGAATAACTGTAAAAGTGGCATACCCTATACATACTTTGTGATCATGGCATACCCTATACTTGGTGAAATCCTTATATTATTCCATTCTTATTTATTACATTGGAATAACTTTTGATATCTGTGGTTTACCCTATACTTGGTGACATTCTTCTATTATTACGTTGGAACATCCCATATGTGTGTTTTTTACGGACCGTTTCCTTTTTTTATTATTCTGTTGGAACATCTCACTGTGTGTTTTTACCGGAATTGGTTCCGCTTTTTATTATTTCGTTGGAACATCACATGCGTGTGTTTTTAATTTAGGACCGGTTAAAATCTTTATCATTCTGTTGGAATATCCTATCTCGTGTGTTTTACATCGGATCCGGTTCCATCTTTATTATTCATTGGAACATCCCGCTGCCGATTGTGAATTTCACACGACCTGGTTCCGTTATTATTATTCTCGTTGGAATAACACGTCTCATGCGCAATACCGCATGCATGGTGATTTCTTTTGTTATTCCATTCTTTATTATACCCATTGGTTAAAACTTTGACTTCTATACTCCATGAAATTAGTAGAATATCCTTGATATTTGCGTTTCATCCAAAGATCTTTTCATGGAAATATTCTTCTGATCATTCTTGAATTTTACTCTACGAAACAGTATCATGTGGACAATTTGGACGTTAATAATTCATGGATTAAATAATTCTTGAACTTGTTTTATTGAATTATTATGTCATTGTCATCATCCTCATGTTATATTATGTTATCTTTGGCTTACGTGCATAGATGAACTTAGTATGATTATGACCAGGGATCATTCGGTATAATCATGACTTTATATAAATGATGTGACAAAAGTCCTCAGTGGCCTGTAATGCAGTGATGGATAGTTTTTGGTATGATTATGACCAGGGGTGATTCGGTATAGTCATGACCATTGATAATTTGATGAAAATCCTTGGACCGTGGTATGGGGATGATTAGATGTGGTGGTTTATTTATTAAAAAGTCGAGTCTGGTGATAAAAATTGATGAAAACCTTTTAAAACCTAAAAGATAGTAGACTTTATTCTCTACTTGACTCTTTTAATGGATTGCTAATTCATTGCAGATTAAACCTGGTTGTCTATTGTATTTTATCAGTTTAACACTGTTGAAGGCTAATGATAATTTATTCTGCATTATCTTAGTCATAATATTTCTTACTGGGCTAGTTGAGCTCACCCTTTCTTTCACTGTTCTCTTCAGGAAATGAGAACATTGCTGGGACGAGTCGGGGAACGAAGTAATGGTCCAGAGGATAGCATTAGTAGTCCTCACTATTCTGTGAAATAGTGTGATAATAGTTGTAATGAGGACTCCTTTTGAGTTTGTATAATATCTAGTAGACAATATTTGTATTCAAACTCACGCTTTATGTCGTATTGTACCACTTACGCTTATATTAGTAAGTTGTATTTGAATTTATGTACCATGTAAGTGGCGACCCAAGATGGGTGACGTATACCTAATTTTGGGGGTGTCACGGTTGGTATCGAGCTATAAGTAAAGAGCCCCGAGCCTCTCATTTGGTGACTTCTGTTGATGGGGAATGCAGAAGCCGGACTCTCCGTAGGGGCCTTGAATCTTTTCGGTGGTAAGTCGATAGTACCAATGTGAGGTCTTGACACTGAGTTGGTGTCCAGAGTCACAGTTGGTATCAGAGCTTAAGGATATGATCCCTAGCTAAGATGTGAGATAAGAACTAGGAGGGGAGAGACGGGAAATTCCTTCGCTAGTATGACCTACCTAAGTTTATTTGGTATTTAATTGGTCGGTCAGAGTATAGGGATAATATTTGATATATTAATTAACCCTTGTGTTGTGGCAGTGTTTAGAAATGGCAGCTGAAAATATTCACAATGGAGTGAATGTGACCGTTGTGACACCTTTAATCACTAATCAGGTTAATGCAGTGTCAGACGAGGAAGAAATTAGAGATATCCACGTAGTGAATGAAGAACTAATTGTTGCACCCGAGCTAGTTGAAGAGGTAGCAAATTTGAAAGTGAGGAAGAAGAGGAAGAAGAGGAACCTGAGGAGAATTGGTTAGAAGAAATTTATGATCAAAACTTAGAATTACAAAATCGTGTTCGTGAGCTAGAAGAACAAAGTTGAAGAAGCGACAAAAATGGGTGGAACAAAGGGATACAACAATTCAAAATTGGGTTACCCGATATGTGATGCTCGAACAAAATCACGCTTTGGCGGTGGTGTAAGATATTAAAGTTGGAATCGAGAATTTAAAATCAAGGATCAATTTGAAGGAAGAAACAATCGAACGAAGGAGAATAGGCGATGCATGGGTAAAAAGGCGCACAACGCGTTGATAGTGTAGAAAAAACGTCAGATCCAATAAAGCCAAAATAGATGAAATGGACTTTGCTTTTTGGACAAGAATTTAGGAGAACCCAACATCGAATTGAATTTACCGCATGCATAGCGGTCAACCCGAATTCGATATGGATCGGAGAATAATGATTCAAATCATGGATCAGGAATGTGAAGAAGCACTTAAGGGTGGAATGTACCCTATAGTAAAGTCAAACTCGATAATTTAAGCGAGAGCGTTTGTCGAGAAACCCGAACGAAGTTATTACGGGTAAGTTAATTATAAATTAATGCGAAGTCTATACTTTATTCAATACAAGTTCTACCCACTCTTTTATTTCACCTAGTTGTGTTCAACGTTTAAATTTGATTCCGAAGAAGTTAAACTTTGACTTATTGGTTGAAACTTCGTTAGTAGGAACCTTCGTTACCTCCACTGTTTATTAATCTTGTTGTTTCAAATAAACACTTTCACGTTACCTGTCGATATTGTCTCTTTGAAAATACTTGCCTTTGAGGTAATTTTTGAAAATGATTGATTAACTACTCATTATTCTTTTTGTAAGGTTGTTAGCTTTCATATTCCTAACCAACCTGTTATACGAATTCAAAGTAACCAAACCCTAAAGTTAATCACTGTTATATCAAGCCATAAGTAAAGAGCCCCGAACCTTTCGTTGTTGACTTCCTTGTGTGGAATGCAAAGCCGGACTTTACGAGAGGTAACGCCATGATGAAGATGGCAAGTTTATAGGTATCATTGTGAGGTGCTATCTAGGTTAAGGGATAGAAGTCACAGTTGGTATCAATGTGATGTACTATCCAAGTCTTGGATGAGAGTAACAGTTTTGAATGATATTTCTATCATTAATAAATTTCTTGACGTATTCTTGAAGATTTCCTAGCCTACCCTAGAGCGTGAAATCGAATTTTGTATTGACCCAAGTCTAAAAACCCATTTCTTAAACCCTCAAATATTTCTTCAACTAAATGAGCAGGTTTTACGTGGGTTATGATGAAAGTCATAATAAAAGCATTGGAATAATGAAAATCATGGGTATATGAAGTATTAGTAAGTTTTATGATGAGTTATGTTGGTTGGTATGTGAAAACATGAAAGTTTCTTAGAAATCACAAAGAGTTGAAAATCGATTTTGGTGAAAACGTAATATGAAATTCAATTGACCATATCTCCTATTATATTTTGAATTTTTGAATGTGGTCAAGTTCTAGAGTTAGATCTATGAGTTACCTAACTAATCCAAGTGGAATTACTGGAAAAGGTGTTGTAGATTTTTGTGTGGACTGATTTTAGCAAATGAGGCCAAAGCTGTAAATTTCGAAAATGCTACTGCCCAGAAACTTTAAGGGACTGTTTCGGCCATTTAAATTATGAGAAAACTTCTGGCCTTTTGGGACATGAAAGTATATGGTATAAAGTACCTCCTGTCCAAAAATGAGCTCATTCTCGACTTAAAATGAGCAAGTTATGACTATTTCAATATTTAGGTTTTTCCGATTTAAAATTGCTATAACCTTGAGTTCTATAACTCTCGATGACCATGAAATTTAAACTGGAAGCTCACGTTAACATGTGTAAGGTCTTGCCAAGATTTGGGAATTTTGGAGTTAAACTTGAGGTAGCTAATTTCTTAAGGAATTAATTAGAAATTGATTTTTGAAAAATAGTAAATGAATTTTAAAATTCAGAGAAAATATATTTTCATTATGGGACTATATTATGCTAAATCCCAGAAAAGAAATATTTTTGGGACTGATTTGGTATTTTTCATGAAAATAGTTTAGTTACTGAACATATGAGTTAAATATGTTATGTGAAGTAACAAAGTTGAAAATAGGATATTATGGCTAGAGAATCCTATATAGAGTATATGCATATATTTTTGAGAGATTTGATAATTGGTGATGATATCTTATGAGTATGACATTTTGAATGATTAAATGCATTATATGGTAAAACGTAAACAATTAAGAAAAATTGTTTATAAATTTAAGAAATGATTAAAATATTGTTATAATATTAATGATCTTAGATTATGAGATTATTAAGTGATTGATAACATGGGGATATTCTTGAATCTCGGATAAATTATATTATAAATGTTTAATATTTATCCTTTATCTCATTTGATTGATTCTTTATATCATTATCCTCATGTTTATATTATGTTGAAAGTCATCGTGGCATGGCTGTAGTGCATAGATGGACTTGGTGTGATTATGACCGAGGGATTGTTCTGGTATAATCATGCTTAGTAATTGAAAACACAATTACATGGATAATTTGTGGTTGATCTTAATGAATACACAATTATCTTTGGTAGTAGTGCATGGATAATTTGTGGTCGTGATACTAATGAATACACAATTATCTTTGGTAGTAGTGCATGGATAATTTGTGGTCGTGATATCTTAATGAATACACAATTATCTTTGGCAGTAGTGCATGGATAATTTGTGGTCGTGATACTAATGAATATCCTTGGCACAGTAGTGCGTGGATGATTCGATGATATGGATTAATTATCGAAATGAGTCTCAAAGAATGAAATATTAATTCATGGATGTGGTAAAAGTCATCTTTCGCCGTAGTAGTGCATTGATAGACTTGGTATGATTATGACCAAGGATTATTCGGTATAATCATGATCAGATTGAAAACACGAATATCCTTGGCGTTGGTGCATGGATAATTCGTGGTCGTGATACTATTAAGTCTGCGTCTTAGCATTATTGGTTTTCTGATTTGTATATCTTTAGCTTTGTAGTGCAAAGATGAATTGTTAATGAATAGCTTTGGCGTGATTTCAAAGATGAATTTAATATTTTAAACGATAAAGGTATTCAAGGTTTCCTCATCTCTTTATCATACCGTGTACGCATTCTAATTTCGAGGGCAAAATTCCATAAGGAGGGAGATTGTGAAACCCCAGATTTTATTAATAAAGATTTAAATTTGGTGAAATAATTTTTAATATTATGGTGTGAATTTGAGATAATATTATAGTTGTGGGTAGTATTTATAAATTTTAAAAGTATGCAAGTGGTTATATTATATTCGATTGGTCGAGGAATATTAGGTTTAGCAGGAATATTCGCATAACGGCTCAATCATTGGTGGACCCCCTAATGTAATTATTGTCGGATTGAGAAACGACAAAAATATTTTATTAAAATAACGGCGGAAGTTTTACTGGGTTGATCTTGTTGAACTACTCGGTAGTAGTAAAAAGTACGATGAATACGCGTGTGGTTGCATAGTATGCAGTATTGATTATTGATGCCTATGTGAGAAGTCACTCGGTTTGATTCCATTATTGTCAATTAATAATATGAATTATTATAGCGATAATGACGTTTTGTTTTATTCAGTATTATTAACGTAATAAAAGCGTAAACATCTTTTATATAAAATAGAATACTTTATTAAAGTTATTCTATAAATAGAATATATTATATTTTATTACGCATAGTGTTGCATAGTGTTTTGCATAGTATTGCATAGTGTTTGCATAGTAAAATGTTTTTATATAAATAGAATATATTATATTTTATTTAAAAGATTTTTCTTTAAATATGGACCGTCAGATTAAAGTAAATCAAACGGATAGATTTCATGGATTAGTTACTATGCATTCCATTTTCCTATAAATAGAAGCTCATTCCTTCATTATTTTCTTATTTAATTCATTGAAACTCTAGAGAGAGAAATTATAGAGAGAGCTATAGAGAGAAAATTATAGAAAGAAGAAGAGTATTACCGCTACTTCACTACTTCTATATTAGGTTCTTTTTACGGTAAGGGTGTTATTCTTTCTTCTTGAAGAGAACTTCATTATTCCATTCACTATTATTACATTGGAATAACTTTTGTAAAAGTGGCATACCTATACATAACCTTTGATCGTCGTGGTATACCCTATACTTGGTGAAATCCTTATATTATTCCATTCTTATTTATTCATTGGAATAACTCGTATACGTGGTTTACCCTATACTTGGTGACATTCTTCTATTATTCGTTAGAACATCCACGTCTGTGTGTTTTTTGGGACACTGGTTCCGCTTTTTATTATTTCATTGGAACATCACGCTCATGTGTTTTTACACCGGACCGGTTCCGCTTTTTATTATTCTCGTTGGAACATCACATTCGTGTTTTACACCGGACTGGTTAAAATCTTTATCATTCTGTTGGAATATCCTATATGTGTGTTTTACACCGGATCCGGGTTCCATCTTTATTATTCTCATTGGAACATCCCGCCTTGTGAATTTCACACGACCGGTTCCGTTATTATTATTCTCGTTGGAATAACCTCGTACATCGCGGTACCGCATGCATGGTGATTTCTTTTGTTATTCCATTCTTTATTATACCCAAATTGGTTAAAACTTTGACTTCTATACTCCATGAAATTAGTAGAATATCCTTGATATTTGCGTTTCATCCAAAGATCTTTTCATGGAAATATTCTTACGATCATTCTTGAATTTTACTCTCACTAAAGCAATATCATGTGGACAATTTGGACGTTAATAATTCATGGATTAAATAATTCTTGAACTTGTTTTATTGAATTATTATGTCATTGTCATCATCCTCATGTTATATTATGTTATCTTTTGGCTTACGTGCATAGATGAACTTAGTATGATTATGACCGAGGATCATTCGGTATAATCATGACTTTATATAAATGATGTGACAAAAGTCCTCAAAGTGGCTTTGTAATGCGTTGATGGATAGTTTTTGGTATGATTATGACTGGGGGTGATTCGGTATAGTTTGACCATTGATAATTTGATGAAAATCCTTGGTAGTGGTACGGGGATGATTAGATGTGGTGGTTTATTTATTGTTGAGTCTCAATGATAAAAATTGATGAAAACCTTTTAAAACCTAAAAGATAGTAGACTTTATTCTCTACTTGACTCTTTTAATGGATTGCTAATTCTACCGCAGCTTAAACCGGTTGTCTATTGTATTTTATCGGTTTAACATTGTTGAAGGCTAATGATAATTTATTCTCGCATTATCTTAGTCATAATATTTCTTCTTTGGGCTAGTTGAGCTCACCCTTTCTTTCATTGTTTTCTCTTGAAATGAGAACATAGCCGGGATTTAGTCGGGGAACGAAGTAATGGTCCAGAGGATAGCATTAGTAGTCCTCACTATTCTGTGAAATAGTGTGATAATAGTTGTAATGAGGACTCCTTTTGAGTTTGTATAATATCTAGTAGACAATATTTATATTCAAACTCACAGTTTATGTCGTATTGTACACGACAGTTATATTAGTAAGTTGTATTTGAATTTATGTACCATGTAAGTGGCGACCCAAGATGGGTGACGTATACCTAATTTTGGGGGCGTCACAAATATCATTAGTCCTATAAAGATATTTTAAATCATTTATTGAATTAATAAACAATTTATTTAATTACTTTTTCTTTCACTAATTAATTCATTTAAACCTTTTTAAAACACCATACACAAAGTCACTCTTCACCACTGATCGAAATCCTCACCACAAATCTGCATCAACCTAACTTAAGGACCTCAAGTGATGAAATTATATTTTTTATATTTTTGACATCATATATTTAATTAAATTCATTTAACCATATAACATCATTTATGTCAAAAATAGCAAAACAACTCAAAAACCATTTCTTTTCTGGACAGTAGCTACATATAATCCTCTCATGAAAATAATCTTTTCTGGAAATTTGTAAAACTCATTTACTATATTTAAATAGTCCATAATGTCCAAATATTGCTAGATTTTTCATAAATCAAAATTAACTCCTACAATTCTGAATTTTTCAGGGTAGGCTCCTGTTATATACATGTACTTCTAGTAAAAATGTCATAATTGTTGGATAAATACACATAGAGTTATTCGGTTAAAGGTTTAAAAGTAGTCCCCAACTGTAAAATGCATAACTCTCACACTGTATGACCAAAAATTCTCAAATTTTTACAAGAGCTACCTAACCTCTGATATTACCTCCCCAAATATACCTTGAATTTTTAAAGCACATTAAGGGGATGAAACTGCCCTCGTGGCAGACTGGCTAGAGAGCTTTTTAAAGCTTTTTGTCCACTGCGTGGACTGTTTTGATCAAAACTCATACCACGACTGCTAAACACGTGATTTTCATGTTCTACCACTTGGGTTAACTAGTTAACACATATATCTAGCACCACTTTTCAATGGATAATGAAAAGAAGGTCTAGATTTAACATACCATTTGTTCAAAGGAAGCGAAAGCTAGGGTTTTCTAGATTTCTAGAAACCTAGTTTCATTTCTCTCGTTTTGATCCACTTTTAATACTTGAACAAGTTAGATTCATACATGAATCTACATAAAACACATAAATAAAAGGGTCCTAATTTTCAAATCACAAAACCCTTTTCCCCATAAAATCCATAAAAAGAAAAGAAAATAAAGTCTAAAAATTAATTGTGTGCCTTGACAGAAGAAGAGACTCCTGCAGGCAATGACGAAGAACCAGTGCAAGAACATCATGAGGCCATTGATATAATGGAATCCTCCAGTGAAAACAAAGAAGAAGATGAAAGTGACGAGGTCAAGATTATAGCTGTGGGCGTTGATGGGCACAAAAGAGCCAACTATGAGAAACTTTTTCCATATCTACCCATGATGCCTTTCCATCAAGCTTAAATTCTAAACTCTTGGAATCACATGTTTTGGAGCTTCAAAGAGTATCCGGCCATCTCAGTGCTAGCTAATGGATTCCCAAGAAGATTTAACTTTGCCAAGAAGTTACCCACAAACAACTCTTCCTTCAAGAATAAACCTGAGGTACTGTCTATCCCAACCCTCTTCAGAGTTAATCACTTGCCCTCATCCTCATTTAGTCAATTTTATGAATTCCCACGATGGTTGGAAGTAATTTCTTCATCCACTAAATTAATTTCCAGTTGTAGAATCCCAAAATTCTACAACTGATGAACCAAAGTTGACCAAGTCTATACTACTCCCACCTTCCATCATCTCTATGATCACTGGTTCTATCCCAATTATATAGTCTCAACCTCAAATCGTAGAGCCACCGAACCTAAACATCCAAACACAAGCCTCTCCATCAGATATTCCCTCCTCATCCAGCAACGAATACTTCAATCTTGATCTTGCCCTCTACTCCTTGCAAGATCAATTCAAGAGCACACCACCTCCTTCACAAATTTCCCATCTCAATGCCCTTCTGTCAGAGCTGCCCACCAAAGCTGATTTATCAGAAATATCTAAGAAAGTGGTCAAGGAACTCAATGAGAGTCTTGAAGAACACACTGAACTCATTCAAATGAGATTGACATCAGTGATAAATGCTGCCAATAATCTCCCAAGCTCCCTAAGCTCTACGCTCTCTAAGACATTTAAAGAGCTCATCAAGCAAATGATTCAAAGCATAAAATACAGGGATGATCTTCACTTTCAGGCAGCCAAGATACACAAAGAAGTTATCCTTGTCCTACAGACAAACCAAGAAAATCAGAATAAACACATGTTGGAAAGCTTCCTCAATTTATAAACTGCTGTCAAAGAATTCCAACAATTCTATGTCAGCAATGGCCAGTAAACAGATAACATTATATCCATCCTTCAGCAAAGGGAAGCTAGGTTTAAAGCTCTAATTAAAGAAAATAGAGAGGACATTGCTCAAACCAAAAGTCAGCTCAACGAGCTTATCCAAGGACTGAATCGCCTCTCAGACGACATTCGAACCCTTGATGCTGACATAAAGGGGGAGAATAAAGGGAAGGCGGGTCAAGATAGAGATCAAGGCAAAGGAAGAGGAAGAGGCACATTCTCAGCTCAGTCATCAAGAAGTACTCTTGCAAGGAAATTTCACCAAGAGACTCCATGATCCAGCTATCGGCCTCAACGATCTGATGCTCATCGTGGAGATCAGCAGGAAGTATTAATGGCTCAACCATGAACAACTCAAAGGCTTTTTACCAGCTCTCATAAGGTGACACCAATAGGTCTAAGAATGCCAATAAGAGATCCAGCATTCATGAACAAACATGATCAAAATCAAAGACTAAGCCCAGGTGAGCTGGAAGATCTACCCAGGAGAGACGAAGCAAGCAGAAAAAGGAGAGCTGAGGAATATGCAAATCCTCCGAGAAGCAAAAGGCCGAAGAAATAGAGATAAGTTGAAACTTAAATTCTTATTGATGTAAAGCTTATCTGTAATATCTACTCTTCAAACATCAATAAATTCATGCTTATTCTCTAGAAATTTCAGCTGCTCACTGAAATATTAAGTCACGTTTACTTTACTAAAAATGCATCTAGATATTGATAATCATGACAACAAATATCCTTGGTTATGTTAACATCAAATAGGGGGAGATTTTTGGAAGAATGCATATCTTGATTTGATGTTTAAAGCAAATACTCATGATTATATGTAAAGCCCTTCAAGGAATATATGTACAAGGGCTTAGTGATAGATCAAATTTGTTAGGTTGATCTTAGCTTTTAATGTTCATCATTCTATAAACGAATGTATAGATAAAGAGATCAAAGATGTTAGGTTGATCTATGACTTATAACGTATAGATAGGCTTCAACAAGAATCATAGTCTACCAAGCTGATCAACAGATTGCAGAAGCCAAGGTAGGATCGTAGAGCTTAAAAGCTCGTAGTGTATCTACCTTGAAGGACCTCTTCTGAAATCGTAGAGTGGTCCAAACGTTTGCCGAAGCTAACTCAGAGATCATAGTGTGCTCTTGGAAACGTAGAGTCTGCAAGACGAGCAAGTAAAGATCGTAGTGTGCAAAGATCGTAGTGTGCAAACCCTTGATAAGAATTATAGTGTTCTCTTCAGACCATGCACCAATGAGACAAATCTCCACGATATGGATCGTAGAGTATCATTTGCCTTGTGTTAGAAGCATCGAGACCTACCTTTTGTTTGGAGACAAATTCCAACAAATGTGGAATAAGTTTTGAACGTTGAAGCACTCACTAGTCCCAAAGGTACAAAATATATCCTTAGTATTCATCAAAAGGAACGTATTCAAGAAGCTAAGAAAAGGACCATTGGACAGAGGGAAAACACATTTTCAGGTGTTAGGTGAGAAAGCAATCTGCTGTGTCAGTGGGCCAGACTACAATCCAAAAGATGTGTAGAAAAGTCTCCATCAAAGCTCAGAAATGTCAAACGCATTTAATGCCTCAACAGATGACTTCAATGGATAGATCTCAAAGGTCACATATGTAAGACCCCAAATTATTAATAAATGAAATTTATTTTCCTCTATTTATTATTTTGAAATAGTAAGGGTTGATTTGATTAATGTGGATAGTTATGGGTAAAATACGCAAATATTTCGAATAAGCAAGTGATTATAAAATATTCATTATTGTCGGGGAATATTCATTTGGTCGTAGAATATTCGTACTGTCGAGAAATATTAAATGCGACGGTACTTGATCTTTTTGGGCCCCATAACTAAAAAGCGATTGGATGAAGAAAACGACAAATATAAGTTGTTTATAAATAACGGCGTTCTACTGATTAATCTATGTTAGAATACGGTGGTTAAAACACACCAATACGCGTTGTTGAACAAAGAGTACACCAGTATTGCACTAATTATTGATTCTTACGTGAAGGCACTACTCAATAATTGTTACAATAATTACTATTCAAAGATTTTATTTTATTGATTCAATAATTTCTTTGCATTGATATTTTATATTATTGTTGTTTCAATAAATTGTCATTACATAGTATTTTCCATTATCAGAGCAATAATTCATATTATCCGAATAATATTATTGGATAACATTATTGGCAATGTCTAGAAAGTTCATCTAAGGAGAGGTTTGGTCACTTAATCATGCGCCTTGAGAAGGAGAGATCCTTATTGGAAAGCCCCTTTTTCCCGAGAATAGCACAGTTCACAAGATCTTGTGATTTTGTAATATTATTTGTGAATAATTAATTATTGATTTATATGATGAGGAAAATATTGATTTTTGTGGATATAGATGGAGAAAATTTTTAATGTGACAATTGTTGAAAATTAATATTTTATCTTTTACGATAAAATAATTCATTTAAATATATTATTTTAATAATATATTAACGATGATATTTTTATAATGAATGTGGGATATATGAGTATATGAGGAGGAAGAGTATTTTTGTTGCATTAAATGTTTAATACATATTTTGTGTGTTGGTGGACACAATTATTGGTAGAAATTTGATTATATTTTGTAAAATCGTCTGCTTATGGATTTGGTCAATTTCATTTGGAATTTGGAAAAACTTTCTTCGCAAAGTTGTAGAGAATTGAATTTCCTATAAAAAAGATGCAAGATTCGAATTTTTCTGATAAAAGGGCTATTTATTATGAATTATTGAAGTTCTGAAGCTCCGAAATAATTGATTTTTGGAAGTTTAAAATATTTAAAATAGGAAAAACGTTTTTTGTGTTTGGTGGGCATCTTTAACACATGCTAAGTTGCTGAATTCAGATGATTCTAAGTGGGAGTAGACAAATTATATATATATTATTATTATATTAAATTTTCTACTTTTGGTGTTCTAAGCATTTTCCTATAAATAGGGTGCTTAGGTTAGAATTGAAAATCACACCGGCTGAAGTTTTCTCTCTATATTAGTGAGCGTATTCTTGTGAGTATTTTGAGTATACTTTGAGTATTGCTATACGGTGCAAGTTCAAGTCATAGCCTATATATCCGTGTTTCAACTAAATCACTGTCTTTCGAGGTAAGGATGTTATTTTATTCGAAAATGATATTATTTCTTCAATATCATTATGCTTAGAAATATTGGTTGGAAATTTTATCAAATTTGGAACTTTTTTCATGACGGGTTACTATTCATGAGTTACTATTCATAAGTTACTATTCACGAGTACTATTCACGAAGCGTGAAGATGTTTTTTTGTGAAATTTCTATCTTTTGGTGTCGGAGTTACTATTCACGTATACGGCACTATTCACGAATACGGCACTATTCATGAAAAATGAAATTTCTTCTTTTGTCAAAATATCTATTATGGATACTAGCTTTGATTGTATCCATGTTTTGATCATTCTTGAATTTTACTCCACTCGATTACTTATGAAGTATTTTGAACTTGGATTGTTTAAAATACTTAATCCTTAATATTTGTTCTTTTGTTTCATGGATTCGCTTCCTTTAAAATATTTTTCATCATCCTCGGTCCTAAATGATGATATTCTTGAATATCTTTGGCCTATATAGTGCAAAGATGAATGATTTCTTGATGAATATCTTTGGCCGTAGTGCAAAAGATGAGCAGTGTTGAGATGAACAAGACCTACTCATTAATATCTTTGGCCCGTAGTACAAAGATGAGCAGTGTTTAGATGAACATGACTAATCGATGAATATCTTTGGCTCAGTAGTGCAAAAGATGAATATTTGATTCCATATATATATTGATTGATGTTACAGGATAAAATATCGACGATGAACTTTTAAATTCATATATAGAAGATAGTAGTTTGCATTCTCTACTTAACTCTTCTAATGAATTGTTGTTTTTCACTGCAGATTGTTGATTTAAAACTGGTTGTCTATTGTATTCTATTAGATTTTTCCCTGTTGGAGACTAACGATAATTTGTTGTATATTATCTTAGTCATAATATTTTTTACTGGGCTAGTTGAGCTCACCCTTTTCCTTTTTGTTCCATTTTTCTTCTCAGGAGACGAGAATGTAGTGAGTACGAGTCGGGGTATGGAATGATGGTTATAGAGAGAGTTGTTTAGTAGTCCTCACCATTTTTATAAAATAATGTATAAATAATTGTGATGAGGATTTATTTGGGTATGTATATTGTCTAGAAGATAACAATTGTATTTAAACTCGCAGTTTATATGTTGTAATAATAAAGTTGTAGTTATTTCTGTACCATGTATTTGGCGACTCAGAATGGGTTGGATGGAATGGAACTATTTTGGGGGCGTCACAACATATATACAGAACACAGACATATGAGAGATAAAATCAAGTATTGAACAAAATGCACAAGAACAATAAGCGCTCAACTCTACGATTTGAGAAAAAGAGGAAGCTTACTCAGCTACTTAGTTCTTTTGAACAAGTGCTTAACTGCAACTGAGTAGCCTCAATCATGATCTCAACAACAACTAATCAACTGTAGTAAGAATTCCATGTCTGAAGAACTTGAAGAGTTCTAAGTGAACTGTGAAGAACCAAGTCTGCTGGACTTGAAGAGTTCAAGAGTGAACTAAGAAGTGTCTAGACTTCTAGTCTAGAAGGAATCTGTGAGATTCAAAAAGTGTAAAAGACATCCTTAGTGGATTTCTTACTCTAGGAGTAGAAGAGTGGACTAGGAGCCTTAAGTGCTCTGAACCACTTAAAAACAACTGTGTCTATTTTAATTCTTGCTATTACTGTCATAACTGCCTTACTCTCTTTAACTCACTATCTAAAGGGGATTTCAAAGAAACCATAATTCTGTTGTGCTTAAGATCTTTATCAAAATAGTCTTTATACAAAGAAAAGTTTTTAATATCTATTCAAACCCCCCTTCTAGATAACTATTGTTCCTCCGGGAACTAACACATTGAACGCAAGCAAGAGAGATAAAAGAATTGGTAGAACTGGTATCTAATAAGGTATAGACTTCGCAAGAGTTTATAATTACTAACCCGTGCTAACTTCGTTCAGGTTACTCACTTTTTGAGAAGTCACAAAAAACGCTCTCCCTGAATCCACCGACTTTGTTTTTTCTGTATCCACCTTTGGTGCCACCGTCCCAACTGGACTTGATTTTGCTACACGACAAAATCAAGCTATGTGACCGTCTTTTCCACAACTAAAACATACCTTGGAAGGCTGTGAACAGTTTGGACTTATGTGTCCCTCCTCTCCACATCTGTAGCATCTAACTGGTGGTCGTTCTCCTCCCTTAGAATTTGTTGTTGGTGTTGGTGCTGCTGCTAACGTCTTCCCATCATTGTTAAATCTTCTCTTCTTGAAATGTCCACTCCTATTATCTTGGCCACGATTATCACCGAAGTGGTTACCATTCTCGACATGATAATTTCCCCCACGATGGTTATCATTGTTTCGATGGCCGTTTCCACCAGTAGGATTATTATCGTGTTGTTGGTCGTTATCTTTTGGTTGGGCCGGCTCATTATCGCGCTCTAATAAGTCAGCCCTATTCACAACATCTGAATATAAACAAAGTTTATGAGAAATGAGGTATTGACGTATATCAGGTTTCAAACCTCTTAGAAACATTCGCATCATTCGCTCCTCATTATCGACCAAATGGGATGCAAACCGGGATAACTCGGCAAACTTAGCCTCGTACTGCGACACGGTCATATTGTTTTGCTCCAACTTGATGAATTCTACCTCCTTCATGTGATGAATACTTTTGGGAAAGTACTTGTCATTGAATAATTCTTGGAACTTCTCCCAAGACATCTTCAATGCGGCAGGCTGAGTACATTTTACTGATTCCCACCAGTAATCTGCCTCTTCTCACAACATGAAGGTGGCAAAGGGAACCTTTTGCTCCTCGGAACATCCTAAGACATCAAATATCTTGGTGATCTGCTTTATCCACGTCTCTGATTTAAGTGGTTCTGGCTCTCCCAAAAACTCCGGTGGTCCCAGCTCCTTGAACTGCTTAGCGGTGACCATCAGAGAGTTGTCAGTGTTTCCACCTATATTTTGAACATGAGTCTCTCTCGTCTGATGTTGCATGAATTGCATAAAGCCTCTGAACATCCCATCGTTCATCATCTGATCGGTGTTGTTGTTTACCTGAGGATTATTGTCTTCCTGTTGCACATTTTCCTGGGTATTGATCGTTGGTGACTCAACGGTCTCATGTGCTTCATTGCTGATCTCAACATTTTCGGGATGCCATTTTCAAACACCGCCACAAAACAAGGGTTAATTGACATATCACATATTATCCCCTATACTCAATGACCGACCAATTAAATACCAAATAAACTTAGGTAGGTCATACTAGCGAAGGAATTCCCCGTCTCTCCCCTCCTAGTTCTAGTCTCACATCTCAGCCAAGGATCATATCCCTAAGCTTTGATACCAACTGTGATGCCCCCAAAACAAGTTTACATCACCCATCTTGAGTCGCCAAATACATGGTACACAATACAACTATAAACTTCTTTTATACAACTGTCGTGTAAAATACGACAAAACATAGCTGAGAGTTTTAACAAGAATATTGTCTTCTAGACAATATCCATACTCAGTGGAGTCCTCATTACAATTATTATCACACTATTTCACAGAATAGTGAGGACTACTAAAGCCACTTATCCTGGACCATCACTCCATTTCTCGACTCGTCCCAGCTATATTCTCATTTCCTGAAGAGAACAATGAAAGAAAAGGGTGAGCTCAACTAGCCCATTAAGAAATATTATGACTAAGATAATGCAGAATAAATTATTATTAGCCTTCAACAGTATAACAACTGATAAAATATAATAGGCAACAAGTTTTAGATCAACAACTGCAGCGGAACAAGCAATCCATTAGAAGAGTCAAGTAGAGCATGATATCTACTATCTTCTATGATTTAAAAAGTTTTTCATCAATTTTTCGCTAAGACTCAGCTTAATAAATAAACCTCATCATCGAATCATCCTTTCACTACGGGACAAGGATATTCATGTAATCACCAATGGTCATGATTATACCGAATAATCTCTGGTCATAATCATACCAATAATTGTCCATTAATGCACTACGGGCCAATGAGGACTTTTACCACATCATTTGTAACATTATGGGTCATGATTATACCGAATAATCCATGGTCATAATCATACCAATCAACAGTCCATCTATGCACGTAAGCCAAAGATGACTTTCATCACAATATAAGCATGAGGATGATGATAATGATATAAGCATTAATCAAACGAAATCAAGGCTAAATATTAAAGACTTTAAATTTATCCAGAGTTTAAAAATATCCAAATTGTCAACATGATACTGCTTTGTAGAGTAAAATTTAAGAATAATATTCATGTACCAAAAATAATTTGGACAGAAAAGAAATATATTTTTCGGGTAAATAGTACCCCGTGAATAGTACCATGTGAATAGTACTTCGGGAATAGTACATCGTGAATAGTACCCTAACATGAAAAGTACCTCAAATACCCGAGTGAATAATATTCAGGTGAATAGTAATTGGGTGAATAGTAACTCGTGAATAGTACTCCGACATAAAAGTGCCCCGAATACCCAAGTGAATAATATTTGAGTGAATAGTAATTAGTTGAATAGTAACTCGTGAATAGTAACTCATAAATAGTACTTCGGCATAAAAAGTGCCCCGAATACCCGAGTGAATAATATTTGAGTGAATAGTAATCGGGTGAATAGTAACTCGTGAATAGTAATCCGTCATGAAAAGATCAATAATTATCAAGAAAGATTAGAATAATATTTTCATGAAAAGATATTGGATGAAGCGCAAATATCAAGGATATTCTACTAATTTCATGGAGTATAGAAGTCAAAACTTCAACAAAATGAGTATATAATTCAAAATTTGAAATAAAATAATATTACTTACATACTACAGAGTATGGAAGAAAATATTATTTTAAGCGAATATTGAACAAAAATAGCATCCCTTACAACTGTTGAACGAAAATAATATTCCAATGAATATTTAATGAAGATAATATTCCTACGAATATTGAACGAAGATAATATTCTTTATGAATATTGAACGAAAATAATATTCATACGAATACGAAAAATAATATCTCTTCAGAATATGAAATAGATAATAACCCTTACCTTAGAAGAAGACTGGATACTGGAATAGTGAAGTAGCAAACTTCTCTTCTTCTTTCTCTTTATAGCTTCTCTCTCTATAATTGCTCTCATGAAACTTAGTAAATTAGTGAGAATGAAGAAAGAATAAGCTTCGATTTATAGGAAAACATAGTTTCGATAATTACACGTTTTGGGGATCGAAATATTAAAGTATAATACTATCATCTTTTCCTTCATTTTTAATTTAGTCCTGCAAGTATTATCAAACATGCACCACCTCCCGTAATAGTATATCATGTGAATCAATAGTACAATAATGTGACTTAATAGTTCTATACATGTGAAAAAAATAATTACAGTATAGTACCTTCATCTATACCTCCATTTTTAATTTAGTCATGCAAGTATTATCAATCTTGCACCACCTCCCCTAATAGTACATGCATGTGAATCAATAGTACACACATGTGAACAAATAGTTATAATCATGTGAATTAATATCAATTAATTGCTCATTTATCCGATTAATTACCCGATTGGTCAAAATAACCTCCAGACATCAATTATTATCGAAATAGATGTCGATTTCCACTAACACTAATAATCCCAACACAATGGAACTATCAATTTCATCTTTAATCAACACGAACTTATTCATCATTAATATTATAACTCGCAATATTTAACAACGTGTCGTTCCTGTGAAAGAGGGGCTTTCAGATAAGTATTTCTCCTATTGGCCGCAATTAGGTGACCAAACCTCTCCTCGATGTAACTTCTAGATATCATAATATTGCAAATAATAATATGAATAACTTTATCGTCTCAATTATTGATTTAATAATATAACATATTATGCAGATGATATTGTGACAACAGTTGAATCAATAATATGAGAGATATGATGCAGCAATTACTGTAGCAATAATTGAGTATAACTGAGTGACTTCTCACGTAAGCATCAATAATCAATATCGTGTGATACTATGCAACCACACATATTATTATACTTTTACTACCGAGTAGTTCAACAGTTTAACGGTAAAACTTTCGCCGTTATTTTTATAAAAAGATAATTCTGTCATTTTCTAACTACGACAATACCTCCATTGTGGGGTCCACCAATGATTGTGCCGTCGTACGAATATTACCTGTTAAAATGAATATTCCCCGACCAATCGAATATTCCCCGACACAACGAATATTTTATAACAACTTGCATACTTTGCAAAATTTTCAAATATCACCCTTAACTTTAACCTTTATCAATTTAACCATTTACTAAATAACATAATAATTATAAAAAAATTGAATACCTTTATTTCATAAAATTCGGGGGTCTTACAGGAAATCCACTAGTTTAAGTTTTATACCTTGTTCTTTGCGCACTTGTTCTTAATCTTCCAAAGTAATTGATAAATTTAGGATGTATGTAAGATCATACCCTCCTCTCTTACTCCTAGGGCTGCCTACACCTTTACTCTCTCCTTTTCTCTCTCTTTCTTTTGTTTGGTTTGCTAATTTAGGAATGAGATGAATTAAAAGAGAAATATGTGTTGGTAAAAAATTTATACATATATTTGGTATATCTAAACATAATCTACTAACATGTCTCTTCTCTTTTCTCTCCATATAGCTTGTAATATTAGCAAAATATTATGGCTAAATCATGGAATGACACCTAAGTGAGTTGGTGACCAAATGAAGAAAAAAGGAAATAAATCACATGCCAATCACTACAAAAAAATGGGCCTTTAGCAATGATTTTTTGGGCAACGACTTTATAAGTCGTTGCTAAAAGTATAGGTTTAGCAACGAAATTTGTCCTTCGTTGCAAATTGTGTCAGGCTTTCACTTTTTGCAACGAAATTCATAAGTTTTTGCAAAATTTTGTTGCTAATTCATTGGCGGGAAAAAATTTCGTTAAAATTTCGTTGCAAAATTTTCGGCCACTTGCTTTCCCGTTATCGTGAGCAACAAAAGTTGTTTTGTTGCTAAAAATGGGGCTTTAGCAACGATTTTTTAGGCAAAGTCGTTGCTAAAAGTGTATGTTTAGCAACAAAACTTGTCCTTCGTTGTAGATTGTGTCATGCTTTCACTTTTTGCAACGAAATTCATAATTAGTTGCAAAATTTGGAAACATAATTCGTTATAAATTCGTTGCAAAATTTCTAACCACTTGATTTCTCCTCATCGTGGGCAACGAAAGTTTTTTTGTTGCTATATTTCATTGCCTAATATGGACCACATTCATTGGCAACAATTTTTATTTTCGATTACATATTTTATACAATTTTTGCAACGACTATTAAAATGTTGACTTAAATTAAGATAATAATAATAATAATAATAATAATAATAATAATAATAATAATAATAATAATAATAATAATATAATAATAATAATAATAATAATAATAATAATAATAATAATAGTTGTAATAATAATAATAACAATAACAGTAATAATAGTAGTAGTAGTAGTAGTAGTAGTAGTAGTAGTACTACTACTACTACTACTACTACTACTACTACTACTAATAATAATAATAATAATAATAATAATAATAATAATAATAATAATAATGATGATGATGATAGTACTAAATACTAATCCTTGCAAAATAATAGCAACTAGGCCCAAGTGCTCAGGTGGTCATTGGATCAATATTCCAAACTGGAGGTCTTGGTTTCAAATTTGTGCATTAACATATTTTTTTGGGATAAAGTTTAATATTCGCCACGTCAGCCCGTCCACATATGATATATGTATATATATATATATATATATATATATATATATATATATATATATATGTTAACAAATATTCATATAAATATTTATAACAAATATTCATATCTAAATTTTATAAATTTTAGATGAAATATTTATAAATTTATAAATAAATATTTTTTATAAATTTTAAAGATAAATTTATAAATATATATATATATATATATTAAAATATTCATAGTTACGTTATATAAATATTCATAGTTACTTTATATATATTTAGCTTAATGTGGAGATTTAAGATGGGTATATATATATATATATATATATATATATATATATATATATATATGGTAATAGAATTAATCTAATAGACAAAAAATATAACATAAGAAGTAAAAATATCATAACTAGTGTAAGACCCCAACTTTTATGAATAAAGATTAATTTATCTCGAAATATATTTTTGAATATTATGTTGTGGATATAATATAATGTTATAGTTGTGGGTAATATTTACAAATTTTGCAAAGTAAGCAAGTGGTTATATAATATTCGATTGGTCGGGGAATATTCATTTTAACAGGGAATATTAAATGTACGATGGCACAATCATTGGTGGACCCCACAACGGAAGTATTGTCGTAGTTAGAAAATGACATAATTATCTTTTTATAAAAATAACTGCGGAAGTTTTACCGTTAAACTGTTGAACTACCTGGTAGTAAAAGTACAATAATACGCGTAGTTGCATAGTAGCACACGGTATTGATTATTGATGCTTATGTGAGAAGACACTCAGTTATACTCAATTATTGCTACTGAGAATTCTTTGCATCATATCTCTCATATTATTGATTCAGTTATTGTCACAGTGTCATCTGCATAATATGAAATATTATTAAATCAATAATTGAGACGACAAAGTTATTCATATTATTATTTACAATATTGACAATGTCTAGAAGTTCTGTCAAGGAGAGGTTTGGTCACCTAATTGCGCACCAATAGGGAGAAATCCTTATTGGAAAGCCCCCTCTTTCTTGGGAACAACCTAGTTGTTAAATATTGTGAATTATAATATTAATGATGAATAAGTTCGTGTTGATCAAAGATGAAATTGATAGTTCCATTGTGTAGGAATTATTAGTGTTAGTGGAAATCAGCATTTATTTCGATAATAATTAATGTCTGGAAGTTATCGGGTAATTAATCGGATAAATGAGCAATTAATTGCTATTAATTCACATGCATATAACTATTTGTTCACATGTGTGTACTATTAATTCACATGATTTTCTATTAGGGGAGGTGGTGCAAGTTGGATAATACTAGGAGGACTAAATTAAAAATGAAAGAAAAGTTGAAGGTATTGTACTGTAATATTTCGAGCCCCAAAACGTGCAATTATCGAAACTATATTTTTCTATAAATAGAAGCTCATTCTTCCTTCATTTCTCACCAATTTACTAAAGCTTTAGAGTAATTATTATAGAGAGAAATTATAGAGAGAAAGAAGAAGAGAAGTCTGCTACCTCAATATTCCAATATCCAGTTTCTTTTAAGGTAAGGGGTATTATTCTTTCGTATTCATGAAGAGAGTTATTTTCTTTTAATACTCGTAAGGATTGTTATTCCATTCTTTACTATTATGTTAGAATAATCTGTCTATGCGAAGTACTGCATACATGGTAAAATTCTTCTTTTATTCCATTCTTTATTATTATGTTGGAATAACCTGTCTGTGCGGTCTATTGCATGCCTGGTGAATTCTGTTGGTATTCCATTCTTTATTATTCTATTGGAATATCCTGTCTGTGCGGATTACGCATGACCTGGTTCCATTCTTTATTATTCTATTAGAATATCATGTTTGTGCGGATTACGCCTGATCTGGTTCCATTCTTTATTATTCGGTTGGGAATAACCTGTCTGTGCGGTCTATCGCATGCCTAGTGAATTCTTCTGTTATTTCATTCTTTATTATTTTGTTGGAATAACATGTCTATGTGAATTATCACATGCATGGTGAATGATCCTTCGTATTCATTCCTTATTAAATTGTGAAAATGATCTGTCTACGTGGATTATCGCATGGCAGGCAAAAATCCATTTGCAGTTTCATATATTCTATTATACTCAGTTGGTTAAAGTTTTAACTTCTATACTCCATAAAATTAGTAGAATATCCTAGATATTTGCGCTTCATCCAGTATCTTTTCATGGAAATATTCTTCTGAGCATTCTTGAATTTTACTCCATAAAGCAGTATAATGTTGACAATTTGGACGTTATTGATTTCAGGATAAATTAACTTATAAATCTTTAAAATTTATTCTTGAACTTGTTTTATTGAATTATTATGTCATTGTCATCTTCCTTATGCTTATATTGTGATGAAAGTCATCTTTGGCTTACGTGCATAGATGGACTCGGTATGATTATGACCAGGGATCATTCGGTATAATCATGACCTGTAATGTTATAAATGATGTGGTAAAAGTCCTCAGTGGCCTGTAGTGCATTGATGGACAGTTTTTGGTATGATTATGACCAGGGATTATTCGGTATAGTCATGACCATTGATGATTTAATGAATATCCTTGGCCCGTAGTGTAGGGATGATTCGATGATGTGGTTTATTTATTAAGCTGAGTCTAAGTGATAAAAATATTTTAAATAATAAAAGATAGTAGATATTGTGCTCTACTTGACTCTTCTAATGGATTGCTTATTCCGCTGCAGTTAAACTTGATGTCTATTGTATTTTATCAGTTGAACATTGTTGAAGACTAATGATAATTTATTCTGCATTATCTTAGTCATAATATTTCTTACTGGGCTAGTTGTGTAAGACCCCGAAATTTTTTTAAATAAAAAGGAATTTCCTTTATTTATTATTTTGAAATAGTAAGGGTGGATTTGATTAATATGGTTAGTTATGGGTAAAATGCGCAAATATTTTAAATCAGCAAGTGGTGATAAAATATTCATTATTGTCAGAATATTCGTTTGGTCGTGGAATATTAAATCTTTGTCGGGAATATTCGTGACGACGGCCTTGATCTTTTTTGTGGGCCCCATAACGGAAAGCGATTGGATGAAGAAAACGACAAATATAAGTTGTTTATAAATAACGGCGTAGTTGTTACCGTTAAAACTATTGGAATACCCGGTGGTTAAAACACACTAATACGCGTTGTTGAACAGTAGCACACGGTATTGCACCAATTATTGATTCTTATGTAAGAAGACACTACTCAATAATTGTTACGAAGAATTCTTATTCGGTATTTTATTTTATTGATTCAATAATTCTTTTGCATTAATATTTTATATTATTGTTGTTTCAATAAATTGTCATTACAAAGATTTTCCATTATCTGAGCAATAATTCATATTATTTGAATAATATTATTAGAAAACATTATTGGCAATGTCTAGAAAGTTACATCTAAGGAGAGGTTTGGTCACCTAATCATGCCAAGTAAGGAGAGATCCTTATTGGAAAGCCCCTCTTTCTCGGGAGCGGCACGGTTGCAAGATCTTTGTGATTCTATAATATTATTTGTGAATAATTAATTATTGATTTATATGATGAGGAAAATATTGATTTTATGTGGATATAGATAGAAAATTTTAATGTGACAATTGTTGAAAATTAATATTTTATCTTTTTACGATAAAATAATTCATTTAAATATATTATTTTAATAATATATTAACGGTGATATTTTATAATGAATGTGGGATATATGAGTATATGAGGAGGAAGAGTATTTTGTGGCATTAAATGATTAACACATGTTTTGTGTGTCGGTGGACCCCATTTATCGAATTGAAATTTGATTATAGCTTGTAAAATCGTCTGTTTGTGGATTTTGGTTAATTTCATTTGGAATTTGGAAAAACTTCCTTCGCAAAGTTGTAGATAATGGAATTTTCTATAAAAGTTGCAAGAGATTGAATTTTACGATAAAAGAGCTATTTATTATGAATTATTTAAGTTCAAGCTCAAATAATTGATTTTGGAAGTTTTAATTATGTTTTTTAAGAAAAACGTTTTTTATATGTTGTAGGCATATTTAATATGTGCATGGTGGCTGAATTCAGATTCAAGATGTGGGCGTATGAATTTTGTTTATATATAATATTATTATATTCAATTTTTCGCGCTTGTTGTTAAGCAATTTATTATAAATAGGGTGCTTAGGTTAGAATTAAAAATCACACCAGAAACTGAAGTTTTCTCTCTCTATATTATCAAGCATATTCTTGTGAGTATTTTGAGTATACTTTGAGTATTGCTATACGGTGCAAGTTCAAGTCATAGCCTATATACGGTGTTTCAACTAGAAGTACTGTCTTTCGAGGTAAGGGATGTTATTTTCTTCTCAAATGATATTATTTCTTCAATATCATTATGCTGAAATATTGGTTGGAACTTTTTATCAAATTTGAAATTTTTTTCATGTCGAGGTTCTTATTCATGAGTTCTTATTCATGAGTTACTATTCATGAGTTACTATTCACGAGTTACTATTCACGTATTAGTACTATTCATGAAGCGTGAAGATGTTTTTTTTTGTGAAATTTCTATCTTTTGGTGTAGAGTTACTATTCACGTAATCTGCACTATTATTCACGAATCACTGGCACTATTCATAGAAAAATGAAATTTCTTCTTTCGTCCAAAATATCTATTATGGATACTAGCTTTGATTGTATCCATGTTTTGATCATTCTTGAATTTTACTTGAGTATGATTATTTATGAAGTATTTTGAACTCGGATTGTTTAAAGTACGAATCCATAATACTTGTTCTTTTGTTTCCTTTGGATTCGTTTTTCTTTGAAATATTTTTCATCATCCTCTACCCTAAATGATGATATTCTATGAATATCTTTGGCCTGTAGTGCAAAGATGAATGATTTCTTGATGAATATCTTTGGCCCATAGTGCAAAGATGAGCAGTGTTGAGATGAACATATTGGTGATCGATGAATATCTTTGGCCGTGAGTGCAAAGATGAGCAAGTGTTGATATGAAATAATGACCGATCGATGAATATCTTTGGCTGTGAGTGCAAAGATGAATATTTGATTCAGATATATATTGATTGATGTTACTGAGGATAAAATATCGACGATGAACTTTTAAATTCATATATAGAAGATAGTAGTTTGCATTCTCTACTTAACTCTTCTAATGAATTGTTGTTTCATTGCAGATTGTTGATTTAAAACCGGTTGTCTATTGTATTTTATTAGATTTTTCCCTGTTGAAGACTAACGATAATTTGTTGTATATTATCTTAGTCATAATATTCTTTACTGGGCTAGTTGAGCTCACCCTTTTCCTTGTTGTTCCATTTTTCTTCTCAGGAGGCGAGAATGTAGCGAGTACGAGTCGGGGTATGGAATGAAGGTTCTAGACAGAGTTGTTTAGTAGTCCTCACCATTTTTGTAAAATAATGTACCAATAAATGTGATGAGGATTTATTTGAGTATAGATATTGTCTAGAAGATAATATTTGTATTCAAACTCATGCTTTTCTTGTTGTAATAATAAAGTTGTAGTTGTTTACGCACCATGTATTGACAACCCGGAATAGGTGATGTATACCTATTTTGGGGGCGTCATAGTTGGTATCGAGCTTAGGATATGATCTCTGGCGGAGATCGTGGAATAGAACTAGGAGGGGAGAGACGAGTAAATCCCTCGCTAGTGTGTCCTACCTAAGCTTATTTGTTAGTTGGTCGGTATATAGGGATATTATGTGATATATTGATTTCCTTAATTAACCCTTGTTTTATAGCGAAGATTTGAGAATGTCGATCGAGAATATTAACAATTGAAATGAGACCGTGGAGACGCTTTGTACTCACCAACGAGGAGAACGTGCAACAGTCGGGCAATGTTCCTCTTGTGAACAACACCATTGAGCAGATGATGAACGAAGGGATGTTTAGAAGTTTTTGCGATTCATGCAAAATCGAGACGAGGAGACTCGTGTTCAAAATACTGAGGAGGAAATGATAGCAATTCACGGGTGGTCACGCCCAAGCGATTCAAAGAGTTGGGACCACGAGAATTGCAGGGAAAGCCGGATCCGATTAAAAGTGAGACGGGTCAAACAAATTACCAAGATATTCGATGTCTTGGGATGCACGAGGGAACAGAAAGTTCCTTCGCTACTTTTATGTTCCGTGAACGAGGCAGATTCTTGGTGGGAATCGTGAAGCGTACTCCATCCGGTTGCACTCAAAGATGTCATGGGAGACGTTTGAAGCAGTTCAATGACAAATACTACCCCGAAAGTATTCGCTATATGAAGGAAGTGGAGTTTATTAGACCGAGCGAGAATAACATGGCGGTGTCCCAAAGACGAGGCGTAAGTTCGCAGAGTTATCGTGTTTGCACCTCATTTGGTGGAGAATGAGGAGCGATATGACGCGGATGTTTTAAGAGGTTTAAAACCCAAGATACGTCGTATCTCATTCTCATAATTTTTTCTCTATTCGAGATGTTGTCAACAGGGCTCGATTGTTAGAGCGAGATAACGAAAGTACGTTCAACCGAGGGTCCATAACCGAGGATTATCTAGAAGATAGCAATCATCGAATAACGATAACCAGCGGAGAAAGAAGAATACGGACAAAGGCGGTAACCACTCTGGTGGTAATCGTGGCCATGAAAATAGAAGAAGCAAGTCGGGAGGAGATTTTAAAAAGAGGAGATTCAACAACAACCATGTGAAGATGTCGTCGCAAGATAGTAATCTGGTTCCAAGGAGGAGAAAGACCCACCGGTCAGTATGTTACTGAATCTTGAGAGGAGGGACATATAAGGTCAAACTGTTCAAAGCCTTCCAAGGTATGTTTTAGTTGTGGAAAAGATGGTCACATAGCTAGATTTTGTCCTATAGCGAAATCAAGTCCAGTTGGGACGTTGGCACCAGAGGCGGATACAGAAAAGTCAAAGTCAACGGTTCCTGGAAGAGCGTTTGTCGTGACCAGTCAAAATGCGAGGAACCCGAACAAAGTTAGCACGGGTTAGTTAATTATAAATTCTTGCGAAGTTTATACCTTACTAGATATCGGTTCTACCCATTCTTTTATCTTTCTTGCTTGCGCTCAACGTTTGAACTTGACTACGGAGAAATTAGACTTTGACTTATTTATGGAGACTCCGTTAGGAGAAACTTTCATTACATCCATTGTTTAGAAATCTTGCTTGATTCAGGTTGGCACTATCACATTACCTGTTAACCTTATTTCTATAGAGATAATTGCTTTTGATGTGATTTTAAGGTTAACTACTCATCATACCGAAATTGATTACTTTTGTAAGGTTGTTAGTTTTCATATTCCTAAGCAACCTGTTATTCGAATTCAAGCAATCAAACCATTGTAGTCAAACATTTTCATATCAAGCCATGAAGTCATTCGTTTATTATGGATGTCAAGTTTTCTTAGTCCATGTTATGGATTTGAATAAAGACACGTCAGATTTGAATAATATTCCTGTTGTTATTTATTTTTCCTGAAGTATTTCCTGAAGAATTTCTTGGCTTACTCCCAAAGCTCGATATTAAATTTTGTATCGAATTTGAACCCGTGACAAAACTCATTTCTAAAATCTCATATCGAATGGCTCTATTGAACTTCGTGGAGTTCAAAATTCAACTATAAATTTGGTACTGAGCCTTTATCCGGTGACTTCCTTGAATGCACCAAGCCGACATCTCCGTAGGGGGACGCCATATTCGATGCGATAGTAACCCGATAGGTGTCATTGTAACGTCTTTATCCAAGGTTGGGATATGAGTCACGATTGAGAACAACCTAAGTCGGTAATCGAAATACGTAGCTTTCTAGGCTTAGTTGGTTATTATCGGAGATTCGTTGAAGGATATTCTCGAATCGCTATTCCATTAACGCGAAATTGACTCGTAGAGATACAAAATTCGAATGGAGCAAGGAATGTGGGAAGAGCTTCAAGAACTCAAGAGGAGACTCATTTCAAAGACATGTTACGACCATGCCATCCGGAAAAGCTTAACGTGGTAGGCGGCGTGTTGAGTAGAAGATCGTATACAAGCTGAGTACGATATTGTCAAAGACTCATTTCGTATAATTTACAAATAATAGAGATGGAGATGAAAATTCTAGGTACCCACGTGATGATATACGAGTATAATTGACTTTAATCGATAAAGTTAAAGATGTTCAAGCTACACACCATAGCTGATGAATTTGAAGAAGGAGGTGCAAGAAGTTGTTATTTCAAAAGCGAGAATCGGTGAGGTGAGGAAAGCTCAAACCTTCGATTTATTAATCCATTTGAAATTCTCGATAGAATAAGAAGCGTGGCCTATAGACTGCTTTTACCGCCAAGTATGACGCGTGTTCATAACGCGTTTTCACGTATCGATGTTACGTAAATATGTGGACGACCGAACCACGTCATTGAAGTTAGAAGCCGGACGAGATAGCCAAAGACTTAACGTCACGAGGAGGTACTGTCAAGATCTTGTAGAGGAAAGAACATGTCCTATGTCCGAGGTTATACCACAAGTTAAAGTTTTGTGGAGAAACCATCTTTATTGAGGAAATGACGGGAGTTGGAAACGAAAACGAAAAGCGAGGTATTCTCATCTTTTGAAACACACCGGCACGTACGTCAATTTCGAGGACGAAATTTTATAAGGAGGGAGGTTGTAAGACCCAAATTTTTTAAATAAAAAGAATTTCCTTTATTTATTATTTTGAAATAGTAAGGGTGGATTTGATTAATGTGGTTAGTTATGGGTAAAATGCATAAATATTTTAAATAAGCAAGTGGTGATAAAATATTCATTATTGTTTGGGAATATTAGTTTGGTCGTGGAATATTCGTGATTGTTTGGAGAAATATTAAATACTGACAAGTAGCGATCTTTGTGGGTCCCATAACGGAAAGTGATTGGATGAAGAAAGCGACAAATATAAGTTATTTATAAATAACTTGGCGTTGTTATTCAAGATTATCTTGTTGGAATACCCGGTGGTTAAAACACACTAATACGCGTTGTTGAGCAAGAAGCACACGGTATTGCACCAATTATTGATTCTTACGTGAAGAAGACACTACTCAATAATTGTTATAGTAATTATCGCTCAAATTATTTTATTTTATTGATTCAATAATGCTTTGCATTAATATTTTATATTCTTCGTTGTTTCAATAAATTGTCATTACGATTATTTTCCATTATCAGAACAATAATTCATATTATCGAATAATATTATTAGAAAACATTATTGGCAATGTCTAGAAAGTTCTGTCTAAGGAGAGGTTTGGTCACCGAATTGCGCCAAGAAGTGAGAGATCCTTATTGGAAAGCCCCTCTTTCCAGGAGCTACCGGTTGCGAGATTGTGATTCTGTAATATTATTTGTGAATAATTAATTATTGATTTATATGATGAGAAAATATTGATTTTATGTGGATATAGATGGAGAAAATTTTTAATGTGACAATTGTTGAAAATTAATATTTTATCTTTTTTACGATAAAATAATTCATTTAAATATATTATTTTAATAATATATTAGCGGTGATATTTTTTATAATGAATGTGGGATATATGAGTATATGAGGAAGAGTATTTTTGTGGCATTAAATGATTAACACATGTTTTGTGTGTCGGTGGACCCCATTTATCGATCGAGAAATTTGATTATAACTTGTAAAATCGTCCAGTTTGTGGATTTTGGTTAATTTCATTTGGAATTTGGAAAAACTTCCTACGCAAAGTTGTAGATAATGGAATTTCCTATAAAAAATCGCGAGATTGAATTTTACGATAAAAGAGCTATTTATTATGAATTATTTAAGTTCAAGTCTCAAAATAATTGATTTTTGGAAGTTTTAATTATGTTTTTTAAGAAAAACGTTTTTTATATGTTGTAGGCATATTTAACATGTGCATGGTGGCTGAATTCAGATTCAAGATGTGGGCGTATGAATTTTGTTTATATATAATATTATTATATTCAATTTTCGCTTTGGTGTTCTAAGCAATTTCTATAAATAGGGTGCTTAGGTTAGAATTGAAAATCACACCGTGAGCTCAAGTTTTCTCTCTATATTATCGAGCGTATTCTTGTGAGTATTTTGAGTATACTTTGAGTATTGCTATACGGTGCAAGTTCAAGTCATAGCTTTATATCCTGTTTCAACTAGAAATCTTGTCTTTCGAGGTAAGGGATGTTATTTTCTTCTCAAATGATATTATTTCTTCAATATCATTATCTTTGAAATATTGGTTGAAACTTTTTATCAAATTTGGAATTTTTTTTTTATATTCTGAAGTTACTATTCATGAGTTACTATTCACGAAGTTACTATTCATGAGTTACTATTCACGAGTTAAGTTATTATTCATGAGTACTATTCATGAAGCGTGAAGATGTTTTTTTATGAAATTTCTATCTTTTGGTGTGTCTGAGTTACTATTCACATATACGACACTATTCACGAATACGACACTATTCACCGAAAAATGAAATTTCTTCTTTTCGTCCAAAATATCAATTATGGATACTAGCTTTGATTGTATCCATGTTTTGATCATTCTTGAATTTTACTTGAGATGATTATTTATGAAGTATTTTTGAACTCGGATTGTTTAAAGTACGAATCCATAATACTTGTTCTTTTGTTTCAATTGGATTTGTTTTCTTTGAAATATTTTTCATCATCCTCGGTCCTAAATGATGATATTCTTTGAATATCTTTGGCCTCGTAGTGCAAAGTTGAATGATTTCTTGATGAATATCTTTGGCCCATAGTGCAAAGATGAAGCAGTGTTGAGATGAAACATAATGGATCGATGAATATCTTTGGCCCGTAGTGCAAAGATGAGCAGTGTTGAGATGAACATAATACGACCGATGATGAATATCTTTGGCACATCAGAGTAAAAAAGATGAATATTTGATTCGGATATATATTGATTGATGTTACAGGATAAAATATCGACGATGAACTTTTAAATTCATATATAGAAGATAATAGTTTGCATTCTCTACTTAACTCTTCTAATGAATTGTTGTTTCACATTGCGATTGTTGATTTAAAACCTGGTTGTCTATTGTATTTTATTAGATTTTTCCTGTTGAAGACTAACGATAATTTGTTGTATATTATCTTAGTCATAATATTCTTTCTTGGGCTAGTTGAGCTCACTCTTTTCCTTGTTGTTCCATTTTTCTTCTCGGGGAGGCGAGAATGTAGCAGTACTTTAGCCTGGGGTATGGAATGAAGGTTCTAGACAGAGCGAGTTGTTTAGTAGTCCTCACCATTTTGTAAAATAATGTACCAATAAATATGATGAGGATTTATTTGAGTATAGATATTATCAGAAGATAATATTTGTATTCAAACTCAGCTTTTCTTGTTGTAATAATAAAGTTGTAGTTGTTTTACGTATTCATGTATTGACAACTCAGAATAGGTGATGTATACCTATTTTGGGGGCGTCACAAGTTGAGCTCACCCTTTTGCTTTCATTGTTCTCCTCAGGAAATGAGAACGTAGCCGGGACTAGTCGGGGAATGGAGTTATGATCCGAGATGGTGTATTAGTAGTCCTTACTATTCTATAAAATAGTGTGACGATAAATGTAATGAGGACTCTATTTGAGAGTGGATATTGTCTAGAAGGCAATATTCCTGTTTAAACTCTCAGCTATATTTTATCGTATATTACACGACGGTTGTATAATTAAGTTTGTATTTGTATCATGTACCATGTATTTGGCGACTCAAGATGGGTGATGTATACCTATTTTGGGGGCATCACAACTAGGTTTTGAACCTAAGACCTATGAGTTATTAGGCCATTAAGCTACCACTAAGTCATTCTAATTTATTAGTTAACTAAACTACCTCCATAACTATTAGCGGTAGACAGTGTAGCACATGAACAAATGAGTAATTTATCATGTCGCTACAGCTTGTAACGGCAGGGGAAATCGATTTCAATCTGTGTCATCCAATGTTGCGATCAACAGTATAAATTCATAAAATTTTCAAAGAAGATTCTTTTTGTGAAATAGAGTGAGTAATATTTAAGATTATAATGTCTAATTTAAATTAATTCCCATAGTTTTAAATTTTACAATTTAGAAATTTATTCCAAAAAGTCAAAATAAACTTCATCCAGTGAAATGAACAAAATATTATTTATCAAGAATATATATATTTTTTAAATATGCAAAAAAGTATCAAATATATATACCAAAAAAATTCAAAGCCCCTAAGAGCATGGACCCCACAGCCCCAATGTAGGTCCGCCCATCATTTAAAATAATAATAATAGTAATAATAATAATAATATTAAGAAAAATAATAATTATTATTTCAAAATAATAATAATAACTTCAAAATAATAATATTTCAGAGATATGAAATAATTATTAAACACATATCATGTAGGAGTTGGTATTTCAATTCCTAATCGATACTTATAGTTTTTAAATATTATTTATCAAGAATATATATATTTTTAAATATGCAAAAAAGTATCTAATATATATACAAAAAAATTCAAAGCCCCTAAGAGCATGGACCCCACAGCCCCAATGTAGGTCCGCTCATCATTTAAAATAATAATAATAGTAATAATAATAATAATATTAAGAAAAATAATAATTTTTATTTAAAAATAATAATAATAACTTCAAAATAATAATATTTCGTAGATATGAAATAATTATTAAACACATATCATGTAGGAGTTGGTATTTCAATTCCTACATTGATACTTATAGTTTTCATTTTTTTCTTGCATATATATATATATATATATATATATATATATATATATATATTAATCATTTGCTAATCACATATATGTATTTCTTTGTTTTAGTTCAAAATATAAAATAACAAACTTTAATAAAAATATATTATTAATTATTATTTTTTGTTTTCTACATTCACACTCATAAACTACATTCACTACATTATTAATTAAAATTAAATAAACTTACAATATTTTTAAAAATAATTTATATATTAACCAACTTACCTTGGATGTGATCTCATTTAGTATATACTCCTCTAGTTATATTTTTATTAATCAGTATTTTGCTCATTTTATATGAATTTTGGTAGATGATGACTTTATAAGTGTAAATATGTATATCCTCTAATGAGATCCTTGAGTATATTATAAAAAAGAGTATTAATTAGTTATTTTTTTTTAATGAAGTTAAACCGTATAGAAAACAAAACAAAAATTTCAACACAATAAGTTTAATAATAAACTATTATGATTATCTGACCTGCACCCAAAAAAACAAGATCTCACAAATAAAACTTTCACAAAGAGAATTAATCAATTATCTAAAAAAAAATTCCAATACAAAATTAAGTATTGAAATTTTAGCTTTAAGCTAGCTTTAATATTTCGCCAAAAATTTTCCTTCTCTTTATTTCTTTCCCACTATGTACACTCTAAAACTAAATTTCTTCGATCTCCTTTACCCTAGTCTAACCTTCTTGATCTTTCATCCCCTCCTCCTAAATTTAGGGCTTTTCACTTACTGATAAAGCAAAGAGGTTGTTAGAAATAGGAGTGGTCGACTTCTTATACGGAGTTCTTTAGCACCCATTCCTCCGCTGCGTCTCCCCGCTTAAACACATCAAAGCTTCGCTTGTCAAGTGATTCGGGCATGCGAAGCCCCGGGAAGGCCCGATTCTCGAAGAGGAGCCACGGAGTCTGATCAGTTACTCGATAAAAACTTCGGCTACAAAAACAATTTCGGAGCTATGTATTGGGGAAGGAGATTAGGCGAGGATATTTTGGTCATACCTGTCATACTAAGGGTAGATAAGGCGAGCTCAAGGATCATCCTGTTGCTGTAAAAATCATTTCCAAATCTAAGGTTCCTTCTTTCATCTGTGTATATAGATTTCTATTTCAAGAAGTCTGAAATTGATTTATTCGTCAAAGTTGTTTTGAAATTTAATCAGTGAGGAGTAGAGAGATTTATAGATTAACCAGATTGAGATTGATTAGATTTTTCTTCTGAACACTTGAACAATCTATAATGCTTCATTGCTGTTTATGTGCTTCTTTTATCGATACTTATAAATCTTAAGACAATTCAGTTGGGGTTAAATACACTTTCCCCCCACTCTACTAGACCTCGGTTTATAAATGCATCACTGAACTGAATCTTTTTACGGTTAACTCATTGAACTACATATTATTTACAAAAAGTGATAAAATCGTCTCTGTCTGTTAACATTTAACAGAAAATTGACGTGGCAATAAGAGGCAGTATATAATCAAAATACGTGGCAGAATTTATTACTACAAATTCACATGTAGCAATACGTGGCAGAATTTGAAGCAATAAAATAGTAGTATATACTTACATGGATTAAATATATAATTAAAATTTTTGTATTATTATGTATTACTATTTTATTAATTAATGTTGTCAAGCACTTTATTTACTAAAAAAATTATAAATTAATGTTGTCAAGCACTTTATTTACTAAACAATTATAGAATTTTACCTAGTTTCTTAAAATTACTCCCTAGAAAAACTTCATTCCTTCAAAATTAAAATATGTTTTTGAAGACAATTTTTTTATTTTTTTAAAAATATTTTTTTTATATAAAAATATAAAATGTAAAAATTTTATATAAAATATATTTTAGTTTATTTTATATAAAATATAAAATATTATAATTTTATGTAAAAATATAAAAATTAAAAATATTTTTTATATTTTGAAAAAATATATTTTTTATATTTTATATTTATATTTTTAAAAGATATATTTTTATAAAAAGGGTATAATATTTTGCTCAATCCACGACAGATAAATTGTTATCAGTTCATCTTCCTTTCATCTTCATCATCATCTTGTTATCAGTTCATCTTCCTTTCGTCTTCCTCGAAGAGTCCTCCATCACCATTGTTCCATTAGCGCCGCCGCCACCACCACCATCACCGCTGTTCAATCTCCACCACCGATCAGTCTCTACCACCGATCAGATCAGATCGGATCTACGATCATATCAGATCTAGCACATTAGACTCTAGATCTACCCTTTTCTAGAACAACGATGGTGGAGTACGATCAGATCTGACACTCCATCGCTTTGGGAACACGTCGAGCAGTTTGTTGTGGTACGAATTAGCCTACTCCGAGGCCAAGGGAAGAGTTTTGGGAGGTGATCGCATTTGGCAGATTGTGTTTGGGTCCGGGAGTCTTGCATACTCCGAGTCTTGCGTTTGCATACTCCGAGTCTTGCATATTCTTCCATTTTTTTTAGTTTTTTTGAGTTTTTGTCTGGGAGTTTTAGGAGGAAGATGAAGATGACTGATACTATTTTAATTAATTTATTTTTCAAGGAATTTTTTAGTTTAGTTGGAGATTAAAAGGATGACTGATTCCATGTATATGAATATTTCTAATAGATATGAATTTATTACATTAATGAGTTTTAGAAGAAAAAAAATTAGCGAAAAAAAAAAAAGAAAGAATTCTGGATTATTTTTCTCTCTTCATATCTAATGGTTTGGGATTTAAAAAAAATTGATGATGTTTGAAGTGTGTTAATATTTTTTTTTATTGTATATTTAAGTTTAAATTTAATGATTTCACAATATAAACAATAATTATATAAATTTTCAAAATGTAAATAATAATTAATTTTCAAAATTTAGTTATATTTTTGAAGTTTGAATTTATTTTTATGAATTTTAATTTTAAATTTGTGCTTATTATGAAAATACTTAATTACTTATGAATAATTTTAAAGACATTACTCAAATTTAAAATTTATCCAAATTTCTCTTATTTTAATAACATGTGTAATATATTTGAATATAATAAAAGACAAAATTGTCAAAGAAAAAAATATTAATAATTTTCATTATTAATGTTGAGGGTATTATGACAAAATTAGTAATATGACATTAGAAATTTATATGTTATATTATTAATTTTAGTTTTATCTCAAGAGAGGTTAATAAAATTAATGAATTTAATGAATTATTTAAATTAAAAGAAACATATTTATGTGTAATTTATAGAATATATTTAAAATTGCACCATACTAAAAAAAGAAAATTTTTTGTTTGCTATACTATCAAAGTTTTATCATACCAAACAAATATTAATGATTAAAATAAATTTCAAAAAATTTATTTTATTGTACTTTTATTTTGAATGGATTATTTTATTTATTTGATTTTGATTAATTTAACATTAAATTTATACAAGTTTCCATCTAAGCATGCTTTAGAAAGAAAAAAGGACCGACGTGTAAATTTTTTCTCTCTCACGTAGCGTACCTATGTATGATTTTTTTCCGTCAAAAGTCAAACAATTTAATGTAATTTGTAGCGGTTTGTAAAAAATTGTAGTCAACGAAATGAATGAAAAAAATTCAGTTCAATGATGAATTTGTAAACCGACCCCTAGTACAGTGGTGAAAAGTGTATTTAACCAAATTCAGTTGTCTTGTAATTTTAGTCACTCTGTCCATAGTTGATACATAAGTTTGATTTGTAATATATTTTAGTCCTAACTTCAAATGCTAAAATTCCTATTGTATTTGCTAATAAGCATAACGTCAAATGCTGAATTCAATTTGTGTTTGTTTATAAGCATAACTTAGAGTGCTAAAACTCTTAAATGTTTTAAAGAATATGTTTTCTTAAATGTTTTAAAGAATATGTTTGCCTCTATCCATGTTGAGTATTCATTCTACTTCAATATATTAAGTAAATGAAAATATGACAGGGTTCAAACAATGCCCAGATTATCTGCCAAATTTTGCAACCTAAAAATAAAACTTTTATAGGTTTGATTCAAGTAATTGTTGTTTTAAGTATTAATTAGTGCTTTGATTTATTAGTTTTGTTGTGGTGATTTTTCTCCATTGTTGCATGTGTTGAATCCTTAAAAGTTCTTGCATTTTTGTAATGCCAGACAAAGCTTTGCTAAGGCACTGTCAAAGAGCTCAAAAGAGGTCTGCAAAGAGAAACAGGATTTCAAATGCATAATGGTGATGAGATTTTTTTACCACTTGATATTTCAGTTTAAAATGTATATATTTTCCTATGCAGTGTGAGAGCTTACTGAAGAGTGAGACTGCCAAGTTCCAAGCTTTCTATGATAAGTTCTGCAAGGAGAAAGCTACACATCTCCAGGTCCTAAAAGGTACTTTGTGGTTAGCTTGGAATTTTAATAAGATACACCATTCAACTAGCAGCAATATACATGTATGTTTAAGTGAGCAAATACTTTTTGTGGGATTATCATGCCACTGAAATAGTTGTTCTATTTTTCATATGCTTCGTTCGAGAAATCTAGCATTCATCAAGACTTAGCTTAGGCACATATTGAAGGAGAATAGGAGGAAGCGTGGTGAAGTGCAAGGCCACTGCCTCGACGGCTGTGACAACCCGATATTTTCTATATAAATAAATCATAAATTTTTCGTATAATTTTTTTTTATTTAAAATAAATATGGGTGATATGTGCCAAGGTAATATGTATATGTTTATATGTGTGATAAATAAAATTTATTTATTATATTAATTATTACAGATAATTTTATTTTAGAAATATTGATTATTATAAATTATATTCTTATAATAATTAATTTTATATTAGAAATGTTTTATTAATTATTTTTCCATGAAAATATAAGTATATATTAATTGAATAATATATGAAATGATTTTTAGAATAATTATAATAATTATTTTATGAATTTTGTTCAAAGTTATTAAGTTAATTATTAATAAGGTTAATTACACAAATAAATCAGATATGGAATCCAAACCCTAATTCAGGTTTTGATCAATGCATGAGAATAATATTATAGTATTAAATATATTTTGATTTTTTCAAGATTATAAATATGTAATTTGTATGTACGTATTGATAATGATTGGTTAATTATGGTATATTATGAACAAAACCCTAGTAATATTTTATAGATCCTAATTTCGATGTCAAACGAGATTTTTAAAATCATTAAAGTTCTTGTGTATGAAGTGAATGATGTGTACTAAAAGGATTTGATGCTAATTAGGAATTAAGGAAACCCTAATTGTAAATTAAAACCCTTGTTTAATAAATAAAAACCCTAATTGCGTATTAGTAACCCTAATTATTATAATCCTAAATCCTAATTGCTATATTAGCAAAGTTAATTATGATTAGTGATTATAAAACCTAATGTTCCTGTATAACATAATTATTAATCTAATCTAATTAACAAACCTTAATTTTTAAATTTTAGAAACTAAAATAATTTTATTTTACTATTCCCAAACCTTAGTTGCTAAAACCTATTTTATGCTATGTGCTAAACCTTAGGGTTAAACCCTAAGGGTCAAACTCTAAGGGTTTGTCAAGATTACAAGATTGCCATTAATTTTGAAAGGCTATGGACCAAAATACCTTTATGTGCATTCTTTAATAGCTTGCTTGTAGAATTAGCTAAAACTTTAGTTGTTTACCAACCCATACTAACCTCATGTGACTTAAAATATGCCAGCAATTGAGCTCTTTATCATCCAAATACATTGCACATTTGTAGTATATATAGATTGGAGAGAGAAATATTTCATTTGTTCACTAACTTTTGCCCAACACTAAACCAATCCTCTCTCTCTCACTAAAACCAACAATTTTAGCAAGCATTTCAGTTCCATTTTCAAGCACCACGAAATCCACTAACAGATTCATAAGCCAAAAATTAGAAATTAAGCATTTAAGGTATAAACCCTAGCCTTGATTTCTGTTCTATAACCTGTTGTTAGATCTTGTGTTTAAGTATTAGATTATGTTGGTTTTAGTGTTTATAGATGATCTGGGTTGGTATCTTACGGATCCATAACATCTAAGTACTCAAATTAATGATTTTCAAAAATCTGGAAAATTTTGTTTTTGTTCCTGACAATGAAATGTCAGACACTATAGATCTTTGGTTGTTAAGTGTTTTTGTTATTTTCAAGTTGTTATTGGTAGCCTGTAATGTGTTCTTTAATCTCCAAGTGGAATCTATGTCATTTGATCTCTAGATTTGTAGATATTAGAAGTCAAAAACTGTTGACCGGCATTGACCGGTCAAATTCTGGGCAACCCAGAAAGTTAAAAACTCCGTCTGAAAATGTTTTTCAAGGTTCGGATCTGACAGATTTTGATGTTGTTTAATGTTGTTGTTTGGTACATTATGTAGCTGGTTATGTGGACTATAGATCTGGGTCATTATATCCCTTAAAACATCAGTATATTGATCAGGTTAGGTGGTCAAACTAGCCAATTGGAACTGATTTACTGTTTCTGGAATTTCTAGAAATGGGAAGAACATCTTTTTCTGACATGCTTTGACCGACCCATAGCATCTTGATCCGTTGTTGTTTTGATGATGTTTTGTAATAGAACTCTTTAGTTACATGCTGTCTACATACTGAAGTTTATAGATCACAAAAACAATGCTCGATCAACATGTAGTGGATGCCCAAAGTGAACAGGTCGAGCTGTTCTTCATTTTCTTGGTAACCCAGAAAATGAAGAACAAGTCTGACAGTTTCTTTGGGGGCTCAGATCTCTCTTGTGTTATGTGTTATGATCATTTTTGTTGTTGAATCTTGTAGTCGTGCATTAATACTACATTATTTTACCAACAACTTTCCCAGAAACACATCACACACTATTATAATCTTGGTCAAACCATGCAACCGAAAAACTGGTCTAACAGTGTTCTTGAGCTCAAGAACACCTAAGACGACAGACTTGTGTCGCTATAGGCTATAGCGACGGTTCCTATTTATTTTATTTTCTATTTTTTCGAAAATGATTAAAAATTAGAAAATAAATTATAAAAATTATTAAAAATGGTTTTAAAAATTATTTTAAATTATGAAAAATAATTTTTGATTATTTGGGCTATTTTTCATTAATATTTATAATTAATTGAATATTAATTATATTTAATTTATTTATTTATTATATTAAATAAATTAGAGAAAAATGATTTAATATTATGAAAAATCATTTTAAATAATAATAAGGTATTTAAAATATTTTAAGTTATAAAAATAACTTTCAATATTTAAAGGTTAAATTCATTAATTAATTATTATTAATGATATTAAAGTTATTTAATAATTATATTAAATAATTAGTTTAAAAATGATTTTAATATTATAAAAATCATTTTAAATGAAAATAAAGTGTTTAAAGATATTTTAAGTTATAAAATATAACTTTTAATATTTAAAGGATAATTTCATTAATAATTTAATATTAATGATATTAAGTTAATATAATGATATTAAATTTATTTAATAATTATATTAAATAAATAGTTTAAAAATGGTTTTATTAATTTAAAGATCATTTAAAAGGATATAAATGAATTAAAAATATTTTAAGTTATAATTAATGACTTTTAATATTTGGATAAATGGTACATTAATATTTAAATATTAATGATGATTATTTAAAATGATTTTTAACTATTTTAAAAATCATTTAAAGGTAATATAAATGTTTTAAAAATATTTTGAGTTATTATAAATAACTTTAATATTTTGGCAATGGTTTCATTAATAGTTTAATATTAATTAAATATTAATGATAACAGAATTGTTTGATATTTAAATCATTTAATTATAATTTCGGTGTTTAAAAATTTATGATAAATTATAATAAATATTTCAAAATTATAAGTCATAATATGACTGATATTTACAGATGTTGAACTTCGAGATAGAGTCTTAGACTCGATAATTACCCGATAAAGCTGTCGATAGACCGACATGTTTCAGAAATTGATCTGGACTTAGATAATTTGATTAGTTATGTGTTTATGCTCCAAAAACTGTTGGACCTATGTGACAATGTGATTAGGTAATGTGCTAACTGCAATAGGCAGTGTTATGTGTTACGATATGTTATATTAATCAGTAAAATGATCTGATTAATGATAGGTGATTTCATAAAAGATAAAACTAAGTTGAGAATTGTAAGCAACGTATCAGGCAAGTATCCTACCTTTGCATTTCCTTTATGCAATGGACATGAGTAAGAATGTTTCAGAGTTATATTATTACTGTACAGATTATTAACCCTATATTATATATGCCCATTGATTATCAACATGTTAGTATATGGTAATTCAGATTTATATTCTGTTCGTTAATTTCTATAAAATGGTTATACAAGTGTCCCCACTTGGATAATCATTGCAGTTAACCACATGTTGATACACCTTTGTCAAATTACCCGTATATATATATGTCGAACTATAGATTATTGTTGTTCAAGATAAAACCTTTGGTTTGGAACCCCGATAGGTATGATCATCCCGTTCATGGGAAAATTTTTATGTGCCCAAGGCAGCTAGAGTGAACGATCACATCGTTCTTGTTATGTAGTATTGATCAATACAGGGTACAACGGGCTGATCACCCCCGTGCCCGCAAGTTATGACGGTTTATAGATGAAGTTCTGTTTAACCTTTTCGAAAATGAAAACAATGTTCATAATATGTCACTTTAACCCTAGTTATAGTCAATACGTAGTTTCAAAAGTTTGAAAGAGAGTTGTTATGTTACTATTATCCTTGGTACAAATTACTTCACAACTATTGATTTGTTGTAAAAGGATAGTATAAAAAAAACATTTAAATTCTTTCAGCTTACATATATATGATTGTTAATACTTGCTGGGCACTCAAATGCTCATCCTTGCTTAATTTAAATGTTTTCAGCTAAGTGCGAACAACCTGAAGGCTCCACTAAGAACAAGGGAAAGGGGAAAGTTGCTGAGTGAATGCAGTACTGTTTTATGTAATATTTTGAGATTATGAATACTATGATATCTAATTATCTAATATTATGTAATGAATATTTAAAGGTCTCGTACTTGGGGATTAGACTCTGATTATATGAAAATTAAGTTGATCTTTATATTATTGTTATTATTATTAGTATTATTCCGCTCATAGAAATGGTATCGTGAAGCACCGAGTTCGGGTTTCAAGTACCCGGATTTGGGGGCTTTACAACAGCAACAGTTGGCTGAATGGGGGTATAGGGTTGCTGTTCTTAGAAACAGTGATTGCCACAACTAGCAGTTGCGAGATGCTACCATAGAAATCTGGGGAAAAATATTCTAGAGTTGGGAAAGAAAGGGGGCGAAATTGCTGTAAGAAGTTGATGAAGGGGGCAGCAGAAATACATGTTAGTAATGACCTGGGGCTTCCTTGGCTTTCGGTCAACCCATTTGAACTAACCAAACTTGCCCAACTAATATATCTCAATATTAAGTGAATTTCTCATCTATGGTAGCTTCAAAATTCAACTCAACCAAACAAAGAATGTGAAAATAAAAGTGCAGCAAAGTATAGATCAAAGAAAAAAATTGGCAGCAATAGGTAGCAACGTATAATTGTTACAATAGTTTGTGTAGACTAATTTTGATTACATGAAGAAAATATGTTACCTAAAGCAAGAGGTTAAGGCTCTTACCTAAAGCAAGAGGTTAGTGTAAAGATTGTTAGACTCAATCTGAACTGAGCCCAACCAAAGCCACATTAAAAATCTTCAAAGGTGTTCTTTGTCTTTGCACTTATCGATATAAGATAGACATTCCTGTTAAAAATGGCAAGACATTTATCTCCATTTTCACTTAATAACAAGACATTTGTGTTAAAATGGTTTATCTTTAGTATTCAATTTTGACCTTATACCATTTTAGCTTAGGATGATTTTACACCTAGAATATTAAAAATTTAGAAATTCCACATATACTTGGGACTCATTAAATTAATGAAAGAAAAGGAAACAACCAAGGTATTGAATGATTGAATCTGAAGCATGCTTTTTCAATTGTCATATTAAATTAAATATATTCATAAGTATGCAGTCTATCCCCACACAACCTTGACTAGTTGTTCATTCATTCAGATTGATTCTTTCCTGATAATATATAATTAATATATATTTATTGTAAGTGATTCAAAATATACTTAACATGTTTATGTGTTCTTCTAGTTATTTCTGCATCCTTATTATCTGAAGACAAGTTTTAATTGTAATCTTGATTTTTGTTGATACAATGAAGGTTGAAGAAGGAAATGGGTTTTCCCTACCCTCAGTCAGTTTCATAGTTCTGAGGTAGTCTTAAAATTGCCAAACTTTTGCATCTTCGTGTTAGTTGATTTATTCGCTCAAAATTTATTATTATTTGACTTCTATTTTGCAAAATCGTGCACCCATTCACGCGGAGTTAATTTTATGCATCATCAGGAATCCATTAGATTGTGAAATTAGTTTGATTATATCACAGTACTCGAAATGATCAGAATTCTTCTAACAATGCCAAGATCAGCTTGTGTGAACTTTGATACTTTTGCTGCGTATTAAGCTCATTCAAATATTATGATTATTTAACCACTTAAATTTCAAGCTCGGGCAGATCAACTATTTTTGAGCCAAATATATTAAAAAAAGCACGAACAAAAAAGAAGTGGAATCAAAGTTGCGATTCCTCTTCTACATGTGTAAAGAGAACTTTTTATACAATATATCATTTTTGGTTATGTTTCTTTCTCTTGGGTGAATGATGACTCGCTATGAAGGAGGTGCTGAGATTTGATTTTCATCTCATACTGTTACATCTTATGATTTGGGAAGGGTGGTCCATATGGTTCGAAAAGGAATTGGCAAATGAAATCAATCAGGCTTTGGAGAAATATGGTGTTGATTTGTGCGCTTTAGCACTGGTAATTAATCTCTAATTAGTTTAATCCAAATAGTTTTTTTCAACATATTGAAACAAGTTCATCAAACTAACTAACTAACTTCATTGAAAAAAGTTCATACAGCTGTGCGCTCGTGAAGGTTGATGATACCACCGCAAATTTGGTTGGAGGTAGATACTACAACAATGAGAGCATAGCAACAATTACTTTAGGTATGACCACCAATGCTGCTTACATAGAACCACCTCAAGAAGTTCCCAAATGGAATGGTCCATCCCCTGAATCTGGAGAAATGGTCAGTAATTTGATAGTAGTATTAATTCCTAGTTATCTCATACAAGAAATAAGATCTAATTACTAATGATTAACGACCGTTTTAACTTTCACATTATTAGCATAAAATGGGGAAATTTCAAATCTCAACAATCACAGCAAAAAGGCACAGGGCAAGGTTACAACTTATAAATACTACAATTATACTTCTCGGTACATCCATCACTACACCGTTAATAATTTGAAGGTAAATTTTTGTTATTTTGGATGTTCTGGCTTTCTCGTGATTTCCTTATATTCATTGTTCATTCTAATATGGATAGTTTCAACTTTTGAGCTTCTTGGTATGAAATATGTTTGGAATTATGAGGATTTCTCTCAAAAATTATGAATGTGATCAAGCATTAATACTAATTAGTTACTTCTTTTTGGCAGTTTGATACTAAGTATTATTACAAAGTTGGGATTGGACATTCTCTGCTAACTTTATGGTTCATCACTCCTCCTGTAGTTGGACCTGATGTCCCATATACTTTTGGCCGCATTGCTAAACTGCTTTTCCTATATTAGCATTCCAAAGAAGGGCTAATGAATAGAGTTTTGACATTTGTTCAATAATCTTCTCTTCTGTCCTGTTGGTGAATTCCAAGCTTTTTTACTTTATGCCTTTCAAAGAGTTGAATTGAATAAATGTGAATGTAGTGTAATACCTTGGACAACAGGACTTAATAAAGAAGTACCAAATAAGAAGAAATTTTAATTAGACTAATTGCTAGAGGTTTTTGCATGTTTAGATGAATCTCAAAAGGAAAAACACAGTTGCGATGTAACATCATGAATCTATATGACATTTTTGTTGTCTATATACCTTTTATTCACTTTATTAATAATTTTATTGCAGGGGATCTTGGTTAGAATTATGATCAAATCAGACACTTAACCATTATGAACTAAATCCAACGAAAGGAAAAGATGTGTTATTTGTCGAGGATCTTTCATATGTAGATAACTACCCTAATCATGACAATACAAGGTAACTTTATTTATTTACAATAGTTTTAATTTCTTGCAGTTTACAATAAATTTTCAGAAGTTTGTTTGTTTCTTAGCATAAATTCATCTTTGTTTAATCTACTACATATGGTAGAGTAAGTCAGTACTTGACATGTGTGCTTGTGTTACATCTATATATTATCTTAAATAAAATTACTAAAAATGTTCCCAAACTTTATTTGAAAAGTTTAATTTTTAACAGTTATAGTGTGGCAAAGATTCCGATGTGGAGTCTGAGGTTAAGCTGGTTTGTCTTCACTAAAGCCGTATATAAATAAAATTATCAACCAAAAATTCATTGCTTCCAGATATATTAGGGCAGTTTTTGCAAACTCATACATAATTGTCTAGCTTGTTATGTTGCAAAAGTATATGTATATGTCAACATTTATAGTCGCAATGAAGGTTCATGAAATGGTCGATTAAGATTCCAATTTTTTCTTGTAACAGAGCAATCATATAGTTGCACTGAAGGTTCTTTTTCTAGTTGGATTTGTAGCAAATGATATTGTAATTGCCTATTTGTCTTTTTCTGCTAATGAGCATTACGGTGTACATTAGTACCACGTAGCAACTCTATTGTCTTTGTGTATTGATTTTGGCACTAAGTGCATCTGGTGACCTATTTGCTTCATTTTACTGACTTGCTATTATTTTTAAATATGTGCAGGAAAACCGCTTCTACGACCTGCCTTACAATACTGGGTATCAAATTTTCGTGCTACGTTTACGGAAGACACGGGACGAAATTATGAAGTGTACTCTCTATATATGTAGATATATACTTTGATTGAAGAATTGTGGTAGCTTTAGATGGTTAATTGTATAGATAATGAATGATTATGTAGTGGATGATTCTATTAAGTTAATAATATTTTAGTTTTTTGTATTTTTTGTCTATTATTTGCTATGGGGACATTGAGCCAATTAGGTACACAAAAAGAATGTCAAATTTTGATTTGGCAACAATATAATTCGTTACCAAAGCATTGAACAAGTTTTAATATAGCAACAATTTTTTATACATTTAGCAACAAATTTTTATTGCTAATGACATTAAAAATTTAACATTTGGCAACGAAAAATTAACCTAATAACAACGGAGAGGATATTGTTGCTAATACTAACATAAAAGGCAACATTTTCTTTCGTTGCACGTATAAAAAAATGGCAACATATAATGTCGTTGCTAGTCGACGACTTTCGTTGCTATTGAAAATAACCCAAGAACAAACATTTTCGCTTCTTTGATTCAAAGATAATGTCGTTGCCAAATAATATAATCAGCAACAAAAATCGTTGCTAAAAAGTTTACATTCCGCAACGAAAGTAAGCTTAGGCAACAATTTTCATAATTTACTACAAAGAAAAATGTCGTTGCAAAATGGTGTCAATTGCAACGATAATGCATGGTCGTTGCAAAAGAAAAGAGTTTATTTTTGTTGCCAATTAGCAGGCTTTTGCAACAAAATGGGGGGTTTTTAGCAACAAAATTTTAATTATTCTACAACATTATATTTTGTTGCTAAAGGATCGATGTCTCTGTACGAAAGCCAAATTTCATTGCAAAATGTATTACTTTTGGCAACGAAAAAAAATGTTCATTGAGGAACAATTAGCAACGCTCATTGAACGAAAACGACGAACTTAAAGAAAGTCGTTGCCAAAACCCTTTTGCAACGAAATTTGGCACCTTTAGCAACGAAAATTGGTTGTTGCTGAAGCCCCATTTTTTTGTAGTGAATTTCTCTACACAGTGGTCAGATACTCCCCCCCAATATTTTCCTCATTTTTACTTTAATTTTAAATGCAAAATTTGCTAAATTAAATGACCATAATGCCCCTCTTTAATTGGGCTAGGATTGGGCCATTCCTTTAATTCTTTTGAGCTTAAAACTAATTAGTTTGACTACTAATTAAAATGAACTTGAGCCTCCATAACTAGCTAATTGTACTACAAGCATACTTGCCCATTAAATTTAATACTGGGCTAGTTTAACAATTTAGTTGCTCTTAAATCAAATTATCTACAAGTTCAATGCTTAAATAAACTATTGGGTTTGTTTAAATTACTTGCCCTCCTTAGTAATATTAAATCTATTATCACCTGAACTATTACTCATTATTATTGATATTCACACATTCTCATCAATCAATAATGTTAATTAATTTACATAACCCAATTAGACTTACCATATTCAAGTAAATTGAATATTTAATTAGGGTTCAATACCTTAATCAATTTTTTTTGGATTATTAAAACACTTAGGTTAGTCCACTAATTTTATTATCTCATTAGTGGGACTTCTTCTAAATTACAAATAGCATACTAGTCACATAATCACTTATTCATTCATATTTATCACAAAATTTTCAATATCATTAATATTTAATTAATATACTTATTTACAACGTGACTTGAAATTCTTGGTTATTACATTCTCCCCCCTTATAAGAATTCTGTCCCTGGAATTTCACATACGGTTACTAAAAAAGATTTGGATAATTCTTCCTCAATTTTCCTCGAGTTCCCACGTAGCTTCTTCAGTATTGTGGTTCATCCAAAGAATTTTAACAGAACGTATAACCTTATTCCTTAGTTTCTGCTCTTTCCGATCTAATATTTCTACAGGAATTTCTTCATATGACAAGTCCTTTTTAACTTGAATTGGCTCGTGTGATATAACATGCTTGTAGTCAAGCTTATATATATGGCCGCAACACTGACACATGAAACACATTGTAAATATGTTCCAGTTCAGGAGGTAGAGCTATCTCGTACGCCACTTCGCCTATCCTCTTCAGTATCTCAAATGGTCCAATAAATCTCGGACTCAGTTTACCTTTCTTCCCAAATCTTATTTTCCCCTTCCAAGGAGATACTTTCAAAAACACATAGCTTCCCACTTTGAAATCCCTTTTCTTGCGATGCAAATCTGCATACTTCTTTTGGTGATCTTGAGAAGCTACCAGTCAAACTCTTATTACCTTAATGATCTCCACTATCTATTGTACCAATTTTGGCCCAATAGTCGTCGTTCACCTACTTCATCCCAATATAAGGGCGTTCTGCATTTCCTTCCATACAGGGCTTCATACGGTGGTATACCAATACTTGTGTGATAACTATTATTATACGCAAACTCTACCAGCGGAAGATGAAAGTAGTATGCACACAAGCCAATCATGTTTGATGATAAAACATATACTTTGTAACAATCTTATTCATTTAATAATGAAAAAGTATTAATTTATTAAAGACTTTTAATTATCTATATGATGTTGTTTTTAATATATGATAAACCCATAGTTTTAAGCAATGATTTTAGAATAACGATGATGATCATTCTAATGAGATCTAAATTCTTAGAAAGCTTAAAACTAAAATAGTTCCCAATCGTTGGATTACTAAATTTGGGATTAGTGATTCCGGATAGATTGGTATATACATATGTTGCTTGCTCATTGGATGAGGATGATTGATCTCATGATCATTTGTGCGGAGACACTAAAACAAGTATGTAGGTGCTTATTAGAGAATAAGTTCACTGAACGTGGCTCGCTAAGGAATACCTAATGGAGTTTTACTTGCCTGTCAATAGAAATTCCTCTTGTGATAGTAGTACAAGTGATCCTTGGACTTGACATCATCATAGTATCTTGTGTATGATGAGTTATACTTTGACTTATTCCTTAAGACCCTTAGGGTATATCAAATGGTATGCTTGGGTATAATAAGGTAAATATATGGAGATAATGTATGATCAATGAAGAATCTACCGCTTCTAGTAAAAGAAGAGAAATGTCCTATGTGATTCGATAAATGACAACCCAAAGAGTCCTTGGTTAAAGCGAGAATGAAATTAGAAAGGAGTTTCTAATTTGCATTATTTGGAGTTGTGCATTTAAGAGTCGAAATACATATAATTAAATAAAATAAGACTTGACAGTAATTCCATGTCTTATATTTAATTGGGACATTGTATGGTGGAAGGATTGAATTGTACGGTAACTATTTACTCAAAGGTTCTTTTATGATTAATGTTGAAATTTATATTATCTAGAAAGTCGTTAATCGCTAGGGAGGCTTATCCCTATTGTAGAATAAATATTATTTATTTAAATAAATTAATAGTTTAATTTATTTATTTAAATAATATTAGAATTGTTCTAATTGATTTATTCACTGTAGGTTTAATATGGAAAACCTAAAAGGTCACACCATAAAAGGAATAATAATTATTTAATAAGGAAATGGCATAATCATAATAATTAGTTAAGTATATTTAATTTAATCAATGATGATAGAATAAATTAAATAGCTTAATATTTATTATTTAATATTTTGGAAATATTAAATATAAATTAATAAGAGGAGTCTTATTATTATTATTACTATTATTATTATTATTTAATTCCTAAAGGAGTTTGGGAATTAATTAATAAAAGTACTCTCATATATTCCTAATAAGATTAGGAGGTTAAATTAATGAAAAGAGTTTAATTAATTACCCCTAATAAGATTAGGGAGCTTAATTAATTAAAGGAACTTAATTAATTAAATAATATCCTATTTTCTAATTAGATTAGAAGTGTTAACTGATATCTTTATAAGAGAAGTCTTATATCAGATATCAATCTACGTGATTCTAATTGTTGAAGAGTACGCTCTTTTTCTATGAGAGATAGAAAAACTAGGGTTTTGCCAAACACCCTTCTTCTTGAATATTTCTTTTTCCTTGGTGGATCACCTCTAGAGGCCAAACACTTGGGTGGCTAACGTTAATCAAAGGAAAGAACCAAACCCGGTGGTTTCAAGTTGAACGCGAAAAGGATTGAAGGTGAACTTGTACCTGAGGAAGCTCAAATCTTCAAGGGTATGATTCTTGTTCTTTATCTTTTCGTTTAATTAATAATTGTGCATAAAGGATGATCCGGGTATATGTTTTGTAAAATTTTAAAACTCTGATTTTCCATGTTTCCGCTTATTTTGTGGAATTTGATTGCGTTCATAAATATTACAAACCTAACAGTGGCATCAGAGCCAAACCTTTATGTGAATTATTAATTGTTTTAATTTGATATGTATATTGATATGTATTTAGAATAATTTATTGGGCATAATTTTGTTGTATAAAATTTATTTTAAAAAAAAACTATCCGCGAACTGAATTTCGTGAATTCCGCGTGGATATGATTTACCTGTTAAGAAGTTCCGCTTGGTTCAAAGTTACCCAGGACTCAAGTCATTAACGTGACTTACACTACAAAAAAATCAATCATTGCCGACGGGGTCAGTGTCGATGGCTTGCCGTCAGCAATAAGTCATTGGCAATGGCACCAGTGACAAACAGACCGTCGGTAATAACCATGCTTTAAAATTAATAATTCGAGCATTGCCGATGGCATAGCCGTCGCCAATGAGTTTCTTCCCGTCGCCAATGATTCTTGTTCTTTATCTTTTCTTTTAATTAATAATTGCGCATAAAGGATGATCCGTGTATATGGTTAATTTGTAAAATTTTGAAACTCTGATTTTCCACGTTTTCGCTTATTTTGTGCAATTTGATTACATTCATAAATATTACAAACCTAACAGAAGATGATCCTCCCAGCTTCTCTTGAAGTCCATCACATAGGCTCTGAGCATGTCTTCTAATGTTTAAATCGTTCTCTCCCTTTGACTATCGGTTTGTGGATGATATGTGGTACTCAACCTTAGCTGTGTCCCCATTCTTTCTTAAAGACTCCTCCAAAAGATTGATGTGAAGCGTGGATCTCTATCAGACACAATTGATATCGGTACTCCATGTCTCGAAGTAATTTCCATGATATACAATTTGGCTAACTGATCCAAATTATACTTGATTTTGATCAGTAAAAAGTGTGCTGACTTTGTAAGACGATCTACAATTACCCACATGGCGTCATAACCTTTTTGCATTGTTGGATGTCTAACCACAAAATCCATAGTGATGTGCTCCCATTTCCATTCAGGAATTTCTAATGGTTGTAACAGTCCACTTGGTCGATGATGTTTTGCCTTGACTCTTTGACAAGTTAAAAATCTGCTGACACATTCCGCAACCTCTCTTTTTATGTTTGGCTATCAATAATGTCGACGTAGATCTTAATACATCTTCGTGCTTCCTAGGTGTATCGAGTAACTCGTACTGTGTGCTTCTTGCAATATCTCTTCTCTTAACTCTGGTACTAAAGGTACCCAAATTCGTCATTCAAATCTCAATAATCTAGTAGTACCAATCTTATACTTCAAATCTTCACCTTCAGCTAATCACTTCTTGATGTTTACAACATTCTTCATAATTTTTTTGTGCTTCTTTCACCTTATCCAATAAAGTCGGATTTTATTCCATTTCCATTACCCTATCTGAATCCTTCGGATTTTCACCTTTTAACTCCATTTTCTCCATTTCTCTTACTAATTCTTCTTGTTCTGTTAATACAAATAATTTTTCTAGGCTCTTCCTGCTTAAAGCATCTGCCACTACATTAGCCTTTCCTGGATGATATAGAATATCACAATCATAGTCCTTGATTAATTCTAACCATCTCCTCTGCCTCATGTTCAACTCCTTCTGTGTAAAGATATACTTTAGACTTTTATGATCTGTGTATATCTCACACTTTTCTCCGTAGAGATAATGTCTCCAAATCTTAAGAGCAAACACTACCGCCGCCAATTCTAGGTCATGAGTAGGGTATCCCTTCTTATAGTCCTTTAACTGTCGTGAGGCGTACACAATGACTTTACCATTCTACATCAATACACAACCTAGTCCTTTATGTGACGCATCACTATACACTGTAAAACGTCCCGTATTATCTGGTAAAGATAACATAGGTGCTTTACTTAGTTGCTTCTTCAATTCTTGAAAACTCTGTTCACACTTTTCTGTCCACACATACTTAAAAATCTTTCTCGTCAGATTAGTCAATGGTGTCGCTATCTTTGAGAAATCTTGAATAAACCTCCGATAATATCTTGCCAATACTAAGAAACTTCTGACCCCCGTCGGTGTCTTCGGTTGTTCCCAAATATTCACCGCTTCTACTTTAGTTGGATCAACAAAAATTCCATCGTTGTCGATGACATGTCCCAAAAACTGAACTCTCTTCAACCAGAATTCACACTTTGAAAATTTCGAGTAAAGCTTCTCCCTTCTTAATGTTTCTAATACAATCCTTAGGTGTTCGGCATGCTCCTCTTCAGTCTTTGAATACACCAGAATGTCGTCAATGAACACAAACACAAATTTATCCAAATACAGTTTAAATACTCTGTTCATCAAGTCCATAAAAGCAGCTGGCACATTTTTTAGTCCAAATGACATCACTAAGAACTCATAATGACTGTAACGAGTTCTAAAGGTTGTCTTTGGTATATCCTCCATCCTTACCTTCAACTGATGATAACCAGTTCTCAGGTCAATCTTCGAAAACCATCTCGCTCCTTTAAGTTGATCAAACAGATCGTCTATTCTTGGTAACAGATACTTGTTCTTGATTGTCACCTTATTTAACTCTCTATAATCCATATACAACCTCACCGAACCATCTTTCTTCTTTACAAAAAACATTGGTGCTCCCCATGGAGATACACTAGGTTGGATGTACTTCTTATCCAATAACTCTTGTAGCTGGATCATTAGCTCTTTCCTTTCTACCGGTGCCATCCTATATGGTGCTTTCGGTATCGGTGTTGTCTCTGGTACTCAATCAATCATAAATTCTATCTCTCGGTCCGGTGGAAGTCCAGGAAGTTCTTTTAAAGACATCCCCAAACTCATTAACTATATGTATCTGTCCCATGTACGAATTCACCATCTGTGTATAAATTACATGAGCCAAATAAGATTGTCGCCTTATTTAACTCTCTATAATCCATACACAACCTCATCGAACCATCTTTCTTCTTTACAAAAAACATTGGTGCTCCCCATGGAGATACACTAGGTTGGATGTACTTCTTATCCAACAACTCTTGTAGCTGGATCATTAGCTCTTTCTTTTCTACCGGTGCCAACCTATATGGTACTTTCGGTATCGGTGTTGTCTCTGGTACTCAATCAATCATAAATTCTATCTCTCGGTCTGGTGGAAGTCCAGGAAGTTCTTTTAAAGACATCCCCAAACTCATTAACTATATATATCTGTCCCATGTTCGAATTCACCATCTGTATATAAATTACATGAGCCAAATAATCTCCACATCCTTTCCGTAACATCTTCTTAGCCTGCATCATCGTCAGACAACTTATTTGTCTTAGCGACTTGCTACCATAAAATACAACCTTAGACTTATTCGGTGTCTTAAGGCGCATACTCTTCTTCTGACAGTCTATAACTGCCCCATGTTTAAATAACCAATCCATCCCTAGGATAGTATCAAATTCTCATAAGCATATCAGAATCAAGTTCACGCTTAGCTTATGTCCCCTTATTTCCCCACAACAATTTCTATGGATAAACTCTACAGGGATCACTTCCTTGTTTACAACTTCTATATTCATTGGGTTCTTTAACTTTTCACAGGGCAAATTTAAATCTTTTTGCAAATTCATCAGACACAAATGAACAGGTAGCTCCCAAATCAAATAATGCATATGCATTTATATTATTGACCGGAACAATACTTGACACAACCTCCTTTGATGCAACTGCGTCTTGCATAGTCATGTTGAATGTTTGGGCTGTCTGCTTGCTCGGTTGTGTTATCCCTCCAATTGTTAACTTTGTGTTGCTGCTAGTGTTTCCACTTCCTCCATCAGTATTCTTCTTCAATGGGCAATCCTTAAATCGATGTCCCTTTCCTCCACATGAAAAGCAACCTCCCTTCCTTGGCTTAGGATAGTTTAGCAAAATATGTCGTTCCTGCCCACAATTTTAACAAACATTTTTCCCTTTCATACACTCCCCCAAGTGATTCTTTTCACACTTCTAACATGCTGGCTTCTTCTGTGGTGTAATCCCTTGTTGAGTTCCTGAGTCATTGCCACTGTTGTTCCACTTGCGTTTCTTATTGTTACTTCCACCACTGCTGGCACCTTGGTGTATATCCACGACTTCAGTACATTTTGAAATATGCGCCACTTTCTTGCCTCCGTGTCCACCTGATGTGGTGAAAATCTTGCTAGCTTGTTGAATTTTGCGGTATATGTGACGCCCCCAAAATAGGTATACATCACCCATCTTGAGTCGCCAAATACATGGTACTAAATTCAAATACAACTTAATTATACAACAGTCGTGTAAAATACGACAAAACATATGCTGTGAGTTTTAATACAAATATTGTCATCTAGACAATATCCCCACTCAGTTGAGTCCTCATTAAATTTATTATCACACTATTTAACAGAATAGTGAGGACTACTAATGCTATCATCTGGACCGTCACTCCGTTCCCCGACTAGTCCCATTTATATTCTCATTTCCTGAAGAGAACAATGAAAGCAAAGGGTGAGCTCAACTAGCCCAATAAGAAATATTATGACTAAGATAATGCAGAATAAATTATCATTAGCCTTCAACAATGTTAAACTGATAAAATACAATAGACATCAAGTTTAACTGCAGCGGAATAAGCAATCCATTAGAAGAGTCAAGTAGAGCATGATATCTAATATCTTCTATGATTTAAAATTTTTTCATCAATTTTTATCACTGAGACTCAGCTTAATAAATAAACCACATCATCGAATCATCCATGCACTACGGGCCAAGGATATTCAATAAATCATCAATGGTCATGACTATACCGAATAATCCCTGGTCATAATCATACCAAAAATTGTCCTTCAATGCACTACAGGCCACTGAGGACTTTTACTACATCATTTATAACGTTACAGGTCATGATTATACCAAATGATCCCTGGTCATAATCATACCGAGTCCATCTATGTACGTAAGCCAAAGATGACTTTCATCACGATATAAGCATGAGGATGATGACAATGACATAATAATTCAATAAAACAAGTTCAAGAATAAATTTTAAAGATTTATAAATTAATTTATCCAGGAACCAATAACGTCCAAATTTTCAACATGATACTGCTTTGTGGAGTAAAATTCAAGAATGCTCAGAAGAATATTTCCATGAAAAGATATTGGATATAGCGCAAATATCTAGGATATTCTACTAATTTCATGGAGTATAGAAGTCAAAATTTTAACCAACTGAGTATAATAGAATATATTAAACTGCAAATGAATTTTCGTCTGCCATGCGGTAATCCACGTAGACAGATCATTTCCACAATTTAATAAGGAATGAATACAAAGGATCATTCACCATGCATGTGGTAATCCACATAGACAGGTTATTCCAACAAAATAATAAAGAATGGAATAATGTTGAAATTCACCTGTGCATGCGATAGACCGCATGCATGAGTTATTCTCAATGTAATAATAAAGAATGGAACGGTCATCACGCAGTAATCCGCATGCATGAGGATATTCCAATGTAATAATAAATAATAGAAGAACAATGTAATTCACTGAGGCATGTGATAGACCGCACATGATAAAAGTTATTCTAACGAGAATAATAAAGAATGGAATAATGAAGAATTTCACCATGTATGCGAGCATACTTGTATGCACAATGAGTTATTCCAACATAATAATAAAGAATAGAATAACAACCCTTACGAGTATTGAAAGAAAATAACTCTCTTTATGAATACAAAAGAATAATACCCCATACCAGTATTGAAAGAAAATAACTCTCTTCATGAATACGAAAGAATAATACCCCTTACCTTAAAAAGAAGAGTATTTCGACGGGTAGGGCGGGAATATACTTGAAGAAAACTTGCACTATTTTCTATGCTCAAAGCTTTCTTAAACTCTAAAGAAATACACTCAAGATTATAGAAGAAGAATTCTCTGAATTTCTGGTGTGATTTTCAATTCTAACTAAGCATCCTATTTATAGGAGAATGGAAAGGATACTATGCAATAAAATATAATATATTAAATATATATATATATATATATATATTATTTAAAATCTAATAAAATAAATAACTTTATAAAAGTATTATGTTTTATATAAAAGATTTTACTATGCAAACACTACGCAGACACCATGCAAATACTATGCATAATAAAATATAATATATTCTATTTATAATCTAATAAAACAAATAACTTTATAAAAGTATTCTATTTTATATAAAAAGGTTTTACTATCTGAAACACTATATGTATGCCTTATGCAAACACTATGCATAATGAAATATAATATATTCTATTTATAATCTAATAAAACAAATAACTTAATAAAAAGTATTCATTTTTATATAAAAGGATTTTACTATGCAAACACTATGCATAATAAAATATAATATATTCTATTTATAATCAAATAAAACAAAACTTTATAAAAAGTATTCTGTTTTATATAAAAAGTTTTCTGTTTTATTACATTTATAATAATAATAATACAAAATTTATATATATATATATATATATATATAAACTTCCGTGACTCCAAATCCCTCAATATTTTTAACAACATTTATCATCATTATTATAATTCACAATATTAATCGACCAGATCGTTCCCAGGAAAGAGGGGGCTTTCCAATAAGGATTTCTCCCTATTAGCGCGCAATTAGGTGACCAAACCTCTCCTTGACAGAACTTCTAGACATCGTTAATATTGTAAATAATAATATTAATAACTTCGTCGTCTCAATTATTGATTTAATAATATATAAAATATTGACAATAATTGAATCAAATAACGTGAAATACTATGCAGCAATTACTGTAGCAATAATTGAACAAAACTGAGTGACTTCTCACGTAAGCATCAATAATCAATACCATGTGCTACTATGCAAACAACGCCAGACATCGCATTTTTCTTCTTAGAAAGTAGTTCAACAGTTTTAACGGTAAAACTTTCACCATTATTTTCATAAAAATATTTTTATCATTTTCTCAATCCGACAATAATTCCATTGTAGGGTCCACCAATGATTGTACCGTCGTACGGATATTCTCCGAAAAAAGAATATTCCCCGACCAATCGAATATTATATGACAACTTGCATACTTTTCAAAATTTATAAATATTACCCACAACTATAACATTATCTCAAATTCACACTATAATTTTCAAAAAAGTATTTTAAGAAATTTAAATCTTTATTCATAAAATTTGGGGTCTCACATTATACTCTGAAACTGTCATGTTCTCTTGCTTTAATTCTAAAAACTTTACTTCCATTCTGGCTTGCATACTCGACGAGAAATAGTTCTCAAAGAACAACTCCTTAAACCTTGTCCAAGTTACTACTATTGTTTCAGCTCCAGCCTGGTTCGACTCCCACCAGTAATTAGCTTTACCTTTCATCAAGTATGTAGCAAAAGTTGTCTTTTGTTCCTTTGCTACCCTGGTGATAACAAAAGCTTTTTCCATCTGCTTAATCTACGCCTGAGCTTCTATAGGGTTTGTGGTTCCATTAAATTCTAGTGGTCCGACTGCTTTAAGGTCTTTAAAATTTTCCAATCTATTATCTGGTCGATTTCTAACTCCTGGTGCTCTATTTTGCATAGCTTGAGCTAACATGTCTACAAAGTTTTGCATTGGGTCTGCTTGACCTCCTTCATTCTTTTCATTTTTTGTTTCTGTTCCATCAATTACATTTCTCTGTGTTCTTGGTATTCCTCTACCTCTCCATCTTGGTGGCATATTCTGTTTAGACAAAACCTTAAATTATACTTTGAGTTTCATTATATGTCATAACTTATTAGTATTTAAATTATAACACATAATTTTAAATCTAACAATCAAATAATGTGACGCCCCCAAAATAGGTTCACACAACCCATTCTGAATCGCCAAATACGTGGTATAGAAACTAAATAAAAACTTCATTAATACAACTATCATGCAAAATAAAACAACACATATGCTGTAAGTTTTAATACAAATATTGTCTTGTAGATAATATCTAAACTCAAATAAAGTCCTCATTACAATTATTGATACATTATTTTACAAAATAGTGAGAAATTCTATAATAACTGTCTTGAACCATCACTTTACACCCCGACTAGTCCCAGCAATATTCTCGCCTCTTGAGAAGATCAATGGAACCAAAAGGAAAAGGGTGAGCTCAACTAGCCCAACAAAGAATATTATGACTAAGATAATTTAGAAAAAATTATCCTTAGTCCTCAACAGGGAAAAATATGATAGAATACAATAGACAACAAGTTTTAGATCAACAACTGTAGCGAAAAAAAAAATCTATTAGAAGAGTCAAGTAGAGCATAATGTCTACTATCTTCTATGATTTAGAAGTCCATCATCAATATTTTATCCCTGTAACACCAATCAATAATTATTTCCAATCAACGAATTATCTATGCACTACGGGCCAAAGATAATCGTTTGTATCACCAATGGTCATGATCATGCCAAACACCTGTCCATCTTTGCACTACGGGCTAAAGATATCAATCAACAGTTCTTCTTTGCCACTACGGGCCAAAGATAACTTTCAACATAATTTAAGTCTGAGAATTATGATAATGACATAAAGAATTAATCAAGTGAGATCATAACATGGATTCAATTTAAAAAAATAAGATTCATAAAAGATAACTTGGACAAAGAAAAGAAATTAAATTATGTTGTGAATAGTACTCATGAATAGTACCGTATGAATAGTGCCCATGAATATTACCACATGAATAGTATCGAGAAAAAAAAATTAATAAGAAATTTCAGATTAATATTCCGGTGAAATGATATTAGATGAAGCGCAATCCTTACGAAATTTCTAATCATTTCAAGAATTATAGAAGTAATACTTAACATAGTAAGTTTAAATTTAGGAATATGAGATGAAATAATATCACTTATTCTATGATATGGAGTATGAAAGAAAATGATATCCCTTACGAGTATGGAAGGGCATAATATCATTTACAAGTATCGAAAGAAAATAACTATTGGTTGATTTCACAATCAAAGCAAACGTGCAAGTATACACGGTCAACAAGTAATAGAGTGATAAGATAGAGTGTCGATCCCACAGAGAATTCTAATTAATAAATTCCAACTACTAGCACTATATCAATTCAATTTTATTTAAACAACCAATAATTGTGATTTTTCAAATTAAGAAAATTAAATTAAGCAATTAAAAGAAATTAATCTAAAAGAAAGCAAGTACGCCAGACTAAGATTTGATTGAATTCAAATAAATAAGGATTAAGACTCCAATATACCCAATTATGAACTATAAATCAATTATCCAATTATCCCAATTATTATGTCTACTTAATTGTTAACAGGAATTCACAAGTGCCAAAAGTCCTTTTCCAAGTGATCAATTGCCTTCTATTTAACCCAGATTAATCTTGATATATTCTTATGCAAAATAATTGAATTAAACTCTTTTCAATCCCAATTCCTTATTTGTTACATGCGGTGAACAGATATTTCAATTCTATTCACAAACCTAATTATTCACTGTGCAAATAAATAAGTCACATATCACCATGCCCAGTTCTAACCCTAAAATTCCTCTTTCAATTCCTTCTAGAGTAACAAGGTAATTATTGGCAAGATAATTAATCAATCAACACAAAGCAAGATGAACAATTCACTTCAACATAAATAATTGGAATAAATCAAATAATTAATTCATAATCATAAAAGGTTCAATTGGAATCTTAATTAAAGAAATTAGTTCATAACAAAAATTAAAACCAACAATCTTTGAAAAATCATCCTTATTGAATTGCACAAATTAAAAGAATAATGAAGAAGAAGAACTCCAAGTGAAAATCTTCAGAATCTCCTCTTGCTCCTTGATCAGCCTTCAATTGTGTAGAATAGCTCCCCTTTTTAATTAAACTAGCCTTTATATACTCCACTTGTCCAACTCATTCCATTTTCAAATCAACTTCTTAATAACCAACCCATTAATGCAAGTCAACGCCTGATCCACGCGCGTCCCTGGTCAACAAACATTCCGGCTCAGCGCCTCGGCGCTGAGGTGCAGAAGTTGACTATTATGCCCCTTTTTAGCTCAAATGTCCCAAGTGTTCTTACAGCTCCTGAATCTGCAATAAAATAACTAAACACAGTAAAAACAAATCTAAATGCTTTGAGAATACAATAAATTAAGCCCAAATATATCCAATTCATGGATATATTACCCAATCATCAAATACCCCCAAACTTAAATCATTGCTTGTCCTCAAGTAACAAAACACAAGACACAAAAACACCTAAACAACCATGCAAATGCACCCTATCTAAATGATCGCAACTCCAACAATTTAATAGCACACCTTATATCCATAAGCCTCAGAAAAATCACAAAAACATGCTAATACATCATGTGTAGGCAGATCAATAATATCCCAACAATCAATCAATCTAAATCTGTTATTACTGATACCGTGAGTGTGTGTTTAACAACCATGCTAACCAATGAAAAGCAAAATATGAAAGATAATAAATTTCTTAGTAGGCATCATACAATTTAAACTCGAGAACTCATCAAATAAACTTGATTCAACTGAAATTAAACAATCACCAAAGTCCAGGGGTCAAAATGGAATACTTATGCTTTTTTTTTATACGGGGGCGTTTTGCTCTTTTCCCGCTTTATCATTTTTTTTTTCATCATTTTTTTTCATGACTATGCATTGTCTTATTCCCTTAAGCTTTTCAGTGTTACCTTAACGAGCTTTCGACCAACGACTCCCAAGCCATTAAGACCTTAGGGCTCTAGGTGTAGAGACAATCCCCTCGGGCTTACTTACTCAAGTAACAAAGGCCACAAAACTAGACAAGCACGCCATGGTGTTTATTCCTTTTTTTTGGATTTTTTTTTCATAGCTTATATACTCCAAATATTTTTCCCCCAAACTTGAGTTTATATCTAAATTCAGTCTTAACTAGCTATTTAAATTGTTCCTTCATTTCACTAGCATTCATCCTTTAGAACTCTATTATCTATCCATTTAAACTATCATAGCCAACATGGTCATTTTTCAAAATGTGCTATCCTTATAATATTAGTGTCAAACAGATAAATATTTAAATCATGTCAAGAAAATCATATCACTATCTTAACAATCCTTACTAGACTTGTTCATGCAATTTTAATTTCATCATTAGCCCCAAACATACTTACTATCAAAGGCTGGAATTAACATGCAATCCTAAAATGCAACACTTAATCACAATAATAAAGATCCAAATTAAAACCATTAACAATCTAATAATTCAAAATAAAAATTAACTACCCCCAAACTTAACAAGAGCAATGTCCTCATGCGAAAAATACAGTAAAAATAAAACAGAGGACTTCCCTGACAAGATTAAACCTCGGGTGGAGTATCATCATCCTCGCTCAGCTCTAAATCAGAAGGGGGAAATACCGGCAGAATGGGAGAAATGGGGAACTGGCTGAGAATAACACCTGGAAACACTTGGGCGTTCATGGCATTCTGGGCTGTAAACTGGTCAACCAAGTATTTGTTGATCACATCCTGATGTTCAGATAGGCAGACATTTTGGGTTTCCAGATTGTAAAACCATCCGTCTATTTCGCGCTGGACTGCTTTAGGAACCACACCACGTTGAGCTACGGAGGAAGGACCATAAGTAGGTGGAGCCTGAGGTGGTGGTGCTTGAGAAGCTTCGACTTGGGGAATTATGAAACCCAATCCCCTAGGGTGGTTTGCTCCACCTGTCCATACATTATATCTGCTAATCAACTTGTGGTCCAAAACGGGCATTAGCGTTTGAATCATCTCATCGGATTTCCATTTTACCCCAAACTTAGCACATAAAACGCAGATGAGAGACGGATGAGGTAACCCTCCTGTGGTCCCTCTTCGTGACGCTCGAAGAATGGATTGTTGGATAAGGTGGCCGACATCAATTTTAAAGCCTTTGATTATGGAATATAATAGCACCACTCGCTCCCTAGTGACATGACTCACATGTGTGCATGGCATGAGTTTGGCGCAGATAAAAGCATACCAGTCCTTTCAATATAAGCTGAGGTTAGAGAGTGGAAAGGTCATGCTGCCGCGTTCATGCACTGTCCATGTGGTGCCCGGTTGACAAAGTTCGCGAATTATCTTCTCATAATCCGGCCCATCACTCACAAGCCTTGCGTACTCGTCGTTCAGTCCCTCTAATGGCAGTTGATAGCACCCGTTAATGTCTTCTTTGCCAATTTCAACAGTTTTGCCCCTCACAAATACCCCATAATGGTAGTGCTCGGCCACGTTGGCATAGAACTCCTTTACAACTGCAATCATGGCTGTGTCGGGCTGCTCGGTGAGTGTGAACCAATTCCTCTCCGCTATTATGACCGCTATGTCCCCATCTTTGGAATGATCGGGCCTTAAACCGCGTTTTGAGACTAGTGAGCAGGTGGCCATGCGGTTATAGCGTTCTTGAGCTGCGGCACTGACAAAACGCCGATTGTCAAATTTTGGAGGTGGAGTCGAAGCGGTCCCTGAACCTTCACCACGTTGACGCTTGGAGGCCATGTAGTAAATTTTGCACGTAAAGACATAAATTTTGCACGTAAAGACATACACATGTATTAGCATTGGACATAATTCTTGTTAGGATACCCGTATTCATGATAATACCCCCAAACTTCAAAATATATGTGTACGTTGAGTAGATTGTTGGGGGTGTGACATGACACAAAATAGCATGGAAATGCACAATTGTACAGATTAGATTCATGTATTCTTCAACTTCTACAATTGGCAAAAGGAACACACGATTTGCCCAAAAGATGTGTCATGCAAAGCAATATGATCCCATGTATGCGTTAATATGTTTTACCCCCCCACAATAATGAGATAAATGTTTGACAATGGACCAATGTTGTTTAATGTATGTGGCTGTGGTGATGTATGCCACTTTAACCATGAGCATTGAGTTAGGCAATTTATCGAACACATTATGGGCATCTGATCATTTGCTTGGAATCCCACATGGTTTTCTTTCAATTACAAACCCAAAGCCTACACCAATTACCTAGACCTTATAACTCAATCAAAATTGGTGCCCATCAACTTGATTCATATGCATGCTATATGCGATATTCAAAATCATAAGAACAAAAATTTGCACTAGAGATGAAGAGAAGGTGAATCAAATTGAAAATTACTTTACCATTCATGCAAGTAAAAAGATGTGGATCCACTCAAACGTTAATATAATTCTGTATATACCTGTGAATAATCGATAGTAGGAGAGCATTTCTTCGAAAATTAAAGTTCTAAATGGAGATGTGAACGAGCATTAGACAGTAAAGATATATATAAAAGTTTCAAAGGCATTTAGCATCTGAACGTGTGTTGGTGTAGTAGTAGAGACGTGAAGAAGAGGAAAGGAAAAGACGTGAACCGTTCAGTTGTTTAAAACAAAGTGGACTCTTATTAGGTGGACTCAAATACTGAGAACTATTGGGATTTAAACAATCGATGGGAGCGCAGGGGTCTTTGAAAGCAACAAGGTCAGATGAAAGCCTGTGAAGCTTAAAGGTATTTGAGTTACATATGGAATATAGCATCAAGGTAGATATGTGGTCTCGAGGCCTTGGTGGCGCCGGCATTTGGCTCTATGTTAAATCAGCGTATTGGGCCTTGAGGGTATGCCGATTCTTGATGGGTTGTCTTTGGTATTTGGATCCTCATTGTTTTCAAATGTAGGAAATGATGATCTCAGATGCTCCATATATCATTTACTGTTCACCTTGCACTGAGGTGGGTATCAAACAGACAGAGGTTATGCATTTTGTATAACTAAATGAATAAAATAAAAATTGAAATAAATAAAAGGAATAATATTTTTAATGAGGGGAAATGAAATAAACTAAAACAAATGGGGTTGCCTCCCTAAAGTGCTTGGTTTATTGTCGTCAGCCCGACTTTGCAATGTTGCTCAATTGTCCACTGGTTTAGAGAGGTGCATGACTGTGGATTGACGGTCGATGGGTCTACTCCAGTAATGTTTAAGTTGTTGACCGTTCACCTTGAATTTTTATTTGGAATTCGGTTCTTCGACCTCAATGTTTCCGTGTGGAGCGACATATATAATCACGAATGGCCCAGACCACCGGGATTTCAATTTCCCAGGAAATAAACGTAGTCGAGAGTTGAAAAGCAAGACTTGTTGGCCCGGTTCGAATGTCCGATCAAGAATTTTCTTATCGTGCCTGGCTTTGACTTTCTCCTTGTAGAGTTTTACGTTCTCATAAGCATTGAATCGGAATTCAACCATCTCATTTAATTGCAGTAACCTCTTCTCACCCGCTGCGTGTAAATTGAAGTTAATTTTACGAATGGCCCAATGTGCATTGTGTTCTAACTCGATCGGGAGGTGACACGCCTTTCCATATACCATTTTTTAAGGTGACATGCCGATCGGATTCTTGTACGCTATTCGATATTCCCATAGAGCATCGTCAAGATGCAATGACCAATCTTTTCGGGACGGATTGACCACCTTTTCTAGAATTCGCTTCACCTCCCTATTCGAGACCTCTGCTTGACCATTAGTTTGGGGATGATACGCGGCTGCAATTTTATGTCGAACCCCATACTTTACAAGAAATTTAGTGAACTGCTTATTACAGAAATGAGTTCCCTCATCACTTATTATCGCCTTTGGCGTCCCAAATCATGTGAAAATGTTTTTCTTTATGAATTGGAGGACAACGTTGGCATCATTCGTGGGTAAAGCTGCGGCTTCTACCCATTTGGAAACATAATCGACCGCCAACAAAATGTCTTGATTATTGAAAGATGATGGGAAAGGTCCCATAAAATCGATTCCCCATACGTCGAACAATTCTACCTCCAAAATTGAGTTGAGTGGCATTTCATTGCGCTTGGAGATATTACCTACGCGTTGGCACCGATCACACTTTAGTACATAGAGATACGCAACCTTGAATATCGAAGGTCAGAAAAATCTCGATTGTAACACTTTGGCTGCTGTTCGATCATCGAAATAATGGCCTCCGTAATCTGATGAGTGGCAATTACCCAGTATGATGTCCATCTCTTCATTTGGCACACAACGTCTAATCATTTGATCAGCGCATGCCTTAAACAAAAATGGTTCATCCCAATAATACTGCTTCACGTCATAGAGGAACTTCTTACGTTGTTGTGAGTTCAAATCCGGTGGTAATACCTTACCAACCACGTAATTCATGTAATCTGCGTACCATGGTAATATTGGGGTTACTCGAAGAAGTTGTTCATCCAGACATTTCTCATTGATCATGATGTTGTCATTTTGCTAGACGTCTGCATTCTCCAATCGAGAAAAATGATCAGCCACTTGATTTTTTGTACCTTTTCTATCCCGGATCTCCAAATCAAACTCTTGCAGCAACACCCACCGTATTAACCTTGGTTTAACGTCCTTCTTCTCAATCTGATACTTAATGGCAGAATGATCCGTATAGACAATTACCTTGGTCCCAATCAGATATGCTCTGAATTTGTCGAAGGCAAACACAACTGCAAGTAATTCTTTCTCGGTGGTTGTGTAGTTCAATTGAGCATCTGTCAACATCTTGCTGGAATAGTAGATAGTGTGAAAAATCTTGTCGTGATGTTATCCCAATACTGCTCTAACTGCGTAGTCGCTGGCATCGCACATCAATACGAATGGTAATGACCAATCAGGCGCCACAATAATTGGAGCAGAGACCAACTTCTTCTTTAAGACCTCAAATGCCTCGATACATGACTGATCCATCTTGAAAGAAACGTCTTTCTCCAACAGGGAACATAAGGGTTTTGAAATCTTGGAAAATTTTTTAATGAAGCGTCTGTAGAAACCCGCATATCCCAAGAAGCTCCGCATTTCCTTCATAGATGATGGAGGGGGTAATTTCTCAATTGTCTCAATCTTCGCTTTATCCACCTCTAACCCTACTTTAGAAACCTTATGTCCCAAAATAATCCCTTCTTTCACCATAAAGTGACATTTTTCCCAGTTAAGAACCAAATTAGTCTCCACGCATCACTTCAACACTAAAATCAAAATTTTTCAAACATAAGTCAAAACTATCGCCGAACACAGAAAAAAATCGTCCATAAATACCTCCAAATTCTGCTCGACCATATCGGAGAAGATCGCCATCATGCACCGTTGAAAGGTTGCCAGCGCATTACATAAACCAAAGGACATACGCCAGAATGAAAACGTACTATATGGGCATATGAATGTGGTCTTCTCTTGATCCTCCGGTGCTATGGCAATTTGATTATACCCAGAATATCCACCCACAAGACTGTAGAACCAATGTCCCGCTAGCCTATCCAACATTTGATCAATGAATGGCAAGGGGAAGTGATCCTTGCGAGTGGCTTTATTCAGTTTGCGGTAGTCCATGCATACTCTCCATCCTGTAACTGTTCAAGTAGGGATGAGCTCATTAGCTTCATTCTTCACCACTGTCATACCCCCTTTCTTTGGTACACATTGTACAGGACTCACCCATGAACTATCTTAGATTGGGTAAATAATGTCGGCATCCAACCACTTTATAATCTCCTTTTTCACCACATCCTTCATAATGGGGTTTAGCCTTCTTTGCATCTCAATGGTTGGTTTTGCCCCCTCTTCCATTAGAATCTTGTGCATACAATAAGATGGACTAATTCCCCGAATATCCACTATAGTCCACCCAATTACTGTTTTGAACTCTCGCAAAACCCGTAATAGTTTCTCCTTTTGCATGTCAGTTAACTCTGTCAAAATGATAACTAGTAGGGTAGCGTCTTTTCCCAAATAAGCATACTACAGATGAGATGGTAGTGGCTTTAATTCCAACACCGGTGGCTCTTCTATCGAGGGTTTGAACTTTTTACCTTCCATTTTGGGCCTCTCAAGGGTGTCGAATGATTGATTGCTTTTTCGGAAGACTGATGATGTATCTAGCCATTTGACATATTCAATGTCCTCTTCAATGCCACAGTCGTCTATCTCGAGCAAAATGGATTCAAGCAAATCCTCCGAGTAATTTCCACTGAACTTGTGATTAACCAATTCCTCCATGATATCTACCAGCAAACATTAACTTTTTTATTTCGGATAAGACATTGACTTAAAAACATTAAAAGTGACATGTTGATCTTCAACTCGCATCGTCAACTCACCTTTTTGAACGTCAATCAAAGTTCTACCCGTTGCTAAAAATGGTCACCCAAGAATTATTGGAATTTCGCTATCCACTTCACAATCCAGGATGAAGAAGTCCGCAGGGAAGATGAATTTATCCACTTTTACTAAAACATCCTCAACAATACCTCGTGGATATGTAATCGATCGATCTGCCAACTACAAACTAATATTTGTCGATCGTGGAGCCTAAATTCCAAACTGGCTGTAGACGGATAATGGCATCAATTTATACTAGCCCCCAAATCACACAATGCTCGACCCAAAAACTAATTTCCAATTTAACATGGTATATTAAAGCTACCTGGATCCTTAAGCTTCGGTGGTAACTTATTCTGAATAATTGCGCTGCATTCTTCGGTCAATGCCACTGTCTCAAACTCACCCAATTTCCTCTTCCTCGATAAAACCTCCTTCATAAACTTGGCGTAACTCGGCATTTGTTCCAAGGCTTCGGCAAAGGGGATGTTGATATGCAATTTTTTGAAAATATTCAAGAATCATGAAAAGTGCTTATCCAACTTGGATTTCTGAAACCTCTGCAGATACGGTATGGGAGGCATTGTGATGGTTGGTTCCGATCCTTTCTGCTCTAAAGTCTCATCTTGACGTTTTCCGGTGTCCACCACTTCCTCTGCTTCACTTGTTGCATTGTCTCTCTTTTTCCCTATCTGTGACTGTCTCTTGCAATTCCTTTCCACTTCATAGAGTTACGACCTTACAATGCTCATCTCTGCCCGGATTTTTCTCTGTGTCACTCGGAAGTGTTCCGAGTGGTCGGTTATTGTACGTCGTGCTTCTCGTCCCACTTGATTTTCCAGATTCTTGATCGACGACTTTGGCTTTGCATATTCAACTCTATTTGATTAAATTTTTCTCATTTGCCTCGTTCATTTTTTTCGGACGCTTTAACAAATCTATCCAAGGCTTCTTCCCAACTTGCTTTTCCGCTCTGGTTGTTGTTGTGTCGATTTTAAAATCCGGATGTGTTTTGTTGTCTCGGTGCTTGAGCTTAAGCTTGATTGTTACTCCATGAAAACCCCGAATGATTTCTCCAGCCCGGATTATATGCGTTTTGATTCGGGTAAGGTTGGGTAGATCAATTATAGCTCCCTACGAACTAAGCTGATTCAGAATTTATGGCACACTGATCTGTAGCATGACCCCCAGCACAGAATTCACAAACCATCGCTACCTGCTGTGTGGATTGTGGATGCCATATTTCCATTTGCTTAGCCATTGCGGCCACTTGTGTTGTTAATGCTGTTATCGCATCTACGTCATACTTTCCCGGTGTTTTCGAAGGATTAGACCTATTCATGGGCCACTGATAGTTGTTGGTGGCCATTGTCTCTAATAGCTAATATGCCTCATCAAAACTCTTAGACATGATCGCTCCCCCTGCTGCTGCATCAATACTAGCCCCCGTGGACGCGTGCAAACCATCACAAAATATCCCTAACTGCATCCACTGTGGGATTCAGTGATGTGGGCACTTACGGAGCATATCCTTAAACCTCTCCCATGCCTCATATAATGATTCTGAATCATATTGTGCGAAGGTGTGAATATCGTTCCGTAGTTTTGCCAACTTCGCTAGTGGGAAAAACTTAGCTAGAAATTTTTGAGCTAAGTCGTCCCAAGTGGTGATTGAGCCAGGAGGCAAAGAGTGTAGCCAACTTCGCGCTTTATCTTTCATGGTAAATGGGAACATCCTCAACCTTGTAGCATCTTCCGATACATTGTTGAATTTGAAGGTGTCGCAAACTTCCAAGAAACTTAAGATATGCTCATTAGGATCATCTATCGAACTACCCCAAATGACATGTGATACAGCAAGCATCCGAATTGTTCTGTTTAATCTCAAAACTGTTTGCATTGATCGTCGGCCTCCTAATACTCGACTATATATCTGTGACATTCGACATGGCATAATCCCTAAGTGATTTCTGGTCGTTCCCTGCCATGTTAGCTAGAATTTCTTAATCTGCCAGTTCTTCTTCCACAGGTACTCTGCACTAGTCGACTGCAATTTCCGGAACTTCCTTTCAATATCGTCCGTATAAGGAAAAAGTTCCTTTTTCGCCCTTGTTCTAGTGTGCATACACTCGCAAAGAATTCCTGCAAATACAAGGATAAAAATAAGTAATGTTTAAATTAAGATCGAATTGATTATAACTAATATGGAATTAATACTAATAAAGAACTCCCCGACAACGGCGCCAAAAACTTGTTGGTTGATTTCATAATCAAAGCAAACGTGCAAGTATACACGGTCAACAAGTAATAGAGTGATAAGATAGAGTGTCGATCCCACAGAGAATTCTAATTAATAAATTCCAACTAATAGGACTATATCAATTCAATTTTATTTAAACAACCAATAATTGTGATTTTTCGAATTAAGAAAATTAAATTAAGCAATTAAAAGAAATTAATCTAAAAGAAAGCAAGTACGCCAAACTAAGATTTGATTGAATTCAGATAAATAAGGATTAAGACTCCAATATCCCCAATTATGAACTATAAATCAATTATCCAATTATCCCAATTAATATGTCTACTGAATTGTTAACAGGAATTCACAAGTGCCAAAAGTCCTTTTCCAAGTGATCAATTGCCTTCTATTTAACCCAGATTAATCTTAATATATTCTTATGCAAAATAATTGAATTAAACTCTTTTCAATCCCAATTCCTTATTTGTTACATGCGGTGAACAGATATTTCAATTCTATTCACAAACCTAATTATTCACTGTGCAAATAAATAAGTCACATATCACCATGCCCGATTCTAAACCTAAAATTCCTCTTTCAATTCCCATACAAAGTAACAAGGTAATTATTGGCAAGATAATTAATCAATCAACACAAAGCAAGATGAACAATTCACTTCAACATAAATAATTGGAATAAATTAAATTATTAATTCATAATCATAAAAGGTTCAATTGGAATCTTAATTAAAGAAATTAGTTCATAAAGAAAATTAAAACCAACAATCTTTGAAAAATCATCCTTATTGAATTACACAAATTAAAAGAATAAAGAAGAAGAAGAACTCTAAGTGAAAATCTTTAGAATCTCCTCTTGCTCCTTGATCAGCCTTCAATTGTGTAGAATAGCTCCCCTTTTCAATTAAACTAGCCTTTATATACTCCACTTGTCCAACTCATTCCCTTTTCAAATCAACTTCTTAATAACCAACCCATTAATGCAAGTCAACTCCTGATCCATGCGCGTCCCTGGTAAACAAACATTAAAACTTAGCCATTGATTTGAGGAATACACTAGAAGGAGCGCCCGTATTGAGGTGTGGTTGGCTATTATGCCCCTTTTTAGCTCAAAAGCTCCCAAGTGTTCTTACAGCTCCCGAATCTGCAATAAAACAACTAAACACAGTAAAAACAAATCTAAATGCTTTGAGAATACAATAAATTAAGCCCAAATATATCCGATTCATGGATATATTACCAATCATTAATAACATTCTTTATGAGAAAAATAATATCCTTTACCTTAATAGGAAAATAGTTCTTACTGGAATAATGGAGATTATGTTGAGAAAATCTTGCACTGTTATCAACACTCAAAATATCCTTATACTCACAAGAAATACGCTCAATATTACAGAGAGAGAATTTTCTGATTCTGGTGTGAGTTTTATTGTTTAACTAAGCAACCTATTTATAGGAAAATACTAGCACACCACTTCTGATAAATCTTACACACACACTAGTTTGGAAAAAAGTTGCAGCACGCCTCTTTGAAAAAAATAGAGTTCTAATTCAAAATGTTAACTCCCTCATTTATTCACATCTTTTAAAGATTTAACAATTATTAAAAAGAAATCCAAATTCAATTTGCCCTCTTCCACCTCATTTTATTCTTATACTATAAATTTATTACAATAATATTACCATTTAAATTATAAAAATTATACTATTATATTATCACATTATAATATTATAATGTAATATTATAATAATATATAAATATATTATCAAAGAATATAATTATGGTTTCATTAAAAAAACAACTTTCGACAATTGTCTCATTCTAAAATTCCTCCATTTATATCAAAATTTAAAGAAATATTTACTTACCATATTCATCAATTATTTATAATTCTTTAATAATTATTTCTAATTAATATTATAGATTCACAATACTGACAACTAGATTGTCCCAAGGAAAGAGGGGGCTTTCTAATAAGGATTTCTCCTTACTGGCGTACAATTATATAATCTAACCCCTTTCCTCGACAGAACTTTTTAGACATTATTAATAATGTTATCTAATAACATCATTTCAATAATATGATTTACTATGTCGTGACAATTATTGAATCAATAATGATTATCACTATAGCAATTATTGCATCAATAATATGAAAGACTGTGCAATTTTACTGTATCAATTATTGAGTGATTTTTTACGTAAGAATCAATAATTAGAGATACTTTTTAATATTGTGTGCTACTGTGCAACCATGCGTATTACTGTACTTTTATCACCAGGTATTTCAACTGTTTAAGGGTAAAAGTTTTGCCGTTATTTTTTATAAAAAGGTTATTTCTGTTGCTTTTTATATCAAGCGGTTATTACATTATGTGGTCCATTGATGATTACTTCGTCGCATACGAATATTCCCCCGACAAAAAGAATATTCCACGACCAAACAAATATTATATGACAACTTGCTACTTTGCAAAATTTGCACATTTCACCCATAACTAAAGTATTATATCAAATCAACACCTTATTATTCAAAATAATAATTAGAGAAATTAAATCTTTATTCATAAAAAGTTGGGGTCTTACAACCTCCCCTCCTTATGAAATTTCTTCCTCAAAATTGATGTACGTACCTGGTATGTCGAAAAGGTGAGGATACCTTGTTTTTATTTCAGATTCTAACACCCAGGTCATTTCATCATTATCGCAGTTTCTCCATAAAACTTTGACTTGAGGTATAAACTTTGAGCGTAAAATATGTTCATTCTTATCCAAGATTTTAACAGGTACCTCTTCATACGTTAAATCTTCTGCTATCTCGTCTGGTTCTAATTCAATAATGTGGTTCGGGTCTTTCACATATTTACATAGCATGGATATGTGAAAAACATTATGAACACAAGACATACTTAGCGGTAAGGCAAGTCTATAGGCCACAGTTCCTAATTGATCGAGGATTTCAAATGGACCAATGAATCAAGGGTTGAGCTTTACTTTCTTTCTAAATCTCGTAACTCCTTTCCACGGAGCAACAAGTAACAATACATGATCTCCAACATTGAATTTCACGTCCCTTCGATGAAGATCAACATAACTCTTTTGTCGATCTTGTGAGATTTCTATACGTTGTCAGATCATTTGAATCTTTTCCATAGTCATGCGTACCATTTCTGGTCCCAACAACATTGCTTCACCCACCTCATCCCAGTATACTGGAGAATGACACTTTCATCCATACAACGCCTCGAATGGAGCCATGCCTATACTTGCTTGATAACTTTTCTTGTAGGAGAATTCCACCAATGGTAAGTACTTATCCCAACTTCCTTTGAAGTCTAGGACACAGAGTCTTAATAGATCTTCAAGAGTTTTAATAGTCCTCTTCGATTGCCCGTCCTTCTGAGGATGATATGCAGAACTGAATCGCAGATTAGTGTCCATAGCTTTCTGCAAGCTGACCCAAAATCGTGAAGTGAATCTTGGGTCTCGATCAGAAACTATGGATACTGGCATACCATGCAATCTCACAATCTCATTTATGTACAAACGAGCAAGATGTTCAAGTGAATAAATTTCTCGTATAGGCATGAAATGAGCAGCCTTGGTTAATCTATCTATAATGACCCAAATTGCTTCTATGACTTAAGAAACATTAGGAAGACCAGTAAAGAAATCGATGTTGATGTGCTCCCACTTCCGTTCTGGAATTTCAAGTGGTTGTAATGGACCTTTTGGTATTTGATGCTCCACCTTGGCACGTTGACAAGTTAAACACCTTGAGATAAACTCCGTTATCTCTCTCTTTATATTGCTCCACCAAAATGTATGTCAAAGATCACGATAAATTTTATTACTTCTAGGATGGATTACAAACGGTGTGTTGTGTGCCTTCATCATGATTTTTTACTTTAAATCAGAGTCGTTAGGAACATAAAGTCTGGAGTTAACTTGAAGTATTCCTTCTTCATTGATTCTTACTTTTAGAATAGAACCTTCTTGTACTTTCTTCTTCATACGTATCAGCTTCGGGTCTGTAGCTTGAGCAGCTTTAACTTTACCAATTAAAGTCTGTTCTACTCATATATTTGATATCATCACGTGGGTCCCTGGAGTTTTTAATCTATCTCCATCCTTTGTAAGTCAGAAAAAATGGTCCTTGTGTTAACAACATCACACTTGTACCCACATAAGATCTTCTACTCAATGCGTCAACCACTACGTTCACTTTTCCAAGATGGTATTGAATGGTATAGTCGTAATCTTTCAACAGCTCGAGCCAACGTCGTTGCTGCATGTTGAGTTCCTTTTGGGTGAAGAAATATTTGAGGCTTTTATGATCTGTATAGATCTTTATTTTCTCCCCCATACACCTCCGGATCTTTAGCATAAAAACGACTGCTGCCAACTCTAGATCATGAGTAGGATAATTCCTCTCATATTCTTTGAGTTGTCTTGAGGCATAAGCTATGAATTTCCCATGTTGCATGAGAACACATCCTAAACCTCTACCTCAAGCATCGCTGTAGATGACAAATCCTTTTGAACCTGATGGTATTGTTAGAATTGGTGCTAAAATGAGTCTCCTCTTGAGTTCTTAGAAGCTCTTCTCACATTCCTCACTCCATCCGAATTTTGTATCTTTTCGAGTCAGCTGAGTTAATGGATTAGCGATTTGAGAAAATCCTTCCACGAATCTCTGATAATAAACAGCTAAGCCCATAAAGTTACATACTTCGATTACTAACTTAGGTTCATCACGTACTAATTCTAATAATAAATCAAAATCTCACACAACGGAAATTATAAAATAAATTACATTGTTATAACATAATTATTCTCATCCCAAGGTCTCGCAACCGTTACTAATACATGACAACTTAAATTAAAAATAGCTTAATATATCATAGTAAATAAGTCATTCTACAACATAATAATAGTACATTCCTATTACTATGAAGCAAAACTATTACAAAGCCTTCTCTTTACCCTTGTCCTTACCAAAGGGTTGACCACGTTCTGTCTTAACTGAAATTTTTAAGCAAAGCAAGGATGAGCAACAATTTTGCCCAGCAAGTAATATCATAATAAGGAAAAAATAATATATAAAGTTCAATCTTCAAGGGTATGACAATGAATAATAATTTAGGAATTATCAACGATTTCTCAATAATGGTCGCTATGGACTGAAAGATAACAATAAGATTCAACGCTTATACAATTCAAGATTTCAATGTAATGAATATTGAGCAGTCACTAAGGACTATGAACTTCTATTAGAATTAACAGTAATAAACTGATAATCCATCAAGACGAGTACAACAGGTGATCAACCTAAAGTACCCTATGTCATGTATAACATTTAATCATACTCATGTGCACACGTCAGTTTCCCGACAAATATATATTTCCCCTTCCAAGAGGGTTGTTCATCTCAGTTATAAGAGTCTGCACCAAGTTAATTTGGTTTGGATAGCTTTTGATCATATACCAATAGTCTAGCCAAATCAATGGCTTAGACAACTTTCTTTTAAAATATATACATGAGCAATTATCATCCGAAATCAAGGTTCGAAAACTGTAAGAAATTTGATTTCTAAACTACGAAGTAGTAAGTCATGAGATATAAATCATACTTTCAAGGATTTACTTGTAAGAGTAATAATAACACAAGCTTGGATGACATTCCATAAAATATGGTTAAGAAATTTCATCAACGAGATAAGGTTCATATATTTGCACAATATTCAAAGTTGTGTAAGTTAGAAAACTTGCTCAATATAAAATAGAGTTTGGATACTTGCCTTACGCATAGTTTACTAAGGTATAACTTAATACCACACCAATGAACTATAATATCCTATTCATGTATAATCACATCAGTTATATAAGTTCAACATGAACACCTATTATCTTAATTTTCTATGATACACAAGTGTAATTCATCGATACTAAACATATATTGCTAGTCTTCTCTTAGTTGCATGATCTCATACGTATGTTATCACACGACACGAAAATCAGTTTCTAATACACTATAACCTTAAAGAACATAGTTTGTCATCATCTTTTGACTTAAGGTTATAAACACTTATTCAACATAGGATTCTTTCATGAACCTGCCTATTGACACATGAATACTGCACTGGACATGTATTACAGATTAAGGTAACAATATAGGCATGCATAAACCCTCAAATTATTTATAGAAAATAGATCTTACTGCAAGGTGGCGCGACCGCGCTTGGTTTGTACTAAGGAATGGCACGGCTGCGCTACTCCTATTGCAAACCAAGACATGGTTATACCCGTAGAATCCCAGTGTGACCCGACTTGCATATATATGAAGAATCGTGCAAAACACACAAGTTAGTATATTGATAACTAAGTTAGACCCTACATTATATCTTTAACATAGGTCATTATCCATTCTCATTTAATCAAAACTTTTAGTGTTCAATTCACCAATTCTCTTACGTTTAGCCGTTATACGTATGCTACGTGGTCAATAGGTCTCAACTATACATGCTTACATTAGATTAGCCATGTATTTCAAGTTGTGAAGTTCTACTTCATTAATGCTTGTTCTAAACCACACTTAACTAGTTTACAATGCATATGACTATGAAGACATTCATGTTAATCATGTCTATAGGCATGACACACCTAATCATGATGTCACATTCTAGAATACTTGTAACGTAGTTATTGACAAAATGAGTTTTCAAGGTTTCTTTTGAAAATCTCATGTTAAGCCACCAAGCATGCATAGCCACTTACTGCACATCATATTCTCATATATGCATATTAGACCATATAAGCATGCTCACATATTCCTAACTCAAAGTGCATATAGTTTATCAAGTTCGTATTTGAAACTTTAAGTGTCCATTGGTAGGTCATTGAAACTTATTCGAGCATGCAAGTAAGTTCACATATTCTATATCATGTTTTCATGCTTTCATGCTTATGTTTATACTTAATGATATCATGTTTTCAAGTTCAAAATTTGAAGTATACATGGCTCATTTACACATAGCTAGTATGGTCTTTTACTTGAAATTTTTCTTTAAATCATGCTTGAATAGTTTATGCTATCTCTAAAAATATAAACTAACATATTAATCACATGTCGAGGCATACCAGAATTTAATATGTTGATGCTTAAGGTTAGAATATGCATTGCATAATGTTTATCAAAACTAGTTTCCAAATCCTTATACTTTCTTTGAATACACACACCAAACCAAGTTACAAAAATTTACTATATATTAAACAACATCATTCCATAGTTTAGGGTCATCTATATGCGTATTCAAACCAAAGTAGCTTGCTCATGACAACATAAGGAACCAACATTAGTATCTGTGATAGTAAACGACTTGGCAACAAGCAGGAAGTGAAGAACTACTAGGGAAGTGGCACTACCGCGCCTAATTAAATCCAGAGAGGCAAAAAAATTACTCTACTTCTGCAGAGCCTTAAGACAAGCATTGCCAATCTTCTTCTGCCGCAACTCAAACTAATTCTAATACTCATAAACATGCATACAAAACTTAAACAACACACTCTCATTCCAATTTATACCAATTAACAAAGAATTCAAGAAATTATAAGAATTTTAACAAAACTCAAAATTTAAGAACAAAAAGTCAGAATTTATACCACTTGAAGCTTAAAAGATTTCCCTCACTTCTCTGATTATACTCCCTCAATCCTCAGCAACTCTCACTCTCTAATGCAACTTATCAGACAATTTTCAAGCAACAGAGAATGAGAAGAAGATGGTGCTATATATAGAGAATTGGTTGCCCATTTATTGTTCTTGCACCATGGTTTGATTCAATGGAAGATGAAAGGAAACAATGGACAAGAAGGAGTTGGCCAACCACCACCTTCATAGCCATCATCACTACTATGCTAGCCTCCAACTGCCGACTCATGTTTGCGTATTTAGAGTTTAGCTACTATGAAGCACTATTTGGGTCACTCAAATTGGGACAAGGAATGCGTCTGATTTGTAGTAATGAAATGGTTACTATTTCACTTAGTTTTATTTTCGTTTTGGCTTATAATTCCACATTTGATAACTAAATGTTATTACAACTGAAAAGTTAGAGATTATATATGTACACATATCATATAATCCATGTACATTAGTCTAGTCTAATTAATGTTTATAACATGTATTGACTCAATTTAATTGGTCACTAATAATTCAATATCTCTTTAAAACTTTATTATTCCAATTAGACTCACATATTAAAATAATTTGTAATTCCTTGATATAATACATCTTGATCTTCCCACATATACTTATTATCACATAAGTAATTATTTATGTTACTTATAATTCCTTCCATTTTACTATATAGTTTTAAATATTATGTAGTCACCTTAAAGTGTCACACTACACTTTTTTTTAATGCAGAACTATATATTATCACATATCTTGCACATATCAATTAAATGAATAATATAATTCTAATTATGTAAATTACTTTGCCTATTCATATTTTATTATTCACAATAACAATTAATTAATAATATAATATTAATTAATCATTCACTTCTTAATTTATTCATTCTTTAATTAAATTAAACCATTTAAATTTTCATTCTCATGCCACACAAGGCATTTCACAAATCTCATCATAAACTCCACATTTTTCTCAATTCTTTTAAATTCAATTTTAATTAATTGAATTATTTATCTCATAAAACATTAATATTTATATTCAAATAAATATTCATTTTCTTATTATATCTAAATAATATTTATTCATGTAATTCACGGTTGTTACATCCTCCCTCCCCTTATAAAAATTTCATCCTCGAAATTGGTACAATGTTACACGAATAGATAGGGATAGTCCCCTCACATCTTATCTTCTAATTCCCACGTGGCCTCCTCGGCGTCCCGGTTTCGCCAAAGTACTTTTACAGAGGATATAATTTTATTTCTTAATTTCAGTTCCTTCCTATCTAATATCTGGACAGGAATTTATTTATACGCTAGATTCTTCTCCACTTGAATGGGCTCATAGGAAATCACGTGTTTGTACTCAGGCTTGTACGAACGCAACACGAAAATGTGAAATACGTTGTGGATGTGCTCCAACTCCTGGTGGTAATATAACTTTGTACGCTACTTCGCCCACTCGCTTCAGTATTTCGAATGGTTATATGAACCTCAGACTCAATTTTTCCTTCTTGCCGAATCATATATTTCCCTTCCAGGGAGATACTTTTAAGAAAACTTAACTTCCGATTTCAAAGTCGCGATCTTGACGATGTAAATCTACGTATTTCTTCTAGCGATCTTGTGTAGCTACGAGTCTAGCTCTTCATTGTAATAACTCGATATTTTCTATATAATTAAATAAAAAATTTTGCGTATAATTTTTATTTTATTTTAAATAAATGTGGGAATATGTGCAAGTAAAGTGTATGTAAATATGTGATAAATAAAAATTTATTTATTACATGAATAATTACAAATTATTTTTAAGAATTATTGATCATTATAAATTATATTTTTATAATAAATTAATTTTGTAATAAAAATATTTGATTATTTATTTTCCATGAAAATATGATTATTGTATTATTTAATATATGAAATGATTTTTAGAATTATTATAACAATTATTTTATTATATGAATTTATTCAGATTAGTTAAGTTAATTATTTTAACTTAATTAATAAAGGTATATATGATTTAAAGTCAGATATGGATTCAAACCCCTAATTCTGGATTTTGAACAAGGAATGAGAATAATAATATAATATTGATTATATTTCAGTGCTATAAATATGTACTGTATGTGTATATTGATCATGGTTGGTCAATTATGGTTTAGCGTGTCAAAACCCTAATGTTAAATTGTTAAAACCCTAATTTAGAACTCAAATGGGAGTTCAAGACTGTTATGTAATTGCGTTAATGTGATTAATGACATGTATTATAGAATATAACCCTAATTAGGGAAAATCCTAATTATTAGAAACCCTAATTACTAAATTAGAACCCTAATCGCTAAGTAATTTGTAACGCCAGCCAAAATCGAGACTATTTTTGTAACGAATGTGATTTTTATAATTAATTAAAATATTTATTTGAGTTAGATAAATATTTTAGTTGATTTATTTATTTAATAATAAATATTTGATGTTGGCTGTTATGGCTTAATTTAATTAAGCGTCATAATTTTATAATTGATGTGCATTCTATTATTAAAGTTTAATTGATTTTACTAATAAAATAACTTAAAATTATTTAAGTGTGACATTAGAAATATGTTATATGTCATAGTAAAGTAATAATATTATATAATGAATAGCCTAACCATTATGTTGCTTAACTAATGATGAAAAAAATGAGGTTATGCTACTAAGATGGCTTAATGTGAAATTGGTCATGCATGTAAGAGTTTTGTAACATAAGCCTTATGCTATTAGTGGGGGTTACTATTATATTAATTATTAACATAACTATTACCCAAATGAGGAGTTACACAAGAAGAAATCCTAGAGTTTTTTTTTAGAGCAAGAGTCTTGGTGGAAGAGAGAAACAGAGGAATAGAGAAATTGAGAGAGATAGAGAGAAATAGAGGAATTGAGAGGAGCTAGAAGACAAAGAAAAAGCTAGAAGAAGGTAACTTCTAAACCCTTGTTTAATATTTAATTTTTTTTGGGTAGATTTATGTTCTAGGGTAGTAGATCATGCTTAATCTTATTTGTATTGGTTTAATCTTGGATTATCAAGAATCAAACAAGAGGATTCAAGAAAGAAAATGAAATGAAAAGAAAATTTGAAGAACAAAATTCGTAGGTTTTGAGTAATTGTGGATAGATCTTGTAAAATTCATATCTCTTTGGGTATAATGAGTTAGAAAGTGAGCCTTATATCAAATCGAAGCTATGGAAGTAAGCTATATTCTGAAAGTGGAATCATATGAAAACTCCTTGTAGATTTCTTGTAGTGTCTATTTTAGTAAGAATGGTCCGAAGGGAAAACAATCTGCCCAGAAAATCAAAACTGTTACGGTTTCTAACTTTGAAAAATTCATATAAATTTGTGTGTTTTGAATATGAAGAAACTTTAAACTGTAAAGTTGTAGATATGGAAGTTTACTAGCTAGACTTGCGAGATTGAGCCATTTTATCTACCGGATCATGTCTGAAATAAATTATTTAGTAAGGTTGTCCAGAAAATAAAATTTTCTAGAGTAGTTGATGAATTGCAGAATCTGTTTTAGATGGAAAAGGGTCTGACTTTAAGGACTAGATGAGGTTGTAGTACACTGAGTAAGGGTTAATTCTATATAACAAGGAACAAAAACGGAAATGTAACGAAGGAGTTGCGTTAAAAACGAAAACAACGTTTTGTTAAAGAAATTGTGAAGATGAGTTTTATAATTCTGTTTGAATTAAGATTTTGGGTGATGATATATTTTGATGATTAACAATATGTTTTGACATATGTAATGAGTATAGATATGTGTTATCACATTCTATGCATAATTAACCATTTAAGATCAAGAGTTGAGATAAGTTAATGTATGCACATAACGTGCTCGATAAAATGCCTAAGAATAATAGTGTTTCTAAACTTTGGTATTCAAAGTGTCTAACTAATGGCTAATATTGGATGTTATGTGCATCTGAGTATGAAAAAATGATAATACAAGAAAAATAATGGAAAGAAATAAAAAAGGGCGATTTTTGATTTTTGAAGGAAAATTAAGCATGTAAACAATGTGTTGAATATGCATTTTTGAAACCAAATTGGTATAATAAAATGGTGTGATATACGCACATTAAACTACAAGTGCGATAGTCTAGCATGTGTTGTGATGAAAATGAAAATAAAATCGAGTTGCATATAAAACACAGTTAGATGTTTATAAAGACATTATAAAGGATAATAAGATAAAGTAAGGTCTTAGAATATATTTGACCATGAGATCGAGTATTGATTTTGTTTATTATCAATCTCACATACAATGTAGGTTGTGCAAGGACACGAAGTATTAGCGTGTTGGTAAAACGCTATTAAAGGCAAGTCTTTTAGTTCCTATTTGCTATGTGAATTTGATTGTTTTAAATCTTTATTGCAAAAAGCATGATATGTTATATATATGTTGAATGTATGAAATGTTAAAGTCAACTTATGACTACGTTGATTGAGTAAAGCATGTTGATTGAGTAAGGAACTCAATCTTTATACTTGTTATATGAACTCTAACATGTATGTTATGTTAGTCCAATGTTTATGAGATATATGTTGAGCATGTTATTATGCGCTACGTGATGCATGAAAACTGTTAGATTTTGTTGGGTTGTCGAGCTCAACCTTGCAAATAATCATTTTTGCAGGTTAAGGATTGAAGGTAACATTATGTGCTACTTGAATGACATGGATAAGAAGTAATACACGAAGATTAATATTTTAGTTAAAGTTGTTATTTCTTTATACCATGATTAAGATTCATGAGATGTACTAAATGTTTTATGATGTATAGTTTTATGTTGAGTTGTAAAGATAAAGTTAGAGTTATCTAATATGTAAAGGTTATCGGATTGAAATGTAAAATTTTATATAATAACAGTGATAAAGTGAATCATAAAATAAGATTGATTCAAAGACATATAGATGATAAAGGCTTTGATTCAGGGAATTAATGTAGAAAGACATAAAAATTTAAATTATTCCACATTTTATAAAGTTTAACATCGAATAATGATGTAAAATCAGAAGGTAGATGTGTTATTAACGACCGAAGTTGAGAATTATATTGTATGAATTTTTAGGTCGTTACAATTTTCCTTCCCGATCTTGTGCGTTAATAGTATCTTGTTCTAGCTTTAAAACATTATTTAATGTTAAAATAGCTTAAAATATGGAATAAATTTTTTATTTTCTTTCCATTCATTTATTCCCTGAATCGCAACTTTTACAATTCTTCTTTATACTAGAATCATATTATATGATTTATTTAGCCTGAGTAGATATGAGTATAAATATAGAATTCATTATTTCAAGCATATCCCTTTTTTAGAACAAATAATCTTCATCTATCGAATAATTCAACAATTTACACATATATGATTTAGACATGAAAATATCATCAAATGATTCAACACAATCTCAACTAAATCACTAGTCTTCTTTTCTTGCGCTCCTAATCATGATAGATCACATCATAGCTTTAATTTTCAAATTAAGCAAGATTGAGCATGACGGCCCAACAACTCTAACAGTCTATCATGCATCATGTAGCACATAGGTTTCACATTCAATTCATGCATTTATATTCATGGTATTCAAGCATATTACAAATGCATTATCACATTTATGTCCTGCTGGTAGCAACATACAAACCATAGCATACTACACATGTCCTGTACATGTCATTCATTGCAAATATATATTGAGTTCCCTGACTCAATTCAATAATTAGTCATAATTTGACCTTCATCATTCACAAAGCAAATAATGCAGTTCATAGGTATTACATACTTATAAACATAAATCATGCTAACAGTAATCTATAGCAATTATAAGTTCACATAAATAAATTGAGAAACTTTCCTCGTTTGTAGTCTATTGTCTTAATTGAAGGGTTCTCACAAATCCTACACAGTTATTTGCATTAACAATCATATTAGCCACATAGCCAAGTTATATAGTTTGCAAGCTCACATAACACGTAGTTTCAGTGATCATGGTTGTAGTTTAGATTTCTATATCTGAGATATTATATACATTTTTCAAATACCTCATCCATGTTTTCACATTAGTCTTCTTTCTATTTAATGGGGTTTAGTATGATTATAACATGCACACACAACATATATATAGTTTACATCCTATTAGGAATTTAACACATGAGTGTTTCATTTCAACATACTAATGCATTACTATCTTTGTTTATCTAGACTATGCCAAAACATACTTGATTCTACCCAAATATGACATGTCATGGATCTTGGACCATAACACACTTTTATTAGTTCATTTAAACATGTTAGAATATTTACTATCCTTAAACTTTACTTTTAGAAATATACTTCAAAAAGTTATGATTTTTGAGGCACCTTTGATGATTTTTAAAATCTTCTATGATAGTCTTTTGAACCTATCATTTGTGCATACTTATAGACCCCATACCAAAGTATTTTTGTATTAGTTTAGGTTTCCAAGTAAGCCGATTTATGCTTCTTGAAACTAATGCCCAAACTAGGCCATTATTCACAGTTTTGAGTTTACTAATTTTGGTCAATTCTTGCCAATTTCATTTCTAGCCACTTTGGTTCATTCCAACCCTTGAATTATATTTATTTAGGACTAGTTCTATCATTCCTTTGGGTTTACTAAGCATAGATTGGGTTTGGACCCTTTAAACCTAGCTTTTTTAAGCTTTTACAAATTTACATCACCAGTTCTTATATATATTAGCATTCAACACTTGGAATAGCTTAGCATAACTCTAACTCACTTGTCTAAGGTGTCCAAATTCAGTTCTAAGTAGAATAGAAAAATCTCAAATTTTCATACTTAGACAAATTTGCAAAACTACATTTTTAGTGATTTTCCTTATTAGTTTAGTGATTTATTTAAACTCCTTGGTTAGGCCAATAGCTTAACCACTTGGCCCTACTTCTAGACCATACTACAAGGTATTTTAACCAAGGTTTAGGTTTCTTATTCATGCCCATTAAGCTTCCCAAAACAGGGGCTCAAACTTAGCCATTTTCTTACTTTTTTTTACAAAACTATTTTTGAACTTTTTCCAAATTTTTCCAGTTCTGGCCACTAGAATAGTCTAGACATATATATTTAAGTTACTTAAGGTTACTTTTAGCATCACCACACTTTATTTAATCATCTTGCTCATTTTGACTTATCAAAGCTCACTTTAGGCTTGAAAAAGATATCTTAAATTGGTTTTCTTGCTAGCTTTGGTCATGGCCATGTTTGGGAATCATTACTAGCATGTATGAGCAACTTTGTATCTATTCATAAAAGTCCTTTAAGGTCAGGTACTATGAATTGTCCAAAGTAGTCCATTTTTTGGCTTTAAAATGTGATTTTTAACAAGTCTCATGCTTAAAATGGCTTAGGATTGGTTCCTTTAGTTTGTGTACCTTTCTTATGTCCTATTATGACTATTGAAAGTTGCCTAAATGGTCCATGTATGATAATTCTATAGTTGAGTGTTAGTTGACATTTAAAGCTAATTTTCATAGCTTTTAGCGTGATTTTTAGGCAATACCCAACTTAGGGCTTAACTAACCTAGGGGACAACTTTTAAATGATATATATAGACAATATATGGACTTCATACTGTCTCAAAACTTCAGTTGCCAAAATTTACTGTAATAATTCATATATATGCATAGTTTTGATCATTTCATAAATTATCCGTATGAAGGCAAACGAAACCTTTAGGCATTCAAACAACTTTTAAAACATGATATTAATATTTCCTTATATCAATTATCATGCTTGTGACAGTTAGTTATCTTTCTAATATTTAAAACAGTCCATTCAAAGCATTTTGAGCATGGTTTAACACTAAATTATTATAACAGTGCCCAAGTATTCAAATACAAACATTAGCACACCATATATTTACTATATACACTACATACATGTTTTAACAGACATGAGTGCAATGCTTTCATGCTTTTGACCAAAACAGCCCATTTCTAGGCTTTTAGGCAAAGTTTAATACTAAACCACCATAACAGCCTTCAAGCTTTCAAATACAAGTTTTACCACAACAAGTACATGACATATACGATATTTTCATGGTTTAAAACATCTATATTCAAGGATTCTAGCTTTAGTTCAAAACAACCCCTATTAGGCTCTTAAATGCCACAAGGAAGCATGGTTTGACAATCCAGTTAACAAAATATCATGGTTATACAACATTTGAACTTTGACTAATATTTTACACAATATTTAACATGTATAGCTTAAGTTCGGATGGTCTACATCAGTTTACATATTGATTGTCCACAACAAAGCCTTTAGCAAGCATTTAAGCTTTCAAAATAGGGGCATGGTCCGGCCTATTTTAAACAGGTCCAAACTGCCCTATTTTGACTAAGAATGAAACTTAAAACTTCACCATTAATAGCCTTCAAGGTTTGGTATATTTATCCCATGTTATAGCATAACAACCTCACTAAAAACAAGGCATAACAGTTGTATGATCTGTTTCTAATAACAGTCAACATGACTTTACTTGGGATTCTAGCAAAATTATCATGGTTTGTACATTACATGGAAACATGCTACACTTAATCATGGAATGAGACTTAAGACATTACTCTTAATATGATAGCATATAGATATGGTTTTAGACTTGATCACACAGTTAATATGCTTTTAATACATAACAGCCCTTATTTAGTCCATTTATCAAATAGGTAGTGTGCAATCCATATATAGACACATAGTACATATATTCCAAGCAACTTGGTTCCAGCCTTATCTCTTTTAGTCTATTAGAACATCAACAAAACAGTTACAAAAACAATACCAATAAATCATAATGATCTTTATTATAATGACCCACTAATTGTCCACAATCAACGTTTCTATGTAATAACCCATTTTAAGTCACTTAGCCACTAATTAGTTTATCCTAACATCAAAATGGAATGTAAAAGGAATGAAAAAGGTTTGTATTAGTATACCTTCTTCGGGCTATTATATAAAGTTAGTTGCTTTGCTTCTTTTCCTTCCATTTTCCCCAGTAGAGCTCTTTCTCCCCTCTCTATGTGCAACATATTTTGGAGTTCAAAGAATGTGATATACAATCGAACCTAGGTGCAATGTGTTTCCATATATGGATAAGGTTCATCATTGCCTCTATCCGCACTCCATCATTGCTTCTACCCGGCTCCTACTTGGTCGCTATCACACTCTCCTCGATACATCTATCGACAAGTGTGCAAGTGGCCCCTAACTAGCCTCCTCCTAGCGGTTTACTTAGCCCCTAAGGGACTGTCTGAACACAACCATCTATGTTTTATCCTCACCACTCTATGAGCTTAGCCTCAAACTAATGTACTAACTGGTTGCTCTCTTGCTAACTCGACTAACAAATGTATTAGCTAACCGATAGAACTAACTCACTAACTATGCCAAGAATTAACTTATTTACATATACCATCCTCACTTTCTTCTTTCATAAGGCTTCCAGATTGGGCCTCATATTAGGCTAAAATAGTTCTCCTATTACATTCATGTGGAAATTTCTTTGGATTGGCTAAGAAAATGGTTGAACATTGTTTTAATTTGGGCTAATTACACTCCTCTCAAACTATAATAAAAGTATAAGAGGATTGAAAGCATACATAAAACAATTAATTTGGCCCAAGTCATATATATTGAACTCTCATTACACCTATTTTAATAAAGCAAGAGTCCATACCATCAAAGTTAATATAATATATATAGCTAATTTAATGTGGCTCAATAATTAATATGGACTCATATTACCTATTAATATATATGTATTTTTATCCACCACATTTATTTTAACTAATATAAATACTTTGCACCTACATCATTAAAATGATGGGTTCTTGTATTTTAAATGAACTTAATGGAGTAAATATTATTCTCCTTATTTTTATTACTTAATAACATTAATGAATGAATTCAAGCATATCATACGATATTTATTTCATAGAGTAAATGCACATCTTTATCTAAAATAAATACTCTTAATTAAGTTATGTTGGCTTTCCTTTTCATTCTTGATGTTTATATAACATTATATTAATATATACTATTATTCTCTTCCTTTAATAAATTGCCCCTACAATTTATAAATATATAATACCAATATATTTATTAAGCATAAGCATCACATAGTGCATAGTTCATACCCACTTATGCAATATACAACATATTATCTAATAAGAATTTTATTTATTTAATTCTTATTTTAATATTACCCAAAATTTTGGGTTATCACATTTTTTACCCCTTATAAGGATTTCGTCCCTGGAATCACAATACCGAATCATTCTTAATCGGTTTAGATCTTATTCTTTCTCGTAACCTTATCGTTGAATCATTTCAACGTACCATTTCCTTAGATTTTTCTTTAATTTTTTTTTAAAAATAAATCATCTATTTTCACTCTAGGTTTTAAACTTTAACCTTTAATTTAATCATTCAAGATCTTCTAAATTTTTGGGTTGTCACATTATTAACCCTAATCCTTAATTTAGCAAGCTTAATGTTAATTAGTAAATTCTTAAACCTAATTTTCAAGTTCTAAGTAATTAGAAAACCTAACTAATTAAGAAACCCTAAATTGTAATTTTAAAAACTAAGATTTTCATTTTAAACCCTAATTGAAAAATCCTAGAATTAATGTGCAAAATCTTAGGGTTAAACCCCAAGGATCAAACACTAAGGGTCAGGACAAGTTACAAATTTGCCATTAAAATTACAAGACAAATGACCAAATTGCCCTTATTGCATTATTTATTAGTTAATTATTTATTAATATATATATATATATATATATTATATATATATATATATATATATATATATATATATAGATCAAGAGAGAGAAAAGCTTATAAATTGCCTCATTTGTACACATACACTCAACCTAGACCCTCTCTCTCTAACCCACAAAAATCTTAAGCATTTTCAGTCCCAAAACAAATCCTTAGATCAACCATACAGATTAGAAAGCTTAGATTCAAGCATAGCTCAAAGTGAGGTATAAAACCCTAACCTAGAATCTAATCTTGCTTGATGTGTTATAAGTTATGATTTTGTGTTGTAATATGTTGTTTGTTGTATATATAGTTGATCTGGGTTGGTATATGATAGATCTATAACATCTAGAGGCATGAATTTGAAGTTTTCAAAAATCAGGAAAATTTTAAAAAGTTGTCTGACAACAAAATGTCAGACCTCATAGATCTTTGTTTGTTTATGGTTTTGTTTGTTTAAAGGTTTGTATTTGTAGTATGTCATGTGGGCTTTGATCTAGAACTCGAATCAGGGTTAGATCACGTGCAGATTGAAAGTTATGGGTGGTCAAACCTCGTTGATCGACCATAACTTTCGGTTTTCCGGGTAACCCAGATCCTGCCCAGAACCGTCTGACAGTATGTTCATGGCCTTAGATCGTGCATGGTTTTGTTGATTTGTGCTTGTTGTTGTATCTAGGTTGTAGTTTGGTAGATGGACTACAGATTAAAGCTTTTAGAACATGTAAATAATAAACATGTGGGATTTAGTGGATGGTCAAAGTAGCTAAGTCAATCATGAAAACTGTTTTCTGGGTAACCTAGAAAACCTATGAACATTATTTCTGACATACTTTGACCGGCATAGATATGATGATTGTGTTGTTGTTAGGGTGATTTTGTGTAATAGATCTATTCATTTACATGTTGGCTACAATCTAGAACCTTTAAATCACTAAAATATTACACAGAAAACAAGTAGTGGAAGCCCAAAGTAGGCTACTCGAACTGTTCTTCATTTCTGGGTAACCTAGAAAGTGAAGAACAGCTCTGACAGCTACTTTGCAAGTCTAGATCTCATTCGTGTTATGTTGTTTGACCATGATTGTCATTGATACTTGTAGTATTACATCAATACTACAAGATCAATGTCATACCTTGCCTAGAAACTTCATAATCTGACATTTATGTTTGGTCAAACATGGCCACTCGATCACTGCTATTGAATGTTCTTGAGGCTCAAGAACACCTAAGACAACACTTTTTGTCGCTAAAGGCTATATCGACAGATTTAATAATTTTAATTATATAAATTTTCAAAAATCAATTAAAAATAGAAAATAATTTCTGAAAATTTCAAAATTAATTTTAAAAATTATTTTAAGTTATAAAAATTAACTTTTAATAATTTGACATATTTTTCATAAATATTAGTATTTATTTGAAAATTAATGATATTTAATTTATTTAATAAATTTATTAAATAAATTAATTAAGGACTTTATTATATCAAAAATCATTTTAAATGATAATAGAGTATTTAAAAGTATTTTAAGTTATAAAACATAACTTTTAATATTTTAAAGGCAAATTTTATTAATTATTTAATATTAGTGATATTAGATATATTTAATAATTATATTAAATAAATTATTTAAAAATGATTTGAATAATATAAAAATCATTTTAAATGAAAATAAAGAGTTTAAAAATATTTGAAGTTGTAAAATATAACTTTTAATATTTTAAGGTAAATTTCATTAATAATTTAATATTAGTGATATTATATTTATTTAATAAGTATATTAAATAAATAGTTTAAAAATGCTTTTAATGATTTAAAAATCATTTAAAAGGGATATAAATGTTTTAAAAATATTTTAAGTTATAATAAATGAATTTTAATATTTTGATAAATAATACATTATTATTTAAATATTAATGGTAATTATTTAAAAAGGATTTTTAATGTTTTAAAAATCATTTAAGGGTAATATTAATGTTTTAAAAATATTTGAGTTATTATAATTAACTTTAATATTTTGTCAATGGTTTCATTATTATTTTAATATTATTTAAATATTAATGACAATAGAATTATTTAGTATTCAAATCATTTAAAAATGATTTCAGTGTTTGAAAAATTGTGATAAATTATAATAATTATTTAAAAATTATTATAAGTCATTTAATAATAATATGAATGATATTTGAATTATCCAGAATAGTATTTAAGATACAGATTATAGTTTTATTTACAATAAACTCGATAATTACCTGATAAAGCCGTCGGTACACCAAAATGTTACCGAAATTGATCTGGACCTAGATAGTTTGACTTGATAGGTGATTGTTTATGATCCAATGACTGCTAAACATATGTGAGAATGTGATTTGGTTGTGTTAACTGCAAATAGCAGTCTATGTGTTGTGATATGTTATTCTAATCGAAAGAACAATCTTGTGAATGATAGGTCGTTGTATTAAAGATAGAACTAAGTCGTGTAGTGTAAGCAGCAGACCAGACAAGTATCTAACCTTTTGCATTACTTTATCCAATGGATATGTGTAAGTCAGTTTCAGAACTATATTGTTAGTGTGCCTATTTATTAACTCTATTATTATTGCTCAAGTATCTATACCTTTGTAGACATTTCAGTTCTTGAATTCTATCTGATCATTGTTTATCACTACAATATTATTGTATAATCCAGATATATATTCTGTTCGTTAATTTCTGAGTATGGTTATACAAGTGTCCTCACTTGGATAATTATTTAATTTACTAATACATACTTATTAAAATCTGGTATGTATACATTGATTAAAAGCTGTCTAAGCTATTTGACTCGGCTAGACACAGATTTAAAAATATGATTGAACATGATAGAAGCTTAATGTATCCAACCGAATTATTTTGGTTCGGATTCCAGACTAAGTATGAACATTCCGAATATGGGAAAATTATGTGTGCCTAAGGCGGATATGCTGGACGAAAATATCATTCGAACGCGTAGTATTGATCAATACAGGGAAAAACGGGCTGATCACCTGTAACGCCCCGAAAAATCAAACCTTTGTAAATACTTTTAATAATGAATAAAATAATATTATTTATTATTATTGCGTATTGATAAGATAAATGTCGTTCTATACCCTAGAAACATTGGAACGTCGTAGTATTTTAACTACGTGAGAGAATTAAAGTGTTTGAATTTCTAAGACGAAAATAAAAGTTTTTCGAGAAATTTTTGGAAAAACACTATTCATCAATTTCTGCTCGGGAAATATTTTTGAACTTCCGAGAAATATGTAACGTTATAATATCGAGGTGATATTGATTATATAATAATAATCTAAGTATGGAAAACGTAATATTTCACATGCGGACTTAATTGGGAACATTAGGTTATTAAGCGTTAAGGAAAGAAAGTATTAATCAAAGGATGTGTATGCATTGTACGAGGTAATGAACGTAAGTATAATACGACGTATTATACTATTAAGAATGGAGAATGAAATAAGATATATTACGAATTAATATACGAGCTAGCATACGAGAATTATACGTGATGTATATATGTTAAGATTCTTAATTAAATGTAATGGACTTGTAGGATTATTAGCTTAATGATAGAAGTCCAATAGAATGTGATATTCAAGCCCAAGTGTTTGATAAATCATAAGTCCAATCTATTGTCGTACAAGCCCAATAAGGAATTAGCTAGATTAAATTAGCAAGCCCAATGATAAGCCATGATCCATGGAGCAATCTAAGTGTAAAGTGGGTAGACTTGATGGGCAAACAAATTGTGTGATGAGCAAGTGTTGTGCTAGACAAGAAAGGAATAATAAGGAGGTGGAAAGTGAGGAGGTTATTAGGGAGGTGGATTAAAGGAGGTGGGATGGCTTAATGTCTATAATACCCTCACTTTGAGTTGCCTATAAATATCAAGCTTCATTTCATTTGGTGGTTGTTCAAATTTCATCCAACTCCTCTCAAGATAAACAACTTAATTATTAGAGAGAATAAGCCACATAAGCACTTATAAGTCATTTTAACCTTTGCTAGATTTTCCAAAGTGAAGTGAAGTAATAGTTTTCAAGGGTAAGACTCATGTCTATTATCTTTATCTCTTATATGATAGGATTGATAGAGAAGTGGGATTATTTGATAATAATATGTAATAAGTCATTGATGAATGAACTTAAGCCGAATAAGTTGATTAAGCAACTTGAACCTAAATAAGTTGATAAACTTGTGAAGAACTTGTCATATGTTTGTCATGTGATGTTAGTATGTTCAATATAGTATGAGAACAATGATTGATGGACTTAAGTCCATAGTAAGTCATAAGCATGAGAATTTGTAGTTCATAAGTTAAATAAGTCATTGACTTATGAGAATAAGTCAAAACCTACTTTGACTATAAGTTGGTGCAATAAGTAACTTTTAATGTTTATATGTGGGTTAAAATCCATTTAGAATCATTAGGAATGAAGTTTTGCCGAAATTCACACGATTGGACGATTATCGTCGAATTCGTGAAATTCTCATAATAGAAGTCGTATTTTGTGTTTGAAGTCGGGAATGTTGGTTTTCGATGGAGACAAGTCATATTTGGCATTATAGAGTTGCGGACTCAAAAATGACCGAATTCGATTTAGAACAAAGAAATGAGCATTGAACGTTCACGAACGTTTATCATTTTCGTTAAAAATGAACTAATAGGTGAAATTTTAGCAAACGATATTAATTAGAAAAAATTCTTGCATGAACGCATATAGTATGTAATTTGTGAACCGTAGGCTTTTGAACGAGCCAATTCACACTTATAACGAAGAAGTTATGAGTCAGGGAATTTCACAAAGTTGTAAAGCTGTAAAAATTTTTTCGGTGCATGTGAGAGCTAGCGCCGTGCAACACCAACCTGTGGCTAAATTGTCACACATTGCCGCCAAGGCCAAGCCGTTATCGCGAAACAAACTCACTGCCGAGATGAAGAGTAATGGCCGATGGCCATTGCGCTACGCCATCCTAAGGTTTTGATAGACAAGAATGTTTACAAGTATAGAATGAAAGATAACTCATTAGTAATGAACTAAGGTGTTAATATAACATTGTTAAGGCATTGTTAGAAACTTAATGTATGATGATTAAAGGTTAATAATCAATTGAAAGTGAACGTAATGTGAATGACATAATGAAAAGCCGGAAACCATAATAACAGATCTAAATCAGAATTTAGATTGAGATGAAGGGTAAGATATAATAATATACTTACTTGATTATATAAGACCTAATGTTGTATGTTATATGATCATGTATTGTAGAGACTTAAAGTGTACGTGTTATAAACAGTAGCAGACGCTAAAGGCAAGTATTCTAACCCTTGTTCCAGTTCAGTCTGGACAAGCTTTGTAATTCATGTATCCTTTCGCATGAAGTTTTGTATGAGGAAGTCAAAGCCAATTCTTTCGGCTAGACTTATGTTATGATTCTATCAAGAATGTTTAATGTTTACCAAGTTATATTGGTGTGGTTTTCAATCGAAGACTAAGTATGCTAAAATGTTTTCGTCGTTTAACGACAGGCACGTGAGGTTGCCACAACTTAAACGTATACACGTTTAATGAATGTAGTGTTGATCATCATAGAGTACTATGGGCTGATCACCCAGAAGTGCTCGTAAGTAATGTCAGACTTACAGACTTAGTGTTGGTTTGTCCTTTTCAAAAGAACTTATGAAATGCTCAAGGTCTTGGACCGAAACTAATGTTTTACAAAATATTGTTGTTGTAAAATGTTTTGAATGAAAAGAAGTGATATTTTGAATTATCGATAGTACTTCGTAACTATTGTTTAGTTATTGAAGATATACGAGTTCTATGTTTCAAGCATGTTATTTATTAGAATTATAGTACTTACTGAGCTAGTCATGCTCACTCTTGTTTGAACCATATGAACACAGCTAAGATCTAACGGACCGAAGGCTTCGGTAAAGACAAAGGCAAGGCAAAGACAAACCCTTAGCTTACCTATGTAATAGTATAGGTGTATGTTTGTAATATACTGAATATTATGACAAGAATGAAGGAATCAGTTATAAAGAACCTGGGAAATGTATTATTTTGAATATATAGAATTTATATTAGTCCTTTTGAGACTCTTCAATTGAAAGAATGAATGAATGGTAGTACTATGTAGTGTTGGTAGATTTTGCAATCAATGAATACGTGCAAGTATACACGGTTAACAAGTAATAAAGTGATAAGTAGAGTATCGTTCCCACAGAGATAATTTAATAAAAAAAACATAACTTCACAATTATCAATTTCCTATTAATCCTAATTTTATTAAACTATTCAATTCAATGATTAAAAATAATTATTCTAAATTAAAAAAATAATTAAACTATCACAAATCAATCACAAATATCAAAATCTGAAATTTCAAGCAATTAATGGAGAATTAGACTTATGATTTCACCCTAACTTCGCTCTGATTTTAACACTTTTATTCCAATTCAATTCACTATCCCAGTTTATTAATCAAGAACACGAACGTAGTATTAACCACCTCTCGATGCACTAATACCGTATTAACGTCAATCCGCAATTAAGATAGAAATTCGTTAAACACGTTAAGCAACTAACTCACTATATCTCTATGTGAATTACAATTGAAGAAGGTTGAAGAATAATTTCTCTATCCGATTACATGCGATGTCAAGCATATGTCTACCTTAACACTCATCAAGTTTAAGCTATTAACAAAATCCTGCACACATGCTATATTAACTAGGTCTAGATTTGAATATCCTCTCTCGATTCCATCCAACTCCACAAAGAATTGTTGATCAGGCAATTCATAGATTCAAGCACAAATCAATATAAACTTATCCACTTTCACTAGAATGTCGTCTATTATACCTCTCGGATATGTGACTGACCTATCTGCCAACTGTAATGTGATGTTCGTGGGCCTTGGTGCAGGCAAACCAAATTCTAAGTATACTGACAATGGCATGAGGTTTACACTCGCTCCCAAATTACATAAACACTTGTTGAAATGCATATTCCCGATCGTGCATGGAATAGTGAAGCTCCCCGGGTCCTTGAGTTTTGGTGGTAATTTCTGCTATAATACCGCACTACACTCCTCTGTTAGTGCCACTGTCTCAAAATCTTCCCATTTCTTTTTCCTTGACAGAATCCCTTTCATAAATTTTGCGTAGCTCGGCATTTGCTCTAGGGCCTCTGTAAACGGTATGTTGATTTGAAGTCTCTTGAAAATTTCCAAAAATTTTGAAAATTGCTTGTCTAATTTCTGTTTTTGGACCCTTTGTTGAAATGGTGGCGGTGGATAAACAATTGGCTTATTGTTCATACTTGCTTCCTCAATCTGTTTATCATCACCCTTGCTTACTTCAATTTTTCTGCTATCATCAACTTTTTCATCCGGAGTCACTGAATTTTTTGTGTTAGTACCCTCAAGCTGTTTCCCACTTCGCAATGTGATTGCTTGACACTGTTCATGATTACCCTTAGGATTTCTCTCGGTGTCACTTGGTAATGTCCCTTGTGGTCTATTATTCAATGCCAACGCCATTTGACCTATCTGATATTCTAGATTCTTGATCGCCATATCTTGTGATTTCATAACCTTGGCTTGATTTTTTATAGCCAACTCGGTGCTAGTCATAAACTTTGCCAATGCTTTCTCCATATCAGATTTCCTTTCTTGATATTGAGCTGGTTGTTCCTGGTTCTGAAATCCTGGTGGATATGATTTTCGTGAAGCTTGATTTTTCTAGTTGTTGCTCCATGAGAAATTCGGATGATTCCTATTTCCTTGATTGTATGTGTTCTGATATGTATTTTGCGAAACTCTGTTGTAATTACCGATGAACTGCACAGCTGCTAGATTAATCACGCATTGCTCTGTTGGGTGCTCTCCCGTGCACAACTCACATATTATTGCCATTTGTTGTACTTTCTGTGTTTGCTGTGCTTGTTGAGTTTGTGTTGATTTCACCGACTCCAACATCTTTGAAAGTGCAGATATTTGTGCTTGCATCGCTGTCATACTATATACTTCTAACACCCCAGCTGCCTTCGACTGTGTCATTCTTGCTATAGGCCACTGGTAGTTATTAGCCGCCATGGTTTCAATCAACTCGTATGCTTCCTCATAACTCTTAGCCATGAATGCTCCGCCCGATGCTGCATCAATACTTGTCCTGAGATTCCCATGTAGTCCATTGTAAAAGGTGTTCATTTGTAGCCACTGGGGAAATCCATGATGTGGACATTTTCTGAGCAGTTCTTTGTATCTCTCCTAAGCCTCATATAATGACTCCCCATGTTGCTATTCAAACATCGTAATCTCGTTCCTCATCTTTGCCGTTTTCGCCGGTGGAAAGAATTTTGTGAGGAATTTCTGAGCTAAATCCTCCCATGTTGTTATTGAACTGGACGGTAGGGAATGCAACCAACTCTTCGCCTTGTCCCGTAAAGAGAATGGGAACAATCGAAGTCTCACCGCATCATCCGAAACCCCATTGAACCTAAAAGTGTCGCACATTTCCAGAAAGCTGACCAGATGCTCGTTCAGATCGTCATTTGCAAATCCCCCAAACTGAACTGAATTTTGAATCATTTGTATCATCCCAGGCTTAATTTTGAACGTATTTGCTGCTATTGCTGGCCTGGTGATGCTTGACTACAGTTCATTCACCTTGGGTGTTGCAAAATCCCTTAATGCTTTTCGATCTTCGGTTGCCATTACTGTTACATCTTCCTTTTCAGATGTTTCGAATTCTTGCCTCGTTTCCTTGATCCACTTACTCAATCTCTGAAACCTTTACTCAATGTCGTCCTCAAAAGACAACAAGGCTGGATTTTTGGACCGAGTTTGCATAAACTGCTTCCTCACCTGAAATAGAAGAAACAATACCAAAAATAAAAATGTCAAAGTAAAACTGGATTAATTAAACTAATATTGTAAGACTATTAAGAATTATACTAAATAGTCTCCGGCAATGGCGCCAAAAACTTGTTGGTAGATTTTGCAATCAATGAATACGTGCAAGTATACACGGTCAACAAGTAATAAAGTGATAAGTAGAGTATCGTTCCCACAGAGACAATTTAATAAAAAAAACATAACTTCACAATTATCAATTTCCTATTAATCCTAATTTTATTAAACTATCTAATTCAATGATTAAAAATAATTATTCTAAATTAAAAATAATAATTAAACTATCACAAATTAATCACAAATATCAAAATCTGAAATTTCAAGCAATTAATGGAGAATTAGACTTATGATTTCACCCTAAGCTTCACTTTGATTTTAACACTTTTATTCCAATTCAATTCACTATCCCAGTTTATTAATCAAGAACATGAACGTAGTATTAACCACCTCTCGATGCACTAATACCGTATTAACGTCAATCCACAATTACGATAGAAATCCGTTAAACACCTTAAGCAACTAACTCACTATATCTCTATGTGAATTACAATTGAAGAAGGTTGAAGAATAATTTCTCTATCCGATTACATGCGATGTCAAGCATATGTCTACCTTAACACTCATCAAGTTTAAGCTATTAACAAAATCCTGCACACATGTTATATCAACTAGGTCTAGATTTGAATATCCTCTCTCGATTCCATCCAACTCCACAAAGAATTGTTGATCAGACAATTCATAGATTCAAGCACAAATCAATATAGATAAACTGGAAATAGCTTATTAAATTGGAAATCAAAGTTTACAAAATCATAGATTCACTCAAAGATCCATCATAAGCCTAAAAAGTGAATTAGTTCATAATAAGCGAAATAAATACTGAATAAATAATGGAAATCATCCTTTCAATTACAAATAATAGTCTAAGACGAAGAATATTGAAAAACACCCTTCACGTAGCCTAGAATCACAATCGTCTCGAAAATCTCCTTGAAATATGCCTCCAACGCTTACTTAGAAAAACTGAGATTAATCTTCGTAATTTGCCTTCTTCTTTTTTCTAATCTCAGTTTTTGTTGCTAATTATATACTACAACATGTATTCTGATTAAAATTCCATGCATATACGAGTCCCAAGTCATCACCATCACGAAAAAACCACACTTGTAGCACTATAAACCAACTAGGAGTCTTCAATTTCGAATAAGCAAGCCCCAGCTGGATGTTTCCCTTTGCACAAGCCAGGCCCGGCTTGCTACCTTACTACTAATGCTCCCAGACCCCCAGCCCCGGCTGGATCCTAAGGCATAAAAGGTCCAGCCCCGGCTGGCTAACAATCTGTCAATTAATTTTGCTGCTAGAACCTCCTCTGCTAAAACTGCCATAACTTTTAAACCGAGAGGAGTTACGGGGCCTGTGACCTATCAAATCGAAGCTATCGACGAGATCTACAACTTTTATTCTTTGGGCTTTCAGAAATAACAAACAGATGACTGTAGAAATTGTATCGGAAGCAGCTACTGCTATGCAAAGACAACCGAAACAACTCTTAACTTTGTCTTTGTTGCTAAAAGGCCATACTCTCGCATCCGAACTTCCGATAGACTGATGCAAGACGTTTCGGGACGCCAAGAAAGAGTTCCTCAACATAATTCATGTTCTACGCCAAGAATATACAATACACATGAAATGAACATGAAAACCAGAATGATACCTATAATCGCTTTTCCTTGCAAATTTTATACCAATAGTTACTCACTCCGCTTCCAAGCATAGAATCTACAAAATGAAACAAAATGCATGAAAAGTAACTAAGAAACACGAGATTAAGCAAATAATTCAAGTAATAGATGCTAGATAAGTAGGTATAAAACCGACTTATCATGTAACACCATCTGTCGGGTTGGAAGATACCCGGATTTGGGGGCATCACAGGTTGGTATCAAAGCATTAGGTTATAAGACTTAAGGGGGGATTAACAACCTTAAGTCATAACCTTAAGAGAAGTCAAATAAGTACAAGAAGAAAATAACCTTATAAAAATGCATTATGACTATGTTATGTGTTTTTATTATTCTACTGACGTGTACTAATCAACTTAACTGTTTTGTGTAGATGTCAGGAGTAAACAGAATGTATAGAGATGGTCAAGCCATTAGTGAAGAATCGGTGAACCAAATAGAGGTTTTACTGAATCCCATAGCAGCAGATCTAGAGGTGGTAGTTATTGAGTCTGAAGACTCAGATGATGCTGACTACATGTCAGTATTCGATGGGATGATAGAGGAGGAAGTGGAGACAGTGTCCTTTAATCCAGTTGCTATAGCAGCCGAGATAGCTCCTGGGGGGTCGATGATGTCTTTATTCATGTCAGTATTGGATAGGAATATACATTACTGTCAGGAGGTCAAGGAGCTGAAGGCAGAGCTCCAAACTGTTATAGAGGACAAGACTTATGTCGAGTCCATGTGGGAGCAGGAACATGATGAGAGGATTTTGGCTAAGGACAAAGTCCACGAGTTAAAGCATGAGGTCTTTGAGCTCAAAGAGGAGCTAAAGACCAAACTGCAGAAGATAGGGAGAATGTCCTATATCCATAGGAGTTCTCACACAGATTTCCAGCAGCAGGTAGCTGGTTATCCTGTAGAGGTGGGGCAGACGCGACATACTATCAGCCATGATATTATTGTCGGTCTTGCTAAGGCTAATTTCAATAATGCCTTGAGGAAGATGTAGACTAGTAGTAGCTAGAATAGTTTCAGTATGTAAATATTTTGTAATTAGTAGTGACGTAAAGCCCCCTTTGTATAGTAAAGGGTAGTCTTTTATAAATCCCAATTTTTGGAAAGCGATAGCGGGAAAGTAATGTAATCAACCTAGGCTGTGTATGTAACCGATGTAGTATTATACTACGAAGAATGAATATATGTCCTTTTTATGGAAAGCAATAAGTAATGGATGTTGGAGTTATTGTTTAATATTAAATGATAACTAATAAAGAAAGGAATCATAACGAAATGTGTTTATTGTATCAGCAAAATGCTGTCAAGAAGAGTACAACGTAATCAAGGTGCTAACGTGAATCAACCGGGGGGAGGTCCGGTTAATCCGATGCAGGAGTTTGTTAACCTGTTAACAGCCGCAATTAATTGCTAATATTCCTGTAAATCCAGGAGTAGCACGAGATACTACCTTTAAGGATTTCAAGAGTGTGGGTCCGCCGAGTTCAAAGGAACTACAGACCCTATTGAAGCCCAAACGTTGGTTAAGAAAATAGAGAAGGCATTTGTGATAGCAAATGTCGACGAGGCCCAAAAGGTTGCCTTTGCAACCTATATGATCAAGGGAGAGGCCAACTTTTGAGTAGAAAATTTCACGTTATACATAAATTGTATATAATAAGGCTTAAAATGTAAGTTAATAAAGAATAATTTATGATTTTATTTAACCAGATAATGCCGCCAAGACGTCAAACTCGAAACCAAAGGGCAGAAGAATCTGTCAATAATGCTGGAGGACAATAACCAGATCTGATGCAGAACTTTGCGAACATAGTAGCTCAAGCTATGAAGACCGGAATGTCAGCCGCAGAGAACCAGCCGGATAATAGATTAGTGAATTTCAATGATTTTAAAGTTGTAGGACTGCCAAAATTTAGAGGGTCAACTGACCCTATAGAAGCCCAAACTTGGGTAAAGGAAATAGAAAAGGCGTTTGTAATAGCTAGGGTAGCTGAGGGGCAATAGACGGCTTTTGCCAACTATATGATGAAAGGGGAGACGAATTTTTGGTGGGAGGCAAATCAAGCTAGGGCAAGAGAAGGAGTGGTAGCATGGACTAGATTTAAGATATTATTCTTCGAGAATTATTTCTCATCTAGTATGCAGGCTAGGATGGAGGTAAAATTTTTGGAGTTAAAGAAGGAAAATATGACGGTGTCAGAGTACGCTGCAAAATTTAAAGAATTGGCTAGGTTCGCTCCGCATCAAGTTGATACGGAGGCAAGAAAGGTAAGGAGGTTTGAGCTGGGCTTAAAACCCTAGCTCTACAAAAAGGTGGCGGTGTTGTAGATCAATACTTTTGCAGCACTCTTGGAAAAGACTATCATAGCCGAAGAGGGGAGTGAGGCCATGAGCCTCTACAAAAAGGGGAAAAAGTATAATGGTAAGGTTGAGGGAGCAGTGAAGGTGGAAGCAAGTAGTGGGAGTAGGGGTGAGAAAAGAAAAAGGAAATAATTTTGGGAGTATCAAGGTTAAGCAAGAAGGTGTGAAAAAGTAGGTTGTTCAGTGTGGGAATTACGGGAAAAATCACTTAGGGGAGTGTCTTAAAGAAAAGTTTGTGTGTTTCAAATGTGGGCAGGAGGGACATATCTCTCCTAATTAACTGCCCCAATCCAAGGATGAACAATGGGTTTTTTATGTGTATGTCGACGGATCATAAGGTGAAGAATTGTCCAAAAGGGTGAATGGAGGCAATGAGTGTGACTACTGGGAAAAGCAGCGGGACATTAATGATAACAGGACCAACTTCAATAAACAAACCAACAAAATCAACCGCTAGAATCTTCAACATGACCGTTCAGGATACTGTAGTAGCCGGGGATGGAACTCCATGTATTATTCGTATAAATTTTATTTTCTTATGTATGATTTTCTTATATATAGTAAATTATTTTTAAAAGAAATTTTGAAGGAGAAATTTGAGTTCTATTAGAAATCAAATTTTCGTATAATCAGATAAACAATCTTTATGTTAAATAGTTAAAGGGCAGTTCGATCGAATTTAATCGAGATCTACTTGAAATAACTGTGTATGCTATTTACCCTAGTGTGTATAAGTTTTGAAAAGGTGATTCTGGGGACGGAATCCTTATAAGAGATGGTGAATATAATAACCCGATATTTTCTATATAATTAAATAAGAAATTTTGCGTATAAATATATTTTTTTTATTTTAAATAAAGGTGGGAATATGTGCAAGGTAAAGTGTATGTAAATATGTGATACATAAAAATTTATTTATTACGTGAATAATTGCAAATAAGTTTTAAGAATTATTGATCATTATAAATTATATTTTTATAATAAATTAATTTTGTAATAAAAATATTTGATTATTTATTTTCCATGAAAATATGATTATTTTATTATTTAATATATGAAATTATTATTAGAATTATTATTAGAATTATTTTATTAGATGAATTTATTGATTAGTTAAGTTAATTATTTTAACTTAATTAATAAAGGTATATATGATGTAAAAGTGGGATATGGATTCAAAACCCTAATTTTGGATTTTGAACAAGGAATGAGAATAATAATATAATACTGATTATATTTCAGTGTTATAAATATGTACTGTATGTGTATATTGATCATAGTTGGTTAATTATGGTGTAGCGTGTCAAAACCCCTAATGTTAAATTGTTAAAACCCTAATTTGGAACTCAAATGGGAGTTCTAGACTGTTACGTAATTGCGTTAATGTTATTAATGACAAGTATTATAGAATATAACCCTAATTAAGGAAAACCCAAATTATTAGAAACCCAAATTAGTAATTAGAAATCCTAATTACTAAACTAGAACCCTAATTTCTAAGTTATTAACCCTAATCGTTAATTTAGCAAGCTTAATGTTAATTAGTAAATTCTTAAACCTAATTTTCATGTTCTAAGTAATTATAAAACCTAACTAATTAAGAAACCCTAAATTATATTTTAGAAAGCTATTTTTTTTTCATTTTAAACCCTAATTGCAAAATCCTAGAATTAATGGTTAAACCCTAATGGTTAGGACAAGTTACAAATTGGCCATTAAAATTACAAGACAAATGACCAAATTGCCCTTATTGCATTATTTATTAGTTAACTTGCAAATTTTGCCAAAACTTTAGTTGTTGACCAACTCTTTGACTTACCACGTGACCGAATTCTCAGCACATCAGCTATATACCATCAGCCAATACATTGCAACAAGTAATATATATATATATAGATCAAGAGAGAGAAAAGCTTATAAATTGCCTCATTTGTACACATACACTCAACCTAGACCCTATCTCTCTAATCCACGAAAATCTGAAGCATTTTCAGTCCCAAAACAAATCCTTAGATCAACCATACCAGATTAGAAAGCTTAGATTCAAGCATAGCTCAAAGTGAGGTATAAAACCTTAACCTAGAATATGATCTTGCTTGATATGTTAGAAGTTATGATTTTGTGTTTAAATATGTTATTTATGGTATATATAGTTGATCGGGGGTTGGTATATGATAGATCTATAAATTAATTAAAATGACTTTATTATATGAAAAATCATTTTAAATTATAATAGATTATTTAAAAATATTTTAAGTTATAAAACATAACTTTTAATATTTGAAGGCAAATTTCATTAATTATTTAATATTAATGATATTAGATTTATTTAATAATTATATTAAATAAATTAGTTAAAAATGATTTTAATAATATAAAAATCATTTTAAATGAAAATAAAGAGTTTATAAATATTTGAAGTTGTAAAATATAACTTTTAATATTTTAAGGTGAATTTCATTAATAATTTAATATTAATGATATTATATTTATTTAATAATTATATTAAATAAATAGTTTACAAATGGTTTTATTGATTTAAAAATCATTTAAAAGGGATATAAATGTTTTTAAAATATTTTAAGTTATAATAAATGCATTTTAATATTTTGATAAATAATACATTAATATTTAAATATTAATGGTAATTATTTAAAAAGGATTTTAATGTTTTAAAAATCATTTAAGGGTAATATTAATGTTTTAAAAATATTTTAATTTATTATAAATAACTTTAATATTTTTGAAATGGTTTCATTAATATTTTAATATTATTTAAATATTAATGATAATTAGAATTATTTAGTATTTAAATCATTTAAAAATAATTCCAGTGTTTGAAAAATCATGATAAATTATAATAATTATTTAAAAATTATTATAAGTCATTTAAGAATAATATGAATGATATTTGAATTATCCACAATAATATTTAAGATACAGATTATAGTTTTATTAACAATAAACTCTATAATTACCCGATAAAGCCGTCGGTACACTGAAATGTTACCAAAATTGATCCGGTCCTAGATAGTTTGACATGATAGGTGATTGTTTATGATCCAATGATTGCTAAACATATGTGACAATGTGATTAGGTTAAGTGTTGACTACAAATAGCAGTCTATGTGTTATAATATGTTATTCTAATCGAAAGAAAAATCTTATGAATGATAGGTCGTTGTATTAAAGATAGAACTAAGTCGTGTACTGTAAGCAGCAGACAAGAAAAGTATCTAACCTTTTGCATTTACTTTATGCAATGGACATGTTTAAGATAATTTGAAAACTATATTGTTAGTGCGCCTGTTTATTAACTCTATTATTATTGTTCAAGTATCTATACCTTTGTAGACATGCCAGTTCTTGAATTCTATCCGATCATTATTTATCATTATAGTATTATTGTATAATCCAAATATATATTTTGTTCGTTAATTTCTGAGTATGGTTATACAAGTGTCCTCACTTGGATAATTATTGTACTTACTAATACATACTTATTAAAATCCGGTATGTATATATTGATTAAAAGCTATCTAAGCTATTTGACTCGACTAGACACAAATTTAAAAATATCATTAAACATGATAGAACCTTATTGTATCAAACCAAATTATTTTGGTTCGGGTTCCAGACTAAGTATGAACATCTCGAATATGGGAAACTTTTGTGCACCTAAGGCGAATATGCTGGACTTAAATATCGTTCGAACACGTAGTATTGATCAATATATGGCATAACAGACTGATCACCCCCGTGCTCGTAAGTTATGACGATTCGTGGATGAAGTTTTGTTAAACCTTTTCAAAAATTAAAAACAAAGTTCATAGTCTGTCGACTGCTCACCAATTATAGTCAGTACGTAGTTTCAAAATTTTGTAATAGAATTGATACGTTGTTTTGAATTGTTTCAGTTTACTTCACAACTGTTGATTCGTTGTAGAAGTGTCATTCAAAGAAATCATTTACTTCTTTCAGCTTATATTTATTATCTGCTATTACTTGCTGCGCAATCAAATGCTCATTCTTACTTTAAATGTAAATGTTTTCAGCTAAGCGTGATCAACTTGAAGGTTCTGCCAAGAACAAAGGAAAGGGAAAGATGATCGAGTAAAGTTATGTTATCTTATGTAGTAGTTAGATTTAATCAGGACGATAATAATTATTAGTTATCATGTAATGAAATGTTTTAAAGGTCGCGTACTTGGGATTTAGATAACTCTAATTATGTATATTAAGTTTGATATTTATATTAGTATTATTATTCCGCTCAAAGAAAAGATATCGTGAAGCTCCGAGTTTGGGTTTCAAATACCTGAATTTGGGGGTGTCACAAGTTGGTATCAGAGCTTTAGGTTATAAACCTTAGGTGGGGATAGACCTTAGGCTATAACCTTAGGATAAAGGGAAACATTGAAAATAAAAATAACTCATATAGAGTTTAAAAGGAGATAAATTAGATAAATTCATCATAAAACAAAATAAAAGTAACCTATATAAAACTACTATTTGTTGTGTGTATATATATTATATTCTAATCAAGATAATTTATGTGTAGATGTCAGGTGGAAAATGATTAGGATACCTTCAGATCGTAAAATAGGAGCCAATCTCCATAACCAAGCCAATATCTGAAATAGAGGCTCACATTGAAAGCAACCCTGATGAATTCGTTATAGTGGAAAATATAGTACCGGATCCAGAAATGGTAGTATTGATAGATAGTGATTCGAACACTAAATTTGGGGCTGATCAAACATCAACGAAAGTGCAGAATCTGAGGACCAAGGTTTCTTCTCTAGAAAGAACTGTGGGAAATAGAAAAGCTATTGAATAGTCAATTACGAAAGGCATTAATAGAAACAATGGAATAATAATTTAAGCTTAAAATCCAAATTGATCAAATAGGAGCTAAAAGAAATAAATCGTGTGCAGCTCCAATCAAGAAGGGGAAGAGAAAGATGAAAGATCGTGATTTAGGAAATCCCGATTGTAACCAAGGGAACACTAACAAAGTAGGAAAGTGTACAAACTGTAACAAGAAATATGAAGACTTATGAAGGAAAGGAGAATTTATTTCTACAATTGCGGACATGAGGGACATATCTCTCCTCATTGTCCCAATCCGAAGCAAGGTGTCTAATTTATTTGTGGGGTGGAAGGTCATCAGACGAAAGGTTGTCCAAGATCAAAGAAAAGGCTTAGTGAATAAGTAGTATAAGTATTGTTTGAATATATATATATATGTTCTATGATAAATATGTATGTGTAATCTAATATTCTTAACTTTTGTATAAGTTATAGTAGTGAATCCCAACTTTTATGATCAGAAAGGGATATCGGATGCTTAAAGCAGTATATGCTATGCTATTTAAAGTACTATGAATTAGTTGAATGAATATGAATCTATGTTTGATTAATGAAATAAGTTTTGTATAAAGATAGTAATTATCTATCTGATAACTAGTTAATACAGTAAACCAACTTTTCAAAATTTAATATTTTGAGTACATGATTATTTGAGTAAAAAATTTCATATTATACATAAATTGTATACAATAAGGCTTAGAATGTAAGTTAATAAGAATAATTTATGGTTTTATTTAACCAGATAATGCCGCCAAGATGTCAAACTCGAAACCAAAGGGTCAGAGAATTTGTCAACAATGCTGGAGGACAACAACAAGATCCGATGCAGAACTTTGTGAACATGGTAGCTCAGGCTATGCAGACCGGAATGCCAGCCACAGGGAACCAACCAGATAATAGATTGGTGAATTTCAAAGATTTTAAGGCTGTAGGACCGCTAGAATTTAGAGGGACAACTGACCTTATAGAAGCCCAAACTTGGGTAAAGGAAATAGAAAAGGGGTTTGTAATAGCTAGGGTAGCTGAGGGGCAATAGACGACTTTTTCCACCTATGTAATGAAAGGGAGGCAAATTTTTGGTGGGAGGCAAATCAAGCTAGGGCAGGAGAACGAGTGGTAGCATAGACTAGATTTAAGACATTATTCTTCGAGAATTATTTCTAATCTAGTATGCAGGCTAGGATGGAGGTAAAATTTTTGGAGTTAAAGAAGGACAATATGACGGTGTCAGAGTACGCCGTAAAGTTTAATGAATTGGCTAGGTTTGATCCGCATCAAGTTGATACGGAAGCAAGAAAGGCAAGGAGGTTTGAGCTAGGCTTGAAACTCTGGCTCTACAAAAAGGTGGCGGTGTTGCAGATTAATTCTTTTACAGCACTCTTGGAAAAGGCAATCATAGCCAATGAGGGGAATGAGGCCATGGGCCTCTATAATAAAGAAAAAAATAATAAGGGTAAGGTTGAGGGAGCAGTGAAGGTGGAAGCAAGTAGTATGAGTAGGGGTGAGAAAAGAAAAGGAAACACTACTAGAAAATCAAGCTATAGCGACGGTCGCCGACCATCGCTATAGATTAAAAGATCATCACTATATGCTATGGCGATGGCCGAATACTATCACCATATAAGCTGTCACTGAAACCTATAGCGATGGTCATACCGTCACCAAAAAACTTCACAAAAATGCGCATGAAGCTTTATACCGATGGTCAAAGAATAGATATAGTGATGGCCATTACCGTCACTATAGAAGATTTGCCGCGAATGACTGAGATCTACTATAGAAGATTCGTCACTATAGAAGATTCGTCACTATAGATGTTTTTGGCGCCAATATTTTTTATCTATAGCGACGGTCCTGACCGTCGTTATATCTTTTCTAGCTTTTGAAGTAATTTGTTGTTCTTTTACAATATTTCTTATTTATTTTACATGTTAAGAAGCATAATTACATTTAACCATCCAATCTGAATATAACATTTATAACTAAAAGAACAAAACAAATAATGTGAATTAATGTATAATATCATCTAAATATACATAACCTTCCAAAATACTGTTACTATGTATCAGAACAGTACATAACCAGTAGCACATTTAACATATTTTTAGTATCACATCTAACAAATTTTCATCCAAAATATTGTTACATTCTGTCCTGAATTACTGCTTTCACCAGTCAATTCCGCAGTCTTCTTTAACTCAATAATTTTTTCCTGTGAAAATATACGAGGCAAAATATAGATAACTTAAATATTAAAATATCATGAGCAACAAACATTTAAAAATAATATGAATATATATAATGCATCTGTTTTTGATTTTACATATGCTGTTTTGTCACCATGGTTCTAAAAGGAAATGCATTATATAGTGGCATTACCATTTATGTTCATACGGTGATTTAAAATGAAAGAAAGAAAAGAAGATAGATTTGGTATCAAGAACAAATGATACTCAGGTTGAGACTTGATGTATTTCGCGATGAATAATTGGGTGACAAGAATTTAACAAAGATCCACAAAATATACATGCTCAGTTTCTTCACTAATTCGACCAAAAGATAGGATTTAGAGTACTAAATCATAATAAACATATAATTAAACAATAAATCCCAGTTAAAAATAAATTAAACTTGAGTTTGAGAGTAAATCACCTTGTTGAATGTGTAGTAGTTGATACTTATCGAACTTGCGTTTAGAAAGACTTTTCTTGTTCTAAGTTACATTGGAAGGTTTTTTTGATTCTTCTTTAGGTGGTTGTGATGGCTCTGTTGGAATATGATTGAGTTGTTTATAGATTGACTATTTTTGGGCAAAAAGAAATTAGAAGATGGTATTCCTATTTATGATGCTTTAAATATTCTAAGAATGTAATATATATATATATATATATATATATATATATATATATATATATATATATATATACTATTTAATCTTTTTGGTGCTGGTACCATATAGTTTTTGTGAGAATTGAACATGTTTGGATAATAAAGATGGTTGCATTCATCAAAAGTTTGGACCAAAAACACCTATAAACATTATCATAACATGTACTTATTATATAATCTATTCTCATGATAGTGTGCATGCTTGCAAAAGTAGTAATCTCATAGCACAAAACAATCCCCATTTAGGAATCTTAGGCATGAATTTAGCATACATAATCATAACAGTCCTATGTTATTTTTTTTCTTATCTAAGCATCCTTGCAAGCATTGAAAATGATCTGCATACTGTGGCGGTGATGGAGTTCTTGTTTTATGATGTTGATAGAGTGTTGAGGGGTGGTGGGTTTCTTTGGTTGAATCATTTTCTTAGCAAAGGGGTGGATCTAGAGAAGGTTTATACGCCATTGATTGGGAAGTTGGGGTACAAAATTATCTTCAAACATGCGTCCTACCAAATGATGCTGATGTCACTTGTATTAAAACTGATGAGTGTGCACCAGGAACCATTTCACGTCATGTTAAAGCATGGTCTTTTGTATTCATCAAGTGTAGTGAGATTGTAATTGGATATTGCATGTTGAAGAAAATATCTTGAGGATAACTTTAAGTGGTATTGTTTTGAATTTACAAACCCAGACTTGGGCCTAGTAGTAAACATTTGTAGGTGTGATGTGATTGCATCACAATCTACTAGGCTGTTGATCGGAATAATCTCATTACATGTAATAATTCCTGAAGGAGCCTCACATTCAAGGTTTATAGCTTGAAAAGAATTATCTTTATCTGTTTTCATTACTTTGCTGTAATTAACTTTCAGTTATATGATCATAAAGTCATGATAATAGAAGAGATTGTGAATGAGTCTGTTGACTCGCTTTAGATTCGTAAGATATAGAAGAGGAGACCAAGAAGAAATTGATAAGGTATTAATCGCAATAGTCGGTGAAAACTCGCGCATGACTTATGTAAGCAAAGGAAGGAGAGGTTAAAGAAACCTTGAGTGACTAAAGATGTAGATGTATTTTTGACATAGTTACTGTGGTGGTATAGTTATTGTGAGGTAAGTGGGGTGAAGAATGGGGAGGTTTATTTGACTGAACTTTTGCAGAAGCCAATGTCGAAATGAGATGCTTCATTTGAGGTAATTTGAATTGTTCAGTTTTATTATTTAACTTGTTTTGAGTTAGTAATTTGCATTAGCATTATTTCCTTGAATAAACTTTGGGGATTTTTACACACTAACAGATTGTTTCCTAAGGGTTATAGAGAAGAATTTAGGGAAAAGGGCAAAAGTGAACCACTAGAAGGTCCTACTTGAAAGAAGATACTCGGAGTCTCAACAAATGTTAGTAATTACTGTAATTGATATGCATGATGCAACTTATCAGAAGGAAAAGTAATAAGCATGATGCAATAATCAATTTCATTTAGAATATTCCCATTCATATTCTCAAAAATTGAATAGTCTCTAGAAAGAAAAAAAACTATCCAAATTATAATTCTTACCCTGCTGATATCATACATTATCTGCAACAAGATGTATCACTCATCTTCTGAGAAGTGCTAACTTATGAATCACTCTCAATAACATATATAGGACTACTACATACACAAATTCAGATATTACTACAATGTACTAAAATGAGACATCAATATATGACCATCTGGCTAGTGAAGGAATAAGACATTTGAGGATTGATAAATACGTACCACATTCGAGGATGCTCCCGGTAAAATTGAGTTATCGCTTCGAGTGTGGGACTGTATATACATCTCGGCTCGATCAATCTCTTTTTTTATTTATTTGGTACTACAAATAAAACAAAAAATAATACATAATTCAAGAAATACTCTATTCGTAGAAGTCTAATACATGAATAATGACAAAAAATATTAAAATAACATCAACTATTACCAATTCATGATTCTTTTTTGGAATTGATTTAGTGCCCAACGTATGACCTACCAACAATTTTTTTTGATTGTCACAATTTTTTGTTGCTATTTCCTGCATTGCATGTATTTATAAATTAATAATAATATATAACAATAACTAAGAATTGATAATACATAAAATTAGAATAAACACAACCTATGCATCATCAGTTAGCCAATAATCAACCAACACAACCCATTGATTATGATTTACTCGATCATTGTTGATAGTATTGCTATAGATTTGGCATGGTCACCAGGCACAAAATTAGTTCTCTTTAAGTTAGATTTCCAATCTCTCCACCTATTGTTCATGATAGCCATCAGTTTTCTTTTAACATTGGGGTGATCTGTGGTAAATCGTTTCTACAACAAAAAAATTTATAGATATATTAAATTTCCTTCAAAGTGCTTAATAAAGAATCTATAAAATGCTATGATTAATTACCTGAATTTCATTCGAAGCCCTTGTCATGTTAGCCTCTATCATATTGGACCATGTTGGAGTACTTATTGGAAAAAGTTCTCCATTGCGAGCAAAACACCCGAGAAAGGTTGTTAACTTATTGGCGTCTCCCCCAACAGGTTGACCATTTGTGTAAAATCCCAAATTTGACGAATAAAGATTTAATTTTCTCAAAATATTTTTTGAATATTATGGTGTGGATTTGAGATAATGTTATAATTGTGGGTAGTATTTATAAATTTTGCAAAGTATGCAAGTTGTTGTATTATATTCGATTGGTCGAGGAATATTCGTTTTAGTAGGGAATATTCGTATAACGGTGTAATCATTGGTGGACCCCACAACAGAATTATTGTCGGATTGAGAAAATGACAAAAATAGTTGTCGACGTCGGGATTTTTGAGTGTCCTTTTTCGTTACTTGTTCTTTGGTGTTCTCATGTTAATGTGAGATTTGTTTGAAAAAAACAAGTGAAAAAGGTCCAACATGTATAATGTCGACGATTGGACTTTAAGAGTCGCCAGTTGGTGTATTTAACTGGTTGCACCAACACAACTGAAAAGGTTTGCACATTGACCTGGTGTTTTGACACTGCTAGACGGGTATGTGAAATCGAGATTCATTTTGGGTCCGGGGGCTTGATTATGCGGAGGGAAGGTGTTAAGCACCCCCCGACATCCGTGTTACCACGGTGACCGCCACTTCTCAAAGAAATTGTTATATGAATGTGTGTGTGTGTGTGTGGATCAATGTGAAATTATTTGAAAGTAGTGCGAGGCCTCGTTCGCACCTATATACACAAGGTTTGAATTTTATAGAAAAATTCAATTTTAACCAAGATATTTCAATGAAGTTTTGTAAAAGAGGTTTTTCAAACCCTGTGCTTAATAGGAATTGAGACCTTTTCATACTTCCATTTTTTTTGTTAAGTGTCCGGCTTGTTTGCTTTTATTTTCGAGATGCGAAGCATTCTCGAGAAAATAATATACAGCAGTGCCGAACTCCTCATGGGCATGACAAGCATCCAAGGAAATTCAGACACTGTAAAATAATGTACAAGCTGCTTACAGCTGAAAAATGTCCATCATGGGAACCGAATCTAGATTCAGTAAACTGAACCTGTGATCACATGATTCCTAGGCTCACACGATATTGCAATTTGTATGAAAAGCAGTAAGCAGTTATATATATAAAAGCTATATATATATACATACATGATCAACCACCACGAAGCAACTCCATGGGGGATCGAAAATGTAAATATATTAGAAATATATATATATATATATATATATATATATATATATATATATATATATATATATATATATGGACATGATCAACATATTTAAGTAAACTCCAAGGCGGGACTAAATGTTAATAAAGTTGTAAAAGTTATTAAGTGCCACGTAAGTAAACCTGTGCCCGATGTAATGTATATATATATATATATATATATATATATATATATATATATATATATATATATATAAAAGCTTAATAAACGCTGGGATGTAAAATCTAGGCTCATCGAGATATAATCGACAACAATTATATATATAAGTGCACCGGATGTAAAATCTAGGCTCATCGATATATATAACAATATACATATATATATATATATATATATATATATATATATATATATATATAAGCGATTAAACGCTCTAGACCGATGTCTAGGCTCAATCGAGGCATAACTCGATAATGTTAGTCCATATATATGAAATATATACATATATTAGTATATATATACAGACAGAAATGAAAACCACGGACCGAAGTCCGGGAAAATGCACACAACACGACTCTCAATGTGTATAATAGTGTGTGCTATATGAGAAGAAGGTTTTATAGAATGTGAGAAGGCTTACAGTGGGCTGCCAATGTAGACTTCTATGACTCTAGATGGATGAATACTCGGCTCCCGCCGATAAAAATATGACAAAATATAAGCTTAAAAGTGTTTGAAATAAGACAGCACTCAGTTTATGGGGTGTACAAAACCAATTGGACAGGGCTTCCTCGCTATTTTCTCTCCCAAAATGGCTAGCCCAAGCCCCATATCTATAGAATTGACTGCCACAGGTGTACCTGCGGTAGCCTCTGTTACACCTGTGGCTGCCCGAACTGCCCGGGGTTCTGCAGGTCCTGTCGTCTCGAAGTACGTGCACTCGTGCAATGTAATGTCCGCTAGAACTTGCAGAACTTTAATCTGAGCATCCGAACGAGGTGTAAAAGACTATCTTTGGACTAATTTTATCAAGAGTTACGCAATGATATGGGATTTGCCCTTTTTGATTCTAGGAAGACGGGTCCATGACCGAAATAGCATTCCCGGGTTCCCGTCAAGCAATCCGGTGAGCTGTTTCGCGTAGTTTTCGTTCTGAAGTTAAGATATGAGTCTTGTGGGACTAATTTTGAATCAATTTGAGTTAACACGAGTGTACTTGATTTGAAGTGAAGTTGAGTTGGCAAAATGACCATTTTGCCCCTCCCGGGGTTATCTCCGGTTTTCGTACAGTTGTAGCTAGTTTTTCCCATGGTTATCTCTGAGATGGTCATGCTGTTGACTCTGAATGTACTCAGGGTTATCTCTGAGGTTGGCTTGACCTCTTGAGGTTAACTCTGGGGTTGGGAAATGATGTTGTAGTCCTCTAGGGTTACCTCTAGAGTGTGAAAAAGACGTTTTTGCCCTCCTGCATAGTTAGTAATAGGAAAAGAAAATTTCGAGTGTCTACAGATGCCCCTCTTTATCATGTTCATGTAATGCAATGGAATGGACATGATAAAAATTAGTAGACACTTGAAATATGACAAGGTACTCTTAATGATGCAAATCGCAATGTAATGAATATTATGATGAATGTTAAAATGTTTTTGCAAATCGCAGTTCATAAATCGTACATCGCATTTCGCACTTCGCATTTCTCTTTTCGCATTTGGATAATCGCACTTTGCAAATCGCACATCGCATATCGCAAATCGCAATGAATGTTATGATGCATGATCGCATTGCTTTACCTTTACCGATCATTGTTGATGCCTATGCTAGTGTTGACTCCAATGGTTTGGCATTTAATTGTTGACGCTTATTTGATGAAGATAAGTTGAGATGTTTTCCACATCTCTGATGGGGATGACATTATGAAATCACCAGACCTTCCCGATGTATATGCTGGTAGTTTACAACGGTGCCTACCCTGTTAGTAGTTGAACACGCTGTTATCGCCCAATTATTTCGGTTCTCACTCGAACGATGGTATTCAAAACTTTCATTACTGAACTGTCTTGATGTCGTGCTGAATTTGAAGATAATGGTTTTGAATATCGGATCTTCCGACACCTTCGCTGAAGTAATATTCAAAGGTTCACTTTGCCAGACTCTGCCTGATGTTACGCTTGATAGAAATGTATGTTGATGTAGCGCTTCACCCTTTTTTAAGTGATTTGGAGTTTCCTTCAGCTGTTGGGTGATGGTGCCCTATTTCCTTGAATATTTGATTCGTAATCCAGCTGAACTGATGACCTGAATGCCGTTGATATCCCTGGAGGGTGCAACTCGCTTTTTTTGTTGTCGACTTTTGAACTTCACTGTAGAGGCCTCAATTTATGAGGATTTGATGCAAATTAACACATTTGTCGGTGTAGATTTCATTCGCCAGACCTTTTGTCGTTGGCCTTGAGTTAAGAACTTTTTGAGAATTTTCCCCTTCTTTCGTAGGACCACGCTAATGTCGCCATGATTTCTTTTAGGAGTTTTCCTTCTTTTGATGAGAGGCTTGATCCCGCCTTAAAATCCTTCACTTTCCTGGAATCAAAAAATGCCCCAGTCCTTTCGTATACTGATGTCGGGGATTCATATAAGAAACTCTCTTTGTTGATGAATTCGCAAGTGTGTAATATCCAAATCGCTAATGAGCTGATGTGAGGGAAGCTTTGATGATAATGGACCATGCTGATGGTGTTGACTGGGGTATTTTCCTATTTAGGATGGTTAATAAATGCCCCAGTGTTGAGTTGTCGCTATTTCCGAGATTGCCCGAGTCTTGTTGTAGTGGTCGCAATATCGGGTTGTCGTCGATTTTGCAATTGCCCCAGCCTTTTTTGTTGTCTAGGATAGTCGCTTTGACAGATGGGTTGATAAGATGCTGAGATTGCAAGAGACTTTTTCTCTGTACCGGATGGTGAACAAGTACAGAACTTGGGTTTTGATGTCTTCAATCATTATTCCTGACTTGTTATTGCAATCGGTCTTTTTTTTCTTTTGATTTGATGAAGACTCGTGATTAAGGGTGTCGAATCTTTGAAGGTCCTCGCTGCTGGTCGCCTTGGCATATCGCTATTTATTCCTTTCTGGGATTTGTGCCAGATTTGATGGAATGACATTGCAGTGTTGTTGGGTCTTCTCCACATAGGTCGCTGACTTGGAGGGTCATTCTTGAGATCGACGTTTGGATTTGGATGTTTCTGTTGAGGGTCAGACCGCACCACTGGTGGTTGCCTACGTATTCCCATGAGTGTGGGAGATCAGGTCTGCGTAGTTCCTACTTGATAAGATAAACGGTTTGCCAAGTGTTTGTTTGAGAAGCGTTTGTTTGAGAAGTGTTTGGTTTGGGTTTTTTTTTTGGGTTTTTGTTTGGTTTGACCACACCATAAATGGCTGCCTACGTACTCCCATTGAAGAGGGGAGTTCAGGTCTTTCGTAGTTCAGGCTTGATGAGCTAAAACCTGAATGACTTGATTTTTGATTTTTTTTAATTTTTTGATTTTTTGATTTTTTGTCTTTTTCTATTTTTTTTCTTTTTCTTTTTGTTGTTGTTTTTTTTTCCTCTTTTTTTTCTTTTTATTCTTTTTTTTTCTTTTTATTGTTGTTTTTTTTCTTTTTTCTATACATGCATGGAAAATAAAAAACATACTGCAAAGGAAGTGATACCGTCCCAACATCTTCTACAACTCGCAACTTTATCCCCTGGATCTACATATTTTTGGCTAATTGAGGCCTGATAGTCCAATTGTCAGTGGTTGTGTCGCCTTCAAGGATCGCGACAGAGGTTACTTCTTGGTTTTGACTGTCTTTACTTATGGCCATAACTTGATCACTTCCTTGTTCATCACATTCCTTAGTGATGCTTAAGCTGGAGCCATCGCAAAAAGGTATGAACTCTTGATTCTTTGATGGGTGGGTTTCCCCGAAAACCTCGCTACCTTTTCCTTTATCTGTTCCCTCACGCTTTTCCTGGGCTTGAGAGGATTCGACCATGAAATCTCCCTCGAACTGGTGTCGCATTTCTTGCAAGGAACTTTCTTTTTTTGGTTTTTCTTCCTTGGAAAGGATTAGTATTTCTTCTGCATCATCCAAGGTGATAAAATCAGGAACGTGGGTGTTATCCTTGGACCACAGGATGTTGGATGTTGGCGGAGAAACCTCCTTCGGGGATTCCCTTGTCTCTTCTATCATTTCCTGCATTAGGATCGCTCCATCTTTTGTTCTGCCAGGATTATCGCTCATAGCCTTCACCTCATTTGAGCTACCTGTCTCAAGTGGACATCTTAAGCTTTTTATTGCCTTTTCGCCTTTTTTGGTCATGGGAATTTCTATCTGCAGCTCTCCATTTTTAATGAGATCCTGGATTTTATGTCGCAAAGCCCAACATTCCTCAGTCGTATGTCCAAGTGAGTTAGAATGGTAGAGACATATCTTGGTGGAATCATAGCTCTATATATTGGGATTTACAGGAGGTAGCAACTCAGTAATCCTTCCTTCGCTCATCAGAAAGGGTAGCATTTCTTTATTGGATTTGCTTAGAGGGGTTAATTTTTGGACTCTTGTGGAGGTTGTTTGATCTTTCTTCTTTGAGAGTTCGCATTCCCCCAAGCAATTTTATCGTTGGTGAGGTCTGCTAGCAATTTCATCATCCCCATTTTCTTGGCCTTCTGATAGTTGAGTGAAGAAATGCCTCGCATACTGATGTTGGCGCACTATCAGCTTAGCTAGCAGATTTACTTGGTTCTGGATCGTATCTAATTTTTGCATTACTATGATACCTTCCTTCGAGTTTTTCCACTTTAGGACATTTGTTCTGTGCCTTTGGGGGTAGTCCTCTATCTTTCGTATGCACTTACTGTAAGACCCCAACTTTTATAAATAAAGATGAATTTTTCTATAAATATTATTTTTAAATATTATGGAATAAATTTGATATAATGTTATAGTTGTGGATAATATTTATAAATTTTGCAAAGTATGCAAGTTGTTATAAAATATTTGTTTGGTCGGGGAATATTCTTTTTAGGAATATTCGCATAACTACTCAATCATTGGTGGACCCCTAATGTAATTATTATTGTCGGATTGAGAAACGACAAAAATATTTTATAAAAAAATAACTACGGAGGTGTTACCGTTAAAATTGTTGAACTACCCGGTGGTAAAAGAACAAAGAATACGCTGGTTGGTCGCATAGTAGCACACTCAGATTGATTATCGATGCTTACGTGAGAAGTCACTCACCTATGCTCAATTATTGCTACGAGAATTTGCCGTGATCATATCTCTTATATTATTGATTCAATTATTGTCACAAAGATCATCTCGTATAATATGTTATAGTATTAAATCAATAATTGAGACGACAAGTTATAAATGATTAATAATTGTTGAAAGATTAAATATGTGTTGATTAAAATAAAATGATTTGTGGTAAGTTTGATTATTTTATGGGGGCTATATGTCATCATCTAAGAGTCTCTTCGTCAATAGTAATTACCTTTGTGAATAGTAATTACCTTCGTTAATAGTATTTACCTTCGTCAATAGTAATTACCTTCGTTAATAGTAATTACCCTTGTGAATAGTATTTACCTTCATCAATAGTAATTACCTTCGTCAATAGTAATTACCCTTGTGAATAGTATTTACCTTCGTCCACTAGTATTTACCTTCGTTAATAGTAATTACCTTTACCGGACGTCGAACCACTTGTCGTTTCACATTAAAAGCGCCGAACCACTTGTCGTTTCACATTACAAAGCGCCAAACCACTTTTCTTTTCACATCATTAGTCGTCGAGCCACTTGCCTTTTCACACTCAAGAGTGCTAAGCTAGAAATCTTCTATAAATAGAGGCCTAGGGCTTCATTATTTTTCACTTAATTCATTCAAGCTATAGAGAGAGAAAGTATAGAAAGAATAAGAGAGAAAGAAGAAGAGTATTTTGTTACTACATCGCCGTAAAGATTCAATCTCCTACCAAAAGTAAGGGGTGTTATTCTTTCTTATTCATGAAGAGAATCTGTTGTTATTCCATTGCTTATTATTCTGTTGGAATAACCTTTGATATATACGCTTTTACCCTATACTTGGTGACATTCTTCTATTATTACATTGGAACATCACATGCGTGTGTTTTACATCGGACTGGTTCCGCTTTTTTATTATTATTCTGCTGAACATCATGCATGTGTTTTACACGGACCGGGTTAAAATTTTTATTATTCTCATTGGAACATCCTGCATGTGTGTTTTACACCGACTGGTTAAAATCTTTATTATTCATTGGAATATCCTATTCGTATGTTTTACACCGGACCTGGTTCCATCTTTATTATTCATTGGAACATCCCGCTTGTGTGAATTTCACTTGACCGTTCCGTTATTATTATTCTCGTTGAATAACTTTGTCTGCGCGGAAGTACCACATGCATGGTGATTTCTTTTGTTATTCCATTCTTTATTATACCTAGTTGGTTAAAACTTTGACTTCTATACTCCATGAAATTAGTAGAATATCCTTGATATTTCGCGTTTCATCCAAAGATCTTTTCATGGAAATATTCTTCCGATCATTCTTGAATTTTACTCTACAAAACAAAGATCATATCGACAATTTGGACGTTAATAATTCCCGGATAAAATAATTCTTGAACTTGTTTTATTGAATTCTTATATCATTGTCATCATCCTCATGTTTATATTTTTTAAAGTCATCTCGTATTCTGTAGTGCATAGATGGACTTGGTATGATTATGACGAGAGACTATTCTTGTGTAATCACGACCGTAATGTTACAAATGATGTGGTAAAAATCCTCAAAGTGGTCAGAGTGCATTGATGGACAATTGTTGGCATGATCATGATTATTAATGAATACACAAATATTCTCGGCAGTAGTGCATGAATAATTGTGGTCGTGATACTAAAGAATATCCTTGGCAGAAAAGTGTGGGTGATTCGATGATGTGGAATATTTATTAAAGTCGAGTCTCAAATATATAACTTGATGAAAAACCTTTTAAAACCTAAAAGATAGTAGACTTTATTTTCTACTTGACTCTTTTTAATGGATCAGATATTCACCGCAGATTAAACCTGGTTGTCTATTGTATTTTATCGCTTTAACATTGTTGAAGACTATTGATAATTTATTCGCATTATCTTAGTCATAATATTTCTTATCGGGCTAGTTGAGCTCACCCTTTCTTTTCACCGTTCTCTTCGTGAAATGAGAATATAGCCGGGACGAAGCCTGGGAAACGAAAGTGATGGTCCTCAAGATAGCATTAGTAGTCCTCACTATTCTCGTGAAATAGTGTGATAATAATTGTAATGAGGACATTTTGTTTGAGTTTGTATAATATCTAGTAGACGATATTTGTATTTAAACTCACGCTTTATGTCGTATTGTATACTACGCTTATGTTAATAAGTTGTATTTAAATTGCGTACCATGTAAGTGGCGGCTCAAGATGGGTGATGTATACCTAATTTTGGGGCGTCACGGTTAGTATCGAGCATAGGATATGATCCCTGGCTAAGATGTGAGAATAGTACTAGGAGGGGAGAGACGGGAATACCTTTCGCTAGTATGACCTACCTAAGTTTATGTGCTATTTTATTGGTTGGTCGGAAGATAGGGATAATTTGTTACATGTCAATTAACCTTTTGTTTTGTGGCAAGATTCGAAAATGACATATGAGAATGTTGAGAATAGCAATGGAGCGCGCAGCGATCGTTGATTCACCACATATCAATAATCGAGGATAATGTGCATCAGAAGGCGATAATCCTCATGCAAACAACAACACCGACCAAATGATGAATGATCAAATGTTTGGAGGCTTTATGTAATTTATGCAACAAAGAAAGTAGAGCGACTCTCGCCCAAAATGTAGGTGGAAACACGGAAAACTCTCATGGCGGTCAACGCTAAACAATTCAAGGAGCTGGGACCACCGGAGTTTAAGGGTGAGCCAAAACCACTTCGCGGAAGCATGGATAAAATAGATTACCAAGATATTTTATTGTCTTGGGATGCTCCGAGGAGCAAAAGGTTCCTTTCACGCTTTTTATGTTGGCGGAGAGGCAGACATTGGTGGGAATCCAGAAACGTACTCAACCCGTCAGATCAAGATATCTTGGGAGAAGTTCCAGAGTTGTTCAACGACAAATACTTTCCCGAAAGTATTCGCCACATGAAGGAGGTGGAGTTTATCAAGTTGGAACAAAACAATATGGACCGTGTCGCAATACGAGGCAAAATTTATGAGTTATCACGGTTCGCCCCACTTGGTGGATAATGAAGAGAGAATGGCGCGAATGTTTTTAAGAGGTTTGAAGTCGGGAGATACGTCAACATCTTATTTCTCATAACCGTGTGTTTTTGTATTCAGATGTTGTAAATAGGGCTCGATTAGTGGAGCGCGATAATGAGTCAACGCGAACTAAAAGAGAGTAATAAGCAAAATTATAATACCGGTGAGAGTAGTCATCATCAAGCGATGACAACAAGCGTGAAGGAATCAACAAAGCCGGATATGGTAACCACTCCGGTGGTAATCGTGGCCAAAACAATAAGAATGGACATTTCAAGAAAAGAAGATTCAACAATGATGGAAAGACGCCAACACCAAAGACCCATTGTTAAGGAAGGAGAAAGACCACCTATCATATGCTTCAAATGCGGAGGAGAGGGACACATCGATCAATCGCAAGGCATGCCGTCAAAGCATGTTATAATTGTGGAAGAGAAGGTCACTTAGCTCGATTTTGTCATTTCATCAAGACAAATTCAGCTAGGATGGAGGCACCAAAGGCCATCCCAGAAAATTCAAAACCGGTAGTGCAAAGGAGAGCATTTGTTGTGACCTCCCAAAGAGCAAGGAATCCGAATGAGGTCATCACGGGTAAGCTTATCATAAACTCTAATGAAGTCTATACTTTATTTGATACCGGTTCTACCCATTCTTTTATTTCTCCTACTTGCGCTCATCGATTAAATTTGACTCCGGAGAAATTAGACTTTGACTTATCTGTGGAAACTCCGTTGGGAGAAACCTTCATTACATCCACTCGCTTATAAGTCTTGTTTGGTTCAAATCGGTACTTCACATTACCTCGTCGATCTTATTTCATTAAAAATACTTGCATTTGACGTGATTCTAGGGATTGATTGGTTAACTACTTATCATGCAAAAATTGATTGTTTTCGTAAGGTTGTTAGCTTTCATATTCCTAATCAACCTATTATGTGAATTCAAACGACCAAACCATTAAAATCAATCACGGTCATCTCAAGCCATAAAGCTATTCGTTTATTAAAAAATGGATATCAAGCTTTCTTAGCTCATGTCATGATTTAAACAAAAATACGCCGCTTTTTAAACGATATTTCTATTGTTAATAAATTTCTGACGTATTCCCGAAGAACTTTCTGGCCTACCCCAGAGCGTGAAATTGAATTTTGTATCGACCTTGAACCCCAGACAAAACCTATTTCCAAAGCCCCATATCGAATGGCTCTATTGAACTTTAGGAGTTAAAGACCCAACTGCAGGAATTGTTAGACATTGGCTTTATTCGTCCCTAGTACTTCTCCTTGGGGTGCTCTGTTTCTATCCGTGAAGAAGAAAGATGGGAGTATGCGACTTTGTATTGATTATCGGAGTTGAATCATGTCACCATCAAAAATAGGTATCCATTGCCACGTATTGATAACTCCGTTTGACTAGTTGCAAGGAGCCAAATTCTTTTCAAAGATTGATCTTCGTCCGGATATCACCAATTGAAGATTAGAACCATCGACATTCCAAAGGCGGCTTCCAGAACTCCCAGACGGGCATTATGAATTCCTAGTCATGTCCTTTGGATTGACTAATGCTCCTCACGCCTTCATGGATATGATGAACCGAGTATTCAAGGAATATTTAGATCACTTTGTGGTCGTCTTTATTGATGACATCCTTATTTATTCCAAAAGCCGTGAAGATCATGAGCAACACTTGAGGTCGACACTCCAAAAGCTTCGTGAATATAAGCTTTATGCCAAGTTGAAGAAATGTGAGTTCGGCTTGAAGAAGTAGCATTCCTTGGGCACGTGGTATCAAGTCATGGAATATCTGTTGACCCAAAGAAAGATTGAAGCTAGTCAAAGCTGGGAACAACCTAAATCAAGGATCAAGTACGTAGCTTTCTCGGTTTAATTTGGTTATTATCGGAGATTCGTGGAAGGATTTTCTCGAATCGCTACTCCATCGACTCAAATTGACTCGAAAGATACAAAGTTCGGTTGGAGCGAAGAATGTGAGAAGAGTTTTCAAGAACTCAAGAGGAGACTTATTTCAAAGACTGCTCTCGACAATACCATCCGCCTCGGAGGATTTGTCATCTACAGTGATGCTTCGAGCAAAGGTTTGGGATGTGTTCTTATGCAACATGGAAAAGTTATAGCCTATGCCTCGCGACAACTCAAAGAATATGAGAGGAATTATCCTACTCATGATCTAGAGTTGGCAGCTGTTGTCTTTGCACTTAAAATTTGGAGGCATTACTTGTATGGGGAGAAAGTGGAGATCTTTACGGATCATAAAAGCCTCAAATATTTCTTCACTCAAAAGGAACTCAACATGCGACAACGACGTTGGCTTGAACTCATTGAAAGATTATGATCATACCATCCAATACCATCTCGGAAAAGCGAACGTGGTAGCGGACGATTGAGTAGAAAATCATATGCAAGCACGAAAAGCGATATTGTCGTAAAGGCCCATTTTGTGTGACTTACAAAGGATGGAGATAGAGTTAAAGACTCGAGGACGCATGTGATGATAGCAAGTATACTGAGTAGAACCGACTTTAATCGATAAAGTTAAAGCCGCTCAAGCTACTGGACACGGAGGCCGATGCGTATGAAGAAGAAAGTGCAAGAAGGTGCTATGCCGAAGCAAGAATCGATGAAGAAGGAATACTTCAAGTCAACTCCGGACTTTTGTGTTTCCTAACGACCACGATTTAAAGTATAATATCATGATGGAGGCGCACAACACACCATTTGCAATCCATCCTGGGAGTACCAAAATGTATCATGATATTCGTCATACATTTTGGTGGAGCAATATGAAGAGAGAGATAGCGTTGTTTATCTCAAGGTGTCTAACTTGTCAACGAGTTAAAGCGGAGCATCAAGTACCAAAAGGTCCATTGCAACCACTTGAAATTCCAGAATGGAAGTGGGAGCACATTACCATGGATTTCGTTACCGGTCTTCCTAAGGTTTCTCAAGGCATTGATGCGATTTGGGTCATTGTTGATAGATTGACCAAGTCTGCTCATTTCTTACCGATACGAGAAACTTATACACTTGAACGTCTTGCTCGTATGTACATAAACGAGATTGTAAGACTGCATGGTATGCCGGTATCCATAGTTTCTGATCGAGACCCAAGATTCACTTCACGATTTTGGGTTAGTTTGCAAAAAGCTATGGGCACAGACTTACGATTTAGCTTCTAAGATATCATCCTCAGACTGGACGGACAATGGAGAGGACTATTCAAACTCTTGAAGATCTATTAAGACTTTGTGTCCTTGATTTCAAGGGAGTTGGGACAAGTTCTTACCATTGGTGGAGTTTTCCTACAACAACAGCTTATCAAGCAAGTATTGGCATGGCTCCATTCAAGCGTTGTATGGAAGAAAGTATCGTTCTCCAAAGATATCTTTGGGATGAGGTGGGTGAAGCAACGTTGTTGGGACCGGAGTTGGTACGTATGACTACGAAAAAGATTCAAACGATCCGACAACGTATAAAAACCTCACAAAATCGATAAAAAAGAGTTATCGATGATCTTCATCGAAAGGACGTGGAATTTGATATAGGAGATCATGTGTTGTTAAAAGTTGCTCCATGGAAAGGAGTTACAAGATTTGGAAAGAGAGGAAAACTTAATCCTCGATTCATCGGTCCATTTTAATCCTCGATCGAGTAGGGCGTGGCCTATAGACTCGCTTTTACCGCCTAAATATGTCTCGTGTTCATAACGCTTTTCACATATCCATGTTACGTAAATATGTGAAAGACCCGAACCACATTATTGAGTTAGAACCAGGACAAAATAACGGAAGATTTGACGTATGAAGAGGTTCTGCTCAAATCTTGGATAAGAAGGAACATATTCTACGCTCCAAGGTTATACCTCAAGTCAAAGTTTTGTGGAGGAACCACGATGTTGAGGAAATGACTTGGGAGTTAGAATCGAAATGAAATCAAGGTATCCTTACCTCTTCGACATACAGTACGTACGCCTAATTCTAATTTCGATGGCTTAAATTTCATAAGAAGGGAGGTTGTAAGACCCCAACTTTTATAAATAAAGATGAATTTTTCTATAAATATTATTTTTGAATATTATGGAATAAATTTGATATAATGCTATAGTTGTGGGTAATATTTATAAATTTTGCAAAGTATGCAAGTTTTTATAAAATATTAGTTTGGTCTGGGAATATTCTTTTTAGGGAATATTAAATACAACTACTCAATCATCGGTGGACCCATATAATGTAATTATTGTCGGATTGAGAAAACGACAAAAATATTTATAAAAATAACTATGAGGTGTTACACGTTAAAATTGTTGAACTACCCGGTGGTAAAAGAACGAAGAATATGGCGTGGTTGCAGTAGTAGCACACCAGTATTGATTATTGATGCTTACGTGAGAAGTCACTCAAACCTATGCTTTCAATTATTCACTGAAGAATTCTTTGCATCATATCTCTTATATTATTGATTCAATTATTGTCACAAGATTATCATCGTATAATATGTTATAGTATTAAATCAATAATTGAGACGACAAGTTATAAATGATTAATAATTGTTGAAAGATTAAATATGTGTTGATTAAAAATAAAATGATTTGTGGTAAGTTTGATTATTTTATGGGGGCTCATATGTCATCATCTAAGAGTCTCTTCGTCAATAGTAATTACCTTTGTGAATAGTAATTACCTTCAATAGTATTTACCTTCACAATAGTAATTACCTTCGCCAATAGTAATTACCCTTGTGAATAGTATTTACCTTCGTCAATAGTAATTACCTTCGTCAATAGTAATTACCCTTGTGAATAGTATTTACCTTCATCAATAGTATTTACCTTCGTTAATAGTAATTACCTTTACCAGACGTCGAACCACTTGTCGTTTCACATTACAGGCGTCGAACCACTTGTCGTTTCACATTACAGGCGTCAAACCACTTTTCTTTTCACATCATTAGTCGTCAAGTCACTTGCCTTTTCACACGGCAGGTACTAAGCTAGAAATCTTCTATAAATAGAGGCCTAGGGCTTCATTATTTTCCATGAATTCATTCAAGCTATAGAGAGAGAAAGTATAGAAAGAATAAGAGAGAAAGAAGAAGTATTTTTTGTTACTACACTCCGCTGCGAGATTCAATCTCCTACCAAAAGTAAGGGGTGTTATTCTTTCTTATTCATGAAGAGAACTGTTGTTATTCCATTGCTTATTATTACATTGGAATAACTTTGTATACGTGAGTTTACCCTATACTTGGTGACATTCTTCTATTATTCATTGGAACATCCATGTCAGGTGTTTTACACCAGGACACGGGTTCCGCTTTATTATTATTCATTGGAACATCCATCATGTGTGTTTTACAGGACTGGTTAAAATCTTTATTATTATTCTCGTTGGAACATCCACGTGCATGTGTTTTACACCGGACTGGTTTAAAATCTTTATTATTCGTTGGAATATCCTATATCGTATGTTTTACAACGGATCCGGTTCCATCTTTATTATTCTGTTGGAACATCCCGCTTGGTGTGAATTTCACCGACTTTGGTTCCGTTATTATTATTACATTGGAATAACTCGTCATGCGAAGTACCACATGCATGGTGATTTCTTTTGTTATTCCATTCTTTATTATACCTAGTTGGTTAAAACTTTGACTTCTATACTCCATGAAATTAGTAGAATATCCTTGATATTTGCGTTTCATCCAAAGATCTTTTCATGGAAATATTCTTCCGATCATTCTTGAATTTTACTCTACAAAACAAAGATCATATTGACAATTTGGACGTTAATAATTCCCGGATAAAATAATTCTTGAACTTGTTTTATTGAATTCTTATATCATTGTCATCATCCTCATGTTTATATTTTTTTAAAGTCATCCGTATTCAGTAGTGCATAGATGGACTTGGTATGATTATGACCAGAGACTATTCGGTGTAATCATGACCGTAATGTTACAAATGATGTGGTAAAAATCCTCAAATGGTCAGTAGTGCATTGATGGACGATTGTTGGCATGATCATGACCATTAATGAATACTCAAATATTCTTGGCCAGTAGTGTATGAATAATTGTGGTCGTGATACTAAAGAATATCCTCGTCAGAAAGTGTGGGGGTGATTCGATGATGTGGAATATTTATTAAAGTCGAGTCTCGGCTATAACAAATGATGAAAAACCTTTTAAAACCTAAAAGATAGTAGACTTTATTTTCTACTTGACTCTTTTAATGGATTGCATATTCGCCGCAGCTTAAACCGGTTGTCTATTGTATTTTATCGTTTAACATTGTTGAAGACTATTGATAATTTATTCTCGCATTATCTTAGTCATAATATTTCTTATTGGGCTAGTTGAGCTCACCCTTTCTTTCACCGTTTTCTTCGTGAAATGAGAATATAGTTGGGATTTAGCCTGGGAAACGCAGTGATGGTCCCGAAGATAGCATTAGTAGTCCTCACTATTCGTGAAATAGTGTGATAATAATTGTAATGAGGACATTTTATTTGAGTTTGTATAATATCTAGTAGGCGATATTTGTATTTAAACTCACAGTTTATGTCGTATTGTATACGACAATTATGTTAATAAGTTGTATTTAAATTCTGTACCATGTAAGTGGCGACCCAAGATGGGTGATGTATACCTAATTTTGGGGCGTCACACTTATTTAATGGATACATTTCGCCGTAACTTCTGGGATCATGTTGACTTCCCCCGTATCATGCTGCAATGGAAGGTTGGTGTTGACATTCTGTTGATCAGGTTGCTGAACCATAATACTGCCACTTTCGATCAGATTTTGAATTTATGCTTTAAGGACCAACAATCTTCTGTATCATGTCCTAGAGACCCTGAGTGGTAAGCACATCTTTGGCTTGGATTATATCTTTTGCTCCCTGGTTCTAGAGAGTGGAGCCAATTCGGTAATTTTCTTGTGATCCATTAATATCGCCAAGACATGTTCAAGGGAATCGCCTAGTAGAGTGAACACCCGATTTTCCGTTCTTTCAAATTTTCTTTTCCTATCTGGGTATTGGTTGAACGCAGCCTGTTGTTGAGATGGCAGATTGTCTTGTATTTTCCGAATGGGGGGACTGTAGGTTGGTCTCCTAACTTGCCCCTGTACAACAAGGGATACAACTTCATTACCTTTATCGGGTACACCCTTAGGATAGCTCGCATACTTACCTGTTTGTATATGCGTGGCGACTGCTTCTAAGGTAGTGACGTCTTTAATCTTGCCTGCTTTAAGGCCTATCTCTGCCATTTCGCCGTGTTTGATCATTTTTGAAATTGGCTTTCCTATGCCTGCTAGGATCCTTTCGTAGTACGGAGCCTCTTGGATATCAATAAACGTCATCAACATCTCAGCTTCTGTCATTGATGGAATGACTTGCGCTGCTAGATGTCTCCACCTTTGGGCATATTCTCGAAAAGATTCAGTAATTTGCTTTTTTACTTTAGTCACTTGGTATCGATCAGGTGCCATTTGTGACTGAAAACTATACTGATTTAGAAAGGCGTGGGCCAATTCTTCCTAGTTGTGGATTTTGGCATTCTCAAGTCGGGCGTACCAGGCTTTAGCCTATCCAGTGAGATTCTTTTGGAAAAGCTGCATTCTGAGGCTTTCATCTTCAGCATAAGATCCCAGTTCGCCAATGTACACTTTCAGGTGCGTATAGGGATCGCCTTCCCCATTGTACTTTTCAAACTCTAGGACTTTGAATTTGGTAGGATAGTGCGCCCCTGGGTATATGTAAAAATTTGAATATGTGACACTCCCATAATTTCCAGTCCCTTTGATTGACCGGATGGTCTCCCCTATTTGTTGGACTTTCTTTCTTAGATCCCCAGTTTCTCGATCATCCCTGAGATTTGTGATTTCTTTATTGGAATGAGGTTTAGGTATCTGGGTTTCCATCTTTTTGCCAATACCCTGAGTGCCCCTTGGTGTGGATGACTCTAGTTGAGTAGGCATTGTTTGGTCGCTGGATTCCTCCATGTGTAGAGTATTCTGTGTGGATGGGTATTTGTGGACCCTGAATAGATTGGTGTAGTTATTTGAGCATAACAGCCAACTTTGTCATTTGATAGCTCAATTTTTTGAACTCTTCGCGAGAGACAGAAGTTGGATCAGGTTGGGCACTTTTATCCATGTTTGACTATGGGCTTAATGCCCTTTTGGTCTTTGAACGGGAAATGGGATCAATTTTTTCCCTATAAAAACTTATGTAGTTTAGTCTTAGGGAAATGTATAAAAATTTTACATGCTATCATAACGTGTCCATTTTAGGAATATTATCCTACAAAATGGGTGTCATTTAATAGCATGTAAAGCCTTAATATGCATTTACACATATTCTTCATATTTTCCTTTACATTGAGATTGACAAGTAATTTAAATGGGAAAGTATGAAGAGACTTCCCTTCACGTTTTGTTTATCAGAGGCTGACCTATCATAGGTTACTCTCGCGGCTTTTTGGCATGAAGGTTCCAAAATCATCGCAATCTACTTGACGGGAAGATAATCTGGTCGTTCAACTGGAGCGAATCTGAGTGGTGCTTTTCCTGAGCCCCGGGGAATTATTCTTCCCACGAGTCCAAAGAATCAAACACCGCATGTGATAGCCTCTGGTGGAGGGACCACACAACATACATTCACATACAACGTGTCTCACCGTTTATGCAAAATGATGACATGTGTGAAGCACTAATATCACAGATAGATATTTAGCAGTGCAGTAATTAAGATGCATTCGTACACATTCATCAGAAATGTAAATGCAACATTCACACACAAGCATATAACAATTTTGGAAAGCTTGAAATGGCGGCTTAAGCCCTCTTACTAGAGTCCCCAGCAGAGTCGCCACCTATCGACGTTATGATTTTTGAATGTCCCTTTCTGTTACTTGTTCTTTGGTGTTCTCATGTTAATGTGAGATTTGTTTGAAAAAAACAAGTAAAAAAAGGTCTGACATGTATAATGTCGACGATTGGACTTTAAGAGTCGCCAGTTGGTGTATTTAACTGGTTGCACCAACGCAACCGAAAAGGTTTGCACATTGACCCAGTGTTTTGACACTGCTAGACGGGTCTGTGAAATCGAGATTCATTTTGGGTTCGGGGGCTTGATTATGCGGAGGGAAGGTGTTAGGCACCCCCCGACATCCGTGTTACCACGGTGACCACCACTTCTCAAAGAAATTGTTATATGAATGTGTGTGTGTGTGTGTGTGTGGATCAATTTGAAAATTATTTGAAAGTAGTGTGAGGCCTCATTCGCACATATATACAAAAGGTTTGAATTTTATAGAAAAATTTAGTTTTAACCAAGATATATCAATGAAGTTTTGTAAAAGAGATTTTTCAAACCCTGTGCTCAATAGGAATTGAGACATTTTCATACTTCCATTTTTATTGTTAAGTGTCTGGCTTGTTTGCTTTTATTTTCGAGATGCGAATCATTCTCGAGAAAATAATATACAGTAGTGTCGAACTCCTCATGGGCATGACAAGCATCCAAGGAAATTCAGACACTATAAAATAATGTACAAGCCGCTTACAGCTAAAATATGTCCATCATGGGAACCGAATCTAGATTTAGTAAACTGAACCTGTGATCACATGATTCCTAGGCTCACATGATACTGCAATTTGTATGGAAAGCAGTAAGCGTTATATATATAAAAGTCTGTAAAATATATATATACTGACATGATCAACCACCACGAAGCAACTCTGTGGGGATAGGAAATGTAAATATAAAAGAAATAATATATATGGACATAATCAACCGCCACGAAGTAAACTCAAAGGGACGAAATGTAAATAAAGTCAGTAAAAGCGATCAATCGCCAATAAGTAAACTCGTGCAAGACAAAATGTAAATAAAAGGCAGTAAAAGGCCACGTAAGTAAACTCTCAGCCTAACAGAATATATATATATATATATATATATATATATATAAACAAACGCATAGGATATAAATCCGGGCTCATCGGATATAAATAACAATTATATATATATATATATATATATATATATATATATATATATATATATATATATATATATATATATATATATATATATATATAAAAAGAATGTAGGATGTAAAATCAGTGCTCATCGATATGTTCGATAACAAATATATATATATATATATATATATATAAGCGATTAAACGTTCTGCATCAAGTTCAGGCTCAATCGAGGCATAACTCGATAATGTTAGTCCATATATATGAAATATATACATCTGTTAGTATATATATACAGATAGAAATGAAAACCACGGACCGAAGTTCGGGCAAACGCACACAACACGACTCTCAATATGTATAATAGTGTGTGCTATATGAGAAGAAGGTTTAATAGAATGTGAGAAGGCTTACAGTGGGCTGCCAATGTAGACTTCTATGACTTTAGATGGATGAATACTCGGCTCCCGCCGGTAAAAATATGACAAAATATAAGCTCAAAAGTGTTTGAAATAAGACAACACTCAATTTATGGGGTGTACAAAGCCAATTGGAAAGGGCTTCCTCGCTATTTTCTCTCCCAAAATGGCTAGCCCAAGCCCCATATTTATAGAATCGACCATGCAGTGTACTGCATGCGCCTCTATTACACTGCGGTTGCCCGAATCGCCTTGGGTTCCATGGGTCACGTCGTCTCGAAGTACTTGCACTCGTGTAATGTAATGTCCGATAGAACTTGTAAAACTTCAATTTGAGCATCCAAACGAGGTGTACAAGACCATCTTTGGACTGATTTTATCGCGAGTTATGCAATGACTTGGGATTTGCCCTTTTTGATTCCAGGAAGATGGGTCCATGATCGAAATAGCATTCCCGGGTTCCCGTCAGGCAATCCGGCGAGCTGTTTCACGTAATTTTCGCTCCGAAGATAAGATATGAGTCTTGTGGGACTAATTTTGAATCAATTTGAGTTAATATGAGTGTACTTGATTTGAAGTGAAGTTGAGTTGGCAAAATAACCATTTTGCCCTCACCGGTTATCTCCGGTTTTGCACGATTATAGCGGGTTTTCCGTGATTATCTCGAGATGGTCATCTTTGTTGACTCTGAATATACTCGAGCTTATCTCTGAGGTTGGCTTGACCTCTTGGGGTTAACTCTGGGGTTGGGAAATGATGTTGTAGTCCTCCAGGGTTACCTCTGGAGTGTGAAAAAGATGTTTTTGCCCTCCTGCATAGTTAGTAACATGAAAAGAAAATTTTGAGTGTCTACAATAGTTTTATGAAAAAAACGGAGGAAGTTTTACCGTTAATACTATTGAACTACTCGGTAGTAAAAGTACAGTAATACGTGTGGTTGTATAGTAGCACACGGTATTGATTATTGATGCTTACGTGAGAAATCACTCAGTTATACTCAATTATTGCTACAGTAATTGCTGCATCATATCTCTTATATTATTGATTCGATTATTGTCATAGTATCATCTACATTATATGTTATATTATTAAATCAATAATTGAGATAACAAAGTTATTCATATTATTAAATTGCAATATTTACAATGCCTAGAAGTTCTGTCAAGGAGAGGTTTGGTGTCCTAATTGCGCGCCAATAGGGAGAAATCCTTATTGGAAAGCCCCATCTTTCCTGGGAATAACCTGGTTGTTAAATATTGTGAGTTATAATATTAATGATGAATAAGTTCGTGTTGATTAAAGATGAATTTGATAGTTCCATTGTTGTGGGATTATTTGTGTTAATAGAAATCGACATTTATTCCGATGATAATTGATGTTTGGAGCTTATATTGTTCAATCGGGTATTCGGGAGACTTTTTGTGTCGGAGTACTATTCACGAGTTACTATTCACAAGTTACTATTCATGAGTTACTATTCACCTGAACAATATATTTTTTTCGGTCCAAATTATTTTTGGGTACAATATTATTCCATGAGGAGATGTGCTAATTTTTCATACCGTTGGTTGAATTTATAATAGTGAATCAATATGGATCGCTGGTTTAAAGTTTTAATAGTGAATCAGTATGGATCGCTGGTTTAATATTTTAATAGTGAATCAGTATGGACCGTTGATTTAAGTTTTAATAGTAAATCGATCTGGGCCGTCCATTTAAAAGTAAATCAATCTGGACCGTTCATGAATTAGTTACTATTCAATCCATTCTCATATAAATAGAAGCTCATTCCTTCATTATTTCTTACGAATTCACTGAAACTCTAGAGAGAGAAATTATAGAGAGAAAGAAGAAGAGTTTTCTGCTACTTCACTACTTCTATATCCAGTTCTTCTTTATAAGGTAAGAGATATTATTTGTTGTACTCGTAAGGGGTATTATTTCTTTTGTATTCATGAAGAGAACTCGTTATTCCATTATTTATTATTCATTGGAATAACTCAGTATCTGTGATCACCCTATACTTGGTGAAATTCTTCATTATTCCATTATTTATTATTTGGAATTCAGATATCGTGGGCTACCCTATACTTGGTGAAATTCTTCTGTTATTCCATTATTTATTATTCTGTTGGAATAACCTGTATACGCGGGCTACCCTATACTTGGTGAAATTCTTCATTATTCCATTGTTTATTATTACATTGGAATAACTCAGTATCATGCTGCTACCCTATACTTGGTGAAATTCTTACATTATTCCATTATTTATTATTCGTTGAATAACTTTTGTATGCACGAGCTACCTATACTTGGTGAAATTCTTTCGTTATTCCATTATTTATTTATTCTGTTGGAATATCATGTACATACATTTTACGCTTGACACGGTTAAAATCTTTATTATTTTGTTGGAATATCACATGCATGCGTTTTATAGGAACTGGTTCCTTCTTTATTAGTACATTGGAATATTACATGCATGCGTTTTACGCCGGACCGATTTATCTTTATTATTTTGTTGGAATATCCTATCCGTACACGCGTTTTATTTGGACTCGGTTCTATCTTTATTATTCTGTTGAAATATCTTGTTCATGCATTTACGCCGGACCGGTTTCCGTCTTTATTATTCTCATTGGAATATCACATGCATGCGTTTACGTCGAGCCTAGTTCGTATTTATTATTACGTTTGAATAACTCCGCTGTCGATCTATCACATGCCACGGTGATTTCTTTTGTTATTCCATTCTTTATTATACTCGGTTGGTTAAAGTTTTGACTTCTATACTCCATGAAATTAGTGGAATATCCTTGATATTTGCTTCATCCGATATCTTTTCATGGAAATATTCTTCCGAGCATTCTTGAATTTTACTCTACAAAGAAGTATTATGTTGACAATTTGGACATTATTAGTTCTGGATAATTTAATTCTTGAACTTGTTTTATTGAATTCTTATATCATTGTCATCATCCTCATTTTTATATTTTGTTGAAAGTCATCTGTGGCCTGTAATGCATAGATGGACTTGGTATGATTATGACCAGGGATTGTTTGGTATAATCATGATCGTAATGTTACAAATGATATGGTAAAAGTCCTCATTAGCCATAGTGCATTGATGGACAGTGGTTAGCATGATCATGACCATTGATGAATACACGAATATCCTTGGCCCGTAGTGCATGGATAATTTGTGGTCGTGACCCTAATGAATATCATTGGTAGAAAAGTGGGGATGATGTGGATTATTTATTGCCTAGAGTCTCGTGATAAAAGTGATGAAAAAATATTTTAAATCATAAAAGATAGTAGATTTTATTCTCTATTTGACTCTTTTAATGGATTGCTTATTCCGTTGCAGTTAAACTTGTTGTCTATTGTATTTTATCAGTTTAACATTGTTGAAGGCTAATGATAATTTATCCTGCATTATCTTAGTCATAATATTTCTTACTGGGCTAGTTGAGCTCACCCTTTCTTTCACTGTTCTCTTCAGGAAATGAGAACGTAGCAGGGACTAGTCGGGGAATGGAGTGATGGTCCAAAGGATAGCATTAGTAGTCCTCACTATTTTATGAAATAGTGTGTTTATAAATGTATTGAAGACTTATTTTGAGTGTGGATATTGTCTAGATGACAATATTTGTATTTAAACTCACAGCTCTTGTTGTATATTTAAGATTATATTTGTATTCTATAGCATGTATCTAGCGACCCAAGATGGGTGATGTATACCTATTTTGGGGGCGTCACAATTTGCATCATAAATTACTTTCTTGGGTGCATCGATATATGACCATAAATTTGCTCCCACGTTGGTCCACGCTTCCTCTTAGGTCGAGAACCTAAAAGAGAGAAAGAATTGCTTAGTGCATGATGATGAATGGCTGATCATGACAATGCAAGTATATGTGTATATATATATATATGGTACCTTGAGCATTCTCATGATTACTTTCCTCCTCTGCATGAGGTTCATCGGCATGGATCTCATTATCTTCATTTTCATTCATTTCCGGGCCATTGGAATAGTTAGCACGAGATCTGGACGTTCTATTAGAAGCACTTAAAGCAACCTGAGAAACAAAACTATGAATTTAGAATATAATAAACGCAAGTTTAATATGAGAATGTCAAGATTTCTGTTTGACACAAAATAAACGCAAGTTTCAATGAGAAAATTACTTGATAATTTTCTTCTCTCAAGTGTGACAACAGTTTTTTTCTTAAATGTATCTTCTCCTCGTTGCTAATTTCACTGCAGTCAATGTAGCAGTAAATTTTAGTTTGTAACCCACATAAAACCCTCTAAGCAGTCAATGCTACCATATTACTAGCTGATTATTGGTAATGATCCCACAAAAATTTACATGTCTTACCCCCTTTATTAGGAATTATCTTTGGGGGTTATTCCAAGTTTCCAACAGCATAATAGATGTAGTTACCTATTTCCATTAAACAACATTCATGTCGTGACTGAAATAGCTAACAAAGCTTACCCAAAGTGATTGATTGTCTCCAAACATTCTCTTCTCTGCTGGATTTCTAGTCTTTGTAGCGCATATATGGATCAGTTAGTATTACATGCATATTTTATTATTATAACTGAGCTAAAATCATAGATTTACACAACCAAGTCACATCTAAGATCCTTATTTCAAAATGCAAGATTTTTGGGAAAGAACTAGAATCTGTGAATATTTTAATACTTCAATTTGTAAATATAACAGAATGTAATTGGGATCAATAAAAAATTTACTTGAGCAGTCCCACACACACATGAAAAAAAGGTAATGCAAAACAATGCATTCTAAATTTCAAACAAAAGACTAAATAACAACAGAAAAAATTAAGATACAGAAGTTGACTGACTTGTGCTTTGCTCAGAAACATGTCAGAGCTCGTGAGGACCTCACTCTCTATACTCTTACCAGATTCATTGTCAGCAACCATAGACTTCTCCAGCTTATCCTTGGCCTACTTACAAAAAAAATCAACAAATCAAAAGAAAACGCCTTATAAGCAAAGAATATAGCTTTATGGGATCACATCAAATATCATCTTAAGCTTTCTCCAAATCAAAAGTTTGAGGTGCTAACTTGACAATCAATTAGAGGATATAGTCATTGCTATGCTGTAAGTATGTGTGTTCTCCATGCCACAAAAAAAAAAGTTTGAGATGTATATATATAACCAACTTGACAAGCAATTCTAATTTCTAAAGTTTCTTTCATCCAAGCAACGAAAGAATTTAAACCAGAATCGTAGTTTGACATATGTGGACACTAGTTTATATAATAATGTTTCCCCTTTTGTGTCCTACTAGTCAACATCCAAGTTATTCTATTCTTACCAGCTGAAGATATTAACTCAAGGTCAAGGTCAAAGTCTAGTACTTGAGAAATAAAACCCGAGGACAATGAGACATATCTATCAATCAATCAGTCGACGTCTCTGAAGGTTGGTTGTGACTCTAGGAAAATATGCTCAAATGATTACAAGTCGACAACATTGATTTGCAAATATTCAAACTTGACTATCATATTTTTCAAACCAAATCATTTTACTGTGAAACATTTTCATCAACACTTTTTTATATGTTTTGAAGAAGTTAATTCCTCATTAAACCGGGAAAAAAAGAATTCCAAGCATATACAGACCTCTTTTTGCTATTTGATTATCTTTCGAGTTTCTTCAAGAATTCTATAATTCATTTATTGAGTGTACAAACAGACAGAGCATCTACTGCTGAAAAAATCAAACTTGGATCTCTTCGATTTGATGAGTAGAAAAGATACCAAATAGAAATGGAAAGGAAGGCTAGAGAAATATCCATTATATTCGGGAAACAGCAGTTACACAGTAAATTTCATTGGCAAACATGAAGATACGTTTCATATACTGACTACAGATTGATTTCATTCTATGCAAGGCATTCCTACAAATACCACCACCATCATAACAATAAGACATATTACTCCAGAATAAAATAAATCAAAACAAATTACGTATCATGGTATTATGCAAAGATATCCATCAAGCCATCCTATCCTAAATAAAGACACTAAAACAACCAAACTAATTCAATACTTGCATTCATTGGACTGCAAAGATGCCCTCATTTCTCATGCCATCATACAATTCATTTCACTTGAGGACACCTATGAAGACAATTTGGCCATAGATATAGAACAAAAGGATAAAGGATCATACTTCAGCACTTGAACCATAAAGCAAACATGGCTCCTAGATCTTGTCAAGCTTTTCAGCTTTAACAAGTATCTGTTTAATAATGAACCATTAAAGTGAACAAAATATATATTGTAAAAAATAGCAGTAGAAAACTAAATCATTGTACACAAACAATTACTTACTCAACACGAATAACTTATGCAAGCAAGTCAAGGAGAACCGGCTACAGTGGAATGTCATAAGTAAATACTGTAAATTATCATAAAGGAAAAAACAATATTCAAAAAGTACTGAATACTCAACAACACATGGAATACAACTCTTATAGGCCTCATGACTTACTTTCGTGAAGCAACAGTTCACACTCAAGAATTATTTAATTTACTTATCAAATGTGAAAATAAAATTCAGACCCGAATTAAGATTGGATTAAATTCAAAAATGCCTAGCAGGTTCCCTCCTATTATTTTTTATACACCAAAGGAAATATCACCAAAACACACAAATTTGAAGAAGTAAACTACCAAAAAATGATAATTAATACAAAAGCATATTCTAAGAACAGCCACTTAGCTAAACAAGGTAATCATCCCATTCTTCTTAGTAAAATGATAATTGAAAATATAGATAAACATGTTTCTCTTTTGGAGAAAATGGACAACGTGTAACAAGACAGTTCTATCAATTGTGACGTTTATCTTCTTCATTCTTCCCCATCTTCATTTTCCTCACTATCACCCTTCTCTTCATCTTCGGGACCCTCCTCTTCTTCCTCGTCTTCGTCTTCGTCTTCAGCTTCATTCTCATCTTCATCTCCATCAACAATATGTTCAATCATTCGTCTTTTGAAACGAGATGTATCAGTTTGAGATCTTGTCTTTCACCTACTTTTATGTTTTTTTTGTCCATTTTCAACCAATTCAGCATCAACTTCATTCCTAACCCAATTTATGTTTTCAATATCAACTTTAGCAACTGGAGTGATGAATTCTTCATTGGTATTGGGTAACTCGTCACTATTAGAATCTACTTCAGCATCTTCAAATAAATCTCTCGGCTTTGTTTGTATAACCACACGCGAATTGTTATTTCTTTGATCATCAACATAAAATATTTGTTGAACCTGAGAAGGCATTACAAAGGGCTCATCGGTTGAACCAAACTTTTGATTATTTACAAGCGTGAAGCCATAGTCATCAGTTTTGACCCTTCTATCACGTGCTAAACTATCATACCACTTACACTTGAATAGAAAAACCTTGCCAGATCCATAATAATCTAATTCAATAACATCTTCCAAAATACAAAAGTATTCAACTATATCTTCCCTAGGATTTCAGTCTCTAGTAGAGGAATATCCACGAGTAGTTTCTACCACATATACCCCACTATTCCGCGTTCTCCTCTTACTCTCGCAACTTGTAGAATGGAACTGATACCCATTTACCAAATAACCATCTCCTCTCTTGCCTATCAAATTTGGGCCAAATGCAAGAGCTTGAGCTTCCTTTGAAGCATCATTATTAATAGTTTCCATCTACAAAATGGTAGTGATATAAGAAAAGTCCCCATTTATTATTAATAACCATTACAAAATTTTGCATAAAATTACGTTCACATAATGTAGTACTTACATAATTCTTAAACCATTCAGGAAATTCCTTTTTCTTTGAATTGTCAATTTTCCTTGGTGTCGGTTTTTGCTTATGCTTTCCACGTCGTAACATATATGAATCTTGCCAAATACTACAAACAAATTAAGAAAATATTTTTTTTCATAGTTGGCTAACAAAAGTAATTAATATTTCAAAGAATAAATGTCATTCTTTATTTACTCACCTTAGATATGACTCAACTTCTGTACAATTGAATAACACATACAGGTGTGCACTCTTGACATCATCTCCACATAGAGTACAAACTTTTGGGACATTAAGAAATCGACCTATGTTTCTGAATATAGATAAAATTGATTCACCTTGCTCGTATCTAGCTTCAATTCATCCAACTCGTTTCCATGCAGCATTGTTTTGACTCAAATATCTTGAGTAAAATGTAACACATTCTTCAGCAATATACCCTTCTACAATTGACCGTTATGGACGACTTTTGTTGCGAATATACCCTTTCAACTTGTCTATGTATCTTTCAAAAGCCCATATTTATCGATATTTCACATTTCCAGCTATCTTTGCCTTTTCAGCAAAGTGGACACACAAATGTACCATTATATCAAAGAAAGCAGGAGGAAACATCATCTCAAGATTGCAAAGTATTAACGGAATTTTCTTGTTCAATCGTTCATAATCTTCTGATGTGTTATAGTTGGAACATAATTCTCTAAAGTAGTTACAAAGTTCAATTATAGTTGAGCAGACATGTCTAGGAAAGTTGGTACATCGTATTTCTATTGGAAGTGATTGTTGCATTAAAATATGGCAGTTGTGACTTTTAAGACCTGAGATCTTTCCCCCCTTCATATTGATGCAACGTGAAATATTTGAAGCATATCCATCAGGCACCTTAACATTTTTAAACACTTGCAAGAAATCATGTCTTTTTTTCTTAGACATTGAGTAGCTTGTAGCCGGCAAAAGGTACTTTGAATTGCTTGCTTTCACGGGTATTGGATGGAGCTCTCTTCATATACCCATTTTCATCAAGTCCAATCGTGCTTTTAAATTATCTTTTGTCTTTCCTTGCACACTCAACAATGTCCCAATCAGGCTATCACAAATGTTTTTAGCAATGTGCATTCCATCTAGATTATGGCGCAACAAAAGTATCCGCCAATATGGAAATTCAAAGAAAATAGGTTTCTTCCTCCAATTATGTTTTAAGTCATTGGGAATAGTCTTCGTGCTATTGGGTGTCTTTCCAAAAGTGACATTAACGACATTAACTTTTTCAAGAATATCAAATCCTGATGGCACCATCGGAGCTTCACTATGGTCACATTCTCCATTAAATCTTCGTGTATCAAACCTATAACTATGACTCGACTCTAGAAAACAACGATGCCCGATATAACATTCCTTACTTTGCAATCTACAAGAACGAGTGTTCATTTGACATGATGGACAAGCCAACTTACCTTTAGTGCTCCAACCAGACAACATAGCAAGAGCTGAAAAATCACTAATTGTCCACAATAGTGCAGCACACATTTGGAACTTTGTACCGGTAGATGCATCATACGTTTCAAACCCATTACACTATAGTATCTTCAAATCTTCAATTAAAGATTGCATATACACTTCAATATCATTACATGGAGAGTTTGGACCAGGTATTAATAATGGTATGATAAAATACTCCTGCATCATACACATCCATGGTGGTAAGTTATAAACAACAACTGTCACTGGCCATATACTATACGTTGACCCATGGGTAAAGGGACTCATGCCATCAGTGGACAGTTCGAGTCTTACATTTTAATGTTCTTGAGAGAATGTAGGGTACATTGTATCCAAATGCTTTCAAGCTCCAGAGTCAGCTGGATGACGATTCACTCCATCTTTCCGTCACTTTACATGATGCCACATCATGTATTTTACAGTTGCTACAGACATAAATAGCCTCTGTAATCTCAGAATTAACGATAAATAATGTAATTGCTTCACAGTTACTTTCCTCCTCTTAGCATTTGTATCTATTTGTGCATTCTCTGGTACAACCATCATAGTCTGCTTCCATCTATATTATTTGCAAACTGTACAAGACTCTAATTTTTTATTCTCCCTCCAAAAGAGCATACAATCATTCTCGCATACATCAATCTTCTCATATCCAAACCCTAAATTTCCAACCATTTTCTTCATTTCATAAAAATTATCAGCCAAGTTTACAAATGATGGAAATGATGACTTGAACTTACGGAGCAAACCATCAAATGACACATCAGTCCATTTGCTAACATTTTTATGATTGAAAAGCCATACAATGAATGAAAGGACAGTCTCAATTTCACATCCACGATATAAAGGTTGATTGGCCTTTGACGTGTACTTTTGGTATTTTATAGCTTCAGCCAATGATTCCACACTGTGATCCCTAAATATATCATTTACCATCTCAGGCATACGATGATCATCTTCAGATTGTGATGGTTCGTCGTGAACATCATCATTACTCACATCCCTGATAATCACATCTTCCCCTTGATGCACCCAATTCGTGTAGCCAAACATAAATCCATCACAAATCAAATGTTCAATTGTAAGATTGTAACGCTCTACTTTGAAATTGGTATAAAAGTTGGCATCAAGTTTTTAGGATAAAATATGAACTTTGACATGAAACAAGTACTGAACCCTAAACCATAAGGGAAAATGAAAAAGTAAGAGAACAAAATTCCATATCATATGACTTGTAAAAACGTATAAGAAGTAATGATTTGGAATAGTTTTACACAACTACCTATAAAACACAAGCAAACAAAAGGAATTACTCCAAACATCGGATAAAAAAGAAATGGCCCTATCAGAAAATCATAATAGCTTCAAGCTATTCACTATATGCTGTTTGATTGAAATATCCGCTCAAGTCCTAAATACTTTTAAACTACTCTTTAAACAAATAACTCTATAATTTTGGGAACTTAAATTATCCATTTTGATAGAACTGCTAGGAGATTTAACTTGCTTATTCCCACATAATTCAGAAAAACGAGCACTGTAAACACTTTATTCAAAAATATCACTAACTTCCTCTAATTGAGGTTATAGATGATAGAAAAAGAATCCACAAGATGTAAATCTTGCATTAAATACTTGATCATGTAGCACCAATTGGCATTCACTCACTAAACCCTATGACATTGAACCTGAACCACAGTGGCTCACAAAACAGCCCACAGAAGGGTGTCCCAAAATTGGTAAATTTAGGACTTGTTAGAGGGAGGAGAGAAATAGAGGAAATCATAAAAATTAAGGGGTAAATAAAATTGAAAACCTAAAGAATGATATTATACCTCAAACAAACGATCAATATGATCCTTTTCAAGCAGACGAGAGATGGAGCGAGCGAAGTCCAAGCAGACCACGAGATGCGATGGATCGAGATGCAGAGAGTGACTAAGATGGAGTAAGAATGTTGAAGAAGAGATGCAGAGTGACTGAGATGCAGTGACTGAGATCGAGTGACTGAGATGTTAATCGAGTGACTGAGAGATGTTGATTTGGGGGAAATAACAGGAGGGATTTGTGACTGATAAAACGCCCCCTTTGTGACCCTCGTTATTATCTACGCCTCCCTTATGACCCTCGTTAAAATCCCAAAAAATGTCCTATACCGACGGCCAAATTGGGACCCTCGGAATAGACTACCTTCAGAGGCATATACCGACGGTAAGACCATAACCATCGCTATATACATATATTGCGACGGTTTCGCCCCGACCGTCGCTAAATCTTGTCGTCATAACTTGATTTTCTAATAGTAAAATAATTTTTGGAGTATCAAGGTTAAGAAAGAAAATGTGAAAAAGAAAGTTGTGCAGTGTGGGAATTGCGGGAAGAATCACTCAGGGGATTGTCTTAAAGGAAAGTTTGTGTGTTACAAGTGTGGGCTGGAGGGACATATCTCTCCTAACTCCCTCAATCCAAGGATGAACAGTAGGTGTTTTATGTGTGGGTCAACATAACATAAGGTGAAGGATTGTCCAAAAAGGAGAATGGAGGCAGAGAGTGTGACTACTGGGAAAAGCAGCGGGACATTGGCGATAACGGGACCAAGTTCAACAAACAAACCAACAAAATCAACTGCCAGAGTCTTCAACATGACCGTTCAGGATACTGTAGCAGTTGGGGATCGAACTCCATGTATTATTCGTATAAATTTTATTTCCTTATGTATGATTTTCTTATATATAGTAAATTTGAGTTCTATATATTAGAAATCAAATTTTCGTATAATCAGATAGACAATCTTTATATTAAATAGTTAAAGATCAGTTCGATCGAATTAGATCGAGATACTTGAAATGACTGTGTATGCTTTTTACCCTAGTGTGTATAAGTTTTGAAACGGTGATTCTGGGGACGGAATTCTTATAAAGGAGGGTGAATGTAATAACCTGATATTTTCTATATAATTAAATAATAAATTTTACGTATAATTTTTATTTTATTTTAAATAAATGTGGGAATATGTGCAAGGTAAAGTGTATGTAAATGTGTGATAAATAAAAATTTATTTATTACATAAATAATTGTAGATAATTTTAAGAATTATTGATCATTATAAATTATATTTTTATAATAAATTAATTTTGTAATAAAAAATTTGATTATTTATTTTCCATGAAAATATGATTATTATATTATTTAATATATGAAATGATTATTAGAATTATTATAATGAGTATTTTATTATATGAATTTATTCAGATTAGTAAAGTTAATTATTTTAACTTAATTAATAAAGGTATATATGATGTAAAGTCGGATATGGATTCAAAACCCTAATTTTTGATTTTAAAGAAGAAATGAGAATAATAATATAATATTGATTATATTTTAGTACTATAAATATGTACTGTATATGTGTATATTGATCATGGTTGGTCAATTATGGTGTAGCGTGTTAAAACCCTAATATTAAATTGTTAAAAACCGTAATTTGGAACTCAAATGGGAGTTCAAGACTGTTACGTAATTGCATTAATGTGATTAATGACAGGTATTATAAAATACAACCTTAATTAGGGAAAACCCTAATTACTAGAAACCCTAATTATTAATTAGAAATCCTAATTACTAAATCAGAACCATAATTAATTACTAAGTTATTAACCTTAATCATTAATTTAGCAAGCTTAATGTTAATTAGTAAATTCTTAAACCTAATTTTCAAGCTCTAAGTAATTAGAAAACCTAACTAATTAAGAAACCCTAAATTATAATTTAGAAAGCTAACTTTTTTCATTTTAAACCATAATTACAAAATCCTTGAATTAATGTGTAAAACCTTAGGGTTAAACCCTAAGGGTCAGAATAAGTTACAAATTAGGCATTAAAATTGCAAGAGAAATGACCAAATTGCCCTTATTGCATTATTTATTAGTTAACTGACAAATTTTGCCAAAACTTTAGTTGGTGACCAACTATTGACTTACCACGTGACCAAATTCTCAGCACATCAGCTATATATCATCAATCAATGCATTTCAACAAGTAATATATATATATAGATCAAGAGAGAGAAAAGCTCATAAATTGCCTCATTTGTACACATGCCCTCAACCTAGACCCTCTTTCTCTCTAACCCACGAAAATCTTAAGCATTTTCAGTCCCAACAAAAAAAATCCTTAGATCAACTATACCAGATCAGAAAGCTTAGATTCAAGCATAGCTCAGAGGTATAAAACCCTAACCTAGAATCTGATCATGCTTGATGTGTTAGAAGTTATGATTTTGTGTTGTAATATGTTTTTTGTAGTATATATAGTTGATCTGGGTTGGTATATGATAGATCTATAACATCTAGAGGCACGAATTTGAAGTTTTCAAAAATCTAGAAAATTTTAAAAAGTTGTCTGACAAACAAATGTTAGACCTCATAGATCTTTGTCTGTTTATGGTTCTGTTTGTTTAAAGGTTTGTAGTTGTAGTATGTCATGCGGGCTTTGATCTAGAACTCGAATCAGGGTTAGATCGTGTACAGATTGAAAGTTATGGGTGGTCAAACCTCGTTGACTGACCATGACTTTCGGTTTTTTGGGTAACCCAATTCCTGCCCAGACCGTCTGACAGTATGTTCATGGCCTTAGATGTTGCATGATTTTGTTGATTTGTGCTTACTATTGTATCTAGGTTGTACTTTGGTAGATGGACTACATATTAAAGCTTTTAGAACACCTAAAGGTCCTAAATAATAAACAGGTTTGATTTAGTGGCTGGTCAAAGTAGCTAAGTCGATCATGAAAACTGTTTTTTGGGTAACCCATAAAACGTATGAATATTATTTCTGACATACTTTGACCGACATGGATGTGATGATTGTGTTGATGTTAAGGTGATTTTGTGTAATATATCTATTCATTTACATGTTGGCTACAATCTGGAACCTTTAAATCACTAAAATATTACACAAAAAACAAGTAGTGGAAGCCCAAAGTAGGTTACTCGAACTGTTCTTCATTTCTGGGTAACCGAGAAAGTGAAGAACAACTCTGACAGCTACTTTGCAAGCCCAGATCTCATTCGTGTTATGTTGTTTGACCATGATTGTTGTTGATACTTGTAGTATTACATCAATACTACAAGATCAATGGCATACCTTGCCTAGAAACCTCATAATCTAACATTTATGTTTGGTCAAACATGACCACTCGATCACTGCCAATGAATGTTCTTTAGGCTCAAGAATACCTAAGGCGACACTTTCTGTCGCTAAAGGCTATAGCGACAGATTTAATAATTTTAATTATATAAATTTCCAAAAATTAATTAAAAATAGAAAATAATTTCTAAAAATTACAAAATTAATTTTAAAAATTATTTGAAGTTATAAAAATTAACTTTTAATAATTTGTCATATTTTTCATAAATATTAGTATTTATTTAAATATTAATGATATTTAATTTATTTTTAAATGTATTAAATAAATTAATTAAAATGAATTTATTATATTAAAAATCATTTTAAATGATAATAGAGTATTTACAAATATTTTAAATTATAAAACATAACTTTTAATATTTGAAGGCAAATTTCATTAATTATTTAATATTAATGATATTAAATTTATTTAATACTTATATTAAATAAATTAGTTAAAATGATTTTAATAATATAAAATCATTTTAAATGAAAAGAAAGAGTTTAAAAATATTTTATGTTTTAAAATATAACTTTTAATATTAATGATATTATTAAATAAATAGTTTAATAATGGTTTTATTAATTTAAAAATCATTTAAAAGGGATATAAATGTTTTAAAAATATTTGAAGTTATAATAAATGACTTTTAAAATTTTAATAAATAATACATCAATATTTAAATATTAATGGTAATTATTTAAAAGGATTTTAATGTTTTAAAAATCATTTAAGGGTAATATTAATGTTTTAAAATATTTTGAGTTATTATAAATAACTTTAATATTTTAGCAATGGTTTCATTAATATTTTAATATTATTTAAATATTAATGATAATATAATTATTTAGTATTTAAATCATTTAAAAATGATTCAAGTGTTTGAAAAATATGAAAAATTATAATAATTATTTAAAAATTATTATAAGTCATTTAAGAATAATATGAATGAATTATCCAGAATAATATTTAAGATACATATTATAGTTTTATTAAAAATAAACTTGATAATTACCAAATAAAGCCATCGGTACACCGAAATGTTACCGAAATTGATTCAGACATAGATAGTTTGACTTGATAGGTGATTGTTTATGATCCAATGACTGTTAAACATATTTGACAATATTATTAGGTTATGTGTTGACTACAAATAGCAGTCTATGTGTTATGATATGTTATTCTAATCGAAAGAACAATCTTATGAATGATAGGTCGCTGTATTAAAGATAGAACTAAGTCGTGTACTGTAAGCAGCAGACCAGGCAAGTATCTAACCTTTTGCATTTACTTTATGCAATGGACATGTATAAGCTAGTTTCAGAACTATATTGTTAGTGTACCTGTTTATTAACTCTATTATTATTGTTCAAGTATTTATACCTTTATAGACATGCTAGTTCTTGAATTCTATCCGATCATTGTTTATCATTACAATATTATTGTATAATCCAAATATATATTCTATTCGTTAATTTTTGAGTATGGTTATACAAGTGTCCTCACTTGGATAATTGTTGTACTTGATAATACATACTTATTAAAATTCGGTAAGTATACATTGATTAAAAGTTGTCTAAACTATTTGACTCTGCTAGACACAGATTTAAAAATATCATTGAACATGATAGAACCTTATTGTATCCAACCGAATTGTTTTGGTTTGGATTCCAGACTAAATATGAACATCCCGAATATGGGAAACTTTTGTGCGCCTAAGGCAGATATGCTGCACAAAAATATTGTTCGAACACGTAATATTAATCAATACAGGACATAACGGGTTGATCACCCCCGTGCTCGTAAGTTATGACGGTTTGCGAATGAAGTTCTATTAAACCTTTCCAAAAATTAAAAACAAAGTTCATAGTCTGTTGACTGCTCACCAATTATAGTCAGTACGTGGTTTCAAAAATTTGTAATAGAATTGATATATTTTTTAGAATTATTTCAGTTTACTTTAGAACTGTTGATTCTTTGTAGAAGTGTTATTCAAAGAAAACATTTACTTCTTTCAGCTTATATTTATTGTCTGCTATTACTTGTTGGGCAATCAAATGCTCATTCTTTCTTTAAATGTAAATGTTTTCAGCTAAGCATGATCAACCTGAAGGTTGTGCCAAGAACAAAGGAAAGGGAAAGCTGACCAAGTAAATTTATGATAACTTATGTAGTAGTTAGACTTAATCACGACGATAATAATTATTAGTTATCATGTAATGAAATGTTTTAAAGGTCGCGTACCTAGGATTTAGATAACTCTGATTATGTAAATTAAGTTTGATATTTATATTATTATTATTATTCTGCTCAAAGAAATGATATCATGAAGTACCGAGTTTGGGTTTCAAGTACCTGAATTTGGGGGCGTCATAGGTTGGTATCAGAGGTTTAGGTTAGAAACCTTAAGTGGCGATAGACCTTAAGCTATAACCTTAGGACAAAAGAAAAAATTGAAAATACAAATAACTTATATAGAGTTTAAAAGGAGATGAACTAGATAAATTCATCGTAAAATAAAATAAAAGTAACCTATATAAAACTACTATTTGTTGTGTGTGTATATGTTATATTCTAATCAAGATAATTTATGTGTAGATTTCAGGTGGTAAAGGATTAGGATACCCTCAGATCATAAAGAAGGAGCCAATCTCATAACTAAGCTAATAGCTGGAATAGAGGCTCACATTGAAAGCAACCCTGATGAATTGGTTATAGTAGAAAATGTAGTACCGAATCCATAAACGATAGTATTGACAGATAGTGATTCAGACACTAAAGTTGGGGCTGATCAAGCATCAACAGAAGTGCAAAATCTGAGGAAAAATGTTTCTTCTCTGAAAAAATTATGGGAAATAGAAAAGCTATTGGATTGTCAATTATAAAAGGCATTAATAGAAACAATGGAAGAACCAGATAATCTTAAAATCCAAATTGATCAGATGGGAGCTAAAAGTAACAAATCGTGTGCAGCTCCAAACAAGAAGGGGAAGAGAAAGATGAAAGACCGTGATTTAGAAAATCTCGATTGTAACCAAGGGAACACTAACAAAGTAGAAAAGTGTACAAACTGTAACAAGAAGAATGAAAGCTTATGTAGGAAAGGGAAAATGTTTGTTACAATTGCGGACATGAGCGACATATCTCTCCTCATTGTCCCAATCCGAAGTAAGGTGTCTATTTTATTTGTGGGATAGAAGGTCATCAGGCGAAAGGTTGTCCATGATCAAGAAAAAGGTGTAGTGAATAAGTAGTATAATTACTGTTTGAATATATGTGTATTCTATGATAAGTATGTCTGTGTAATCTAATATTCTAAACTTTTGTATAAGTTATAGCAGTGAATCCCGACTTTTGTGATCACAATGGGATATCAGATGCTTAAAGCAGTATGTGCTATGATATTTAAAGTACTATGAATTAGTTGAATGAATATGAATCTATGTTTGATTAATGAAATAAGTTTTGTATAAAGATAGTAATTATCTATCGACATTTAGTTATCTGATAAACCAAGTTTTAAAAATTTAATATTTTGAGTACATGATTATTTGAGTAGAACATTTTGCGTTATATGGCTTAGAATGTAAGTTAATAAAGAATAATTTATGGTTTTATTTAACCAGATAATGCCTCAAAGACATCAAACTCGAAACCAAAGGGCAGAAGAATCTGTCAACGATGTTGGAGGACAACAACCAGATTCGATGTAGAACTTTCCGAACATGGTAGCTTAGGCTATAAAGACCGGAATGCCAGCCACATGGAACCAGTCAGATAATAGATTGGCGAATTTTCAAAGACTTTAAGGCTGTAGGACCGCCATAATTTAGAGGGACAATTGACCCTATAGAAGCCCAAACTTGGGTAAAGGAAATAGAAAAGGTGTTTGTAATAGCTAGGTTAGCTGAGGGACAAAAGACGGCTTTTGCCACCTATATGATGAAAGGGGAGGTGAATTTTTGGTGGGAGGCAAATCAAGCTAGTGCAGGAGAAGGAGTGGTAGCATGGACTGGATTTAAGACATTATTCTTCGAGAATTATTTCTCATCTAGTATTCAGGCTAGGATGGAGGTAAAAATTTTTGAGTTAAAAAAGGATAATATGATGGTGTCAAAGTACGCCCCAAATTTAATGAATTGGCTAGGTTCGCTCCGCATCAAGTTGATACGGAGATTAGAAAGGCAAGGAGGTTTGAGCTGGGCTTAAAACCTTGGCTCTACAACAAGGTGGAGGTATTGCAGATCAATACTTTTGCAGCACTCTTGGAAAAGGCTATCATAGCCTAAGATGGGAGTGAGGCCATGAGCCTCTACAATAAGAAGAAAAAGAATAAGGGTCAAGTTGAGGGAGCAGTGAAGGTCGAAGCAAGTAGTGGGAGTAAGGGTAAGAAAAGAAAAGGAAATAATTTTGGGAGTATCAAGGTTAAGCAAAAAGGTGTGAAAAAGCAGGCTGTGAAGTGTGGGAATTGCGGGAAGAATCACTCAGGGAGTATCTTAAAGGAAATTTTGTGTATTACAAGTGTGGGCAGGAGAGACATATCTCTCCTAACTGCTACAATCCAAGGATGAACAATGGGTTTTTTATGTATGGGTCGAAGGATCATAAGGTGAAGGATTGTCCAAAAAGGAGAATGGAGGTAGGGAGTGTGACTATTGGGAAAAACAGCAGGACATTGGCGAGAACGGGACCAACTTCAACAAACAAACCAACAAAATCAACCGCCAGAGTCTTCAACATGACTGTTAAGGATATTGTTGCAGCCGGGGATGGAACTCCAGGAATTATTCGTATAAATTTTATTTTCTTATGTATGATTTTCTTATATATAGTAAATTATTTTTTTAAAAATTTTGAAGGAGAAATTTGAGTTTTATTAGAAATCAAATTTCTGTATAATCAGATGGATAATATTTATGTTGAATACTTAACAATCCGTTCGATCGAATTTGATCGAGATCTACTTGAAATGACTGTGTATGATATTTACCCTAGTGTGTATAAGTTTTGAAACGGTGATTCCAGGGACGAAATCCTTATAAGGGAGGGCGGATGTAATAACCCGATATTTTCTATATAATTAAATAAGAAATTTTGCGTATACTTTATTTTATTTTAAATAAAGGTGGGAATATGTGCAAGGCAAAATGTATGTAAATATATTATAAATATTTATTTAAATAATTTTAATAATTATTGAATTATTGATCATTATAAATTATATTTTTATAATAAATTAATTTTGTAATAAAAATATTTAATTATTTATTTTCCATGTAAATATGATTATTGTATTATTTAAACCCTAATTAGTAATTACAAACCCTAATTTCTAAACTAGAATCCTAATTGCTAAGTTATTAACCCTAATTGTTAATTTAGCAACTTAATGTTAATTAGTAAATTCTTAACCCTAATTTTAAAGTTCCAAGTAATTAGAAAACCTAACTAATTAAGAAACCTTAAATTATAATTTAGAAAGCTAATTTTTTTCATTTTAAACCCTAATTTCAAAATCCTAGAAATAATGTGCAAAACCTTAGGGTCAAACCATAAGGGTTAGGACAAGTTTCAAATTGGCCATTAAAATTACAAGACAAATGACCAAATCGCCCTTATTGCATTATTTATTAGTTAACTTGCAAATTTTGCCAAAACTTTAGTTGGTGACCAACTCTTGACTTACCACTTGACCAAATTCTCAAAGACATCAATTTGTATATCATCCTTGATACACTACAACAAGTAATATATATATATATATATATATATATATATATATAGATCAAGAGAGAGAAAAGCTCATAAATTGCCTCATTTGTACACATAGACTCAACCTAGACCCTCTCTCTCTAACCCATGAAAATCTTCAACATTTTCAGTCCCAAAGAAAATCCTTAGATGAACCATACCAGATCATAAAGCTTAGATTCAAGCATAGCTCAAAGTGAGGTATAAAACCCTAACCTAGAATCTGATCTTGCTTGATGTGTTAGAAGTTATGATTTTGTGTTGTAATATGTTGTTTGTAGTATATATAGTTGATCTAGTTTGGTATTTGATAGATCTATAACGTCTAGAGGAACGAATTTGAAGTTTTCAAAGATTTGGAAAATTTTAAAAAGTTGTCTGACAACCAAATGTCAGACCCCGTAGATCTTTGTCTATTTATGGTTTTGTTTGTTTAAAGGCTTGAAGTTTTAGTATGTCATGTGAGCTTTGATCTAGAACTCGAATCAGAGTTAGATCGTGCACAAATTGAAAGTTATGGGTGGTCAAACCTCGTTGATCGACCATGACTTTCAATTTTCTAGGTAACCCAGATCCTGCCCAGAACAGTCTAACAATATGTTCAAGGCCTTAGATCTTGCAAGATGTTGTTGATTTGTGCTTACTGTTGTATCTAGGTTGTACTTTGGTAGATTGACTACATATTAAAGCTTTTAGAACACCTAAATAATAAACCAGTTTGATTATGTGGCTGGTCAAAGTTGCTAAGTCGATCATGAAATCTGTTTTTTGGGTAACACATAAAACGTATGAACATTATTTCTAACATACTTTGACCGGCATAGATCTGATGATTGTGTGTTTGTTAGGGGTGTTTTTGTGTAATAGATCTATTCATTTACATGTTGGCTTCAATCTGGAACCTTTAAACCACTAAAATATTACACAGAAAACAAGTAGTGGAAGCCCAAAGTAGGCTACTCGAACTGTTCTTCATTTTTGGGTAACCCAGAAAGTGAAGAACAACTATGACAACTACTTTGCTTGCCCAGATCTCATTTGTGTTATGTTGATTGACCATGATTGTTGTTGATGCTTGTAGTATTACATCAATACTACAAGATCAATGTTATACCTTGCCCATAAACTTCATAATCTGACATTCATGTTTGACCAAACATGGCCACTCGATCACTACCATTGAATGTTCTTGAGGCTCAAGAACACCTAAGGCGACACTTTTTGTCGCTAAAGGCTGTAGCGACAAATTTAATAATTTTTATTATTCCAAAAATTAATTAAAAATAGAAAATAAATTCTAAAAATTGCAAAATTAATTTTAAAAATTATATTAAGTTATAAAAATTAACTTTTAATAATTTGACATATTTTTCATAAATATTAGTATTTATTTGAATATTAATGATATTTAATTTATTTAATAAATATATTAAATAAATTAATTAAAATGACTTTATTATATTAAAAATCATTTTAAATGATAATAGAGTATTTAAAAATATTTTAAGTTATAAAACATAACTTTTAATATTTTAAGGTAAATTTCATTAATTATTTAATATTAATGATATTAGATTTATTTAATAATTATATTAAATAAATTAGTTAAAAATAATTTTAATAATATAAAATCATTTTAAATAAAAATAAAGAATTTAAAAATATTTTAAGTTGTAAAATATAACTTTTAATATTTTAAGGTAAATTTTATTAATAAATTAATATTAATTATTTATATTTATTTAATAATTATATTAAATAAATAGTTTTAAAATAGTTTTATTGATTTAAAATCATTTAAAAAGGAAATAAATGTTTTAAAAATATTTTAAGTTATAATAAATGACTTTTAATATTTTGATAAATAATACATTAATATTTAAATATTAATGGTAATTATTTAAAAAGGATTTTAATTTTTAAAAATTATTTAAGGGTAATATTAATGTTTTAATAATATTTTGAGTTATTATAAATAACTTTAATATTTTGGTAATGGTTTCATTAAAATTTTAATATTATTTAAATATTAATGATAATAGTATTATTTAGTATTTAAATCATTTAAAAATTATTCAAGTGTTTGAAAAATCATGATAAATGATAATAATTATTTAAAAATTATTATAAGTCATAGAAGAATAATACGAATGATATTTGAATTATCCAGAATAATATTTAAGATACAAATTATAGTTTTATTAACAATAAACTTGATAATTACCCGATAAAGCCGCCGGTACACCGAAATGTTACCAAAATTGATCCGGACCTAGATAGTTTGACTTGATAGGTGATTGTTTATGATCCAATGACTGCTAAACATATGTGACAATGTGATTAGATTATGTGTTGACCGCAAATAGCAGTCTATATGTTATGATATGTTATTCTAATCGAAAGAACAATCTTATGAATGATAGGTCGTTGTATTAAAGATAGAACTAAGTTGTTTACTGTAAGCAACAAACCATGCAAGTATCTAACCTTTTATATTTACTTTATGCAATGGACATGTGTAAGCTAGTTTTAGAACTATATTGTTACTGTGCCTGTTTATTAACACTATTATTATTGTTCAAGTATCTATACCTTTGTAGACATGTCCGTTCTTGAATTCTATCCAATCATTGTTTATCATTTCAGTATTATTGTATAATCCAGATATATATTCTGTTCATTAATTTCTGAGTATGGTTATACAAGTGTCCTCACTTGGATAATTTTTGTACTTACTAATACATACTTATTAAAATCCGGTATGTATACATATATTATAAGTTATCTAAGCTATTTGACTCGGCTAGACACAGAATTAAAAATGTCATTGAACAAGATAGAACCTTATTGTATCCAACTGAATTGTTTTGGTTAGGATTGCAGACTAAGTATGAACATCCCGATTATGGGAAACTTTTATGCGCTTAAGGCAGATATGATGGACGAAAATATCGTTTGAACACCTAGTATTGATCAATACAGGGCATAATGTTGGTCGAAAAAATACTCTTTAAACACACGCAAGTATACGCGGTCTAACAAGTAATAAAGTGATAAGGAAAGTGTCAAACCCACGAGGAAGTATCACTAATATTTACCAAGTATCGACTTTGTATCGTTAAAGTCTTATTCGAACAACAATAAATGGAAGTGTGATTAGTCTAGTTATAAATAATTATCAACGCAAATAAATGGATAACGAATGGTAATCGAAGGAATTACAAGCTAAGGTTACAACTTCACCCCCACACAGGAATTCTGTTGAACACCTAGCGTGCTATGCTTCATCAAACTTCCTACCCTTCTCTCTTTGGTCTCAATGGTCATGATAATTTGTTGACCGAGAACACAGAGGTGCTCATACACCTCTGTCGAGGTGTGGACAAACATATCCTTTCCATATCCACCCGATAGGGAATAGAACAGAAAAGAACGTCCAAGCTAGATACAATCCGACACATGTCTATGCGAATTAATCATAACAAGGATTTAAGCATAAGTTCTCAAATAGGTCACACGTGGCGCACAAATATATGTCTATTCTACGCACAACTTATGCAGTTGAAACCCATAATCACATGTCAATATATTTAGGTATAAATCTAAAATCCTTCTTTTAATATCATGTAAATTACCAAAATCACCACTAATGTCTTAGTGAGAATCATTAAGCATGAATATATTAAACCAAACCATATGGTGCCAACCAAAGAGATAAGACAGTCAATTTAAATAACAAAGGGTTCCATTTTAACATTAGAGCCAATACTCAGTTCATAGCTATTAAACAAAATATAAGTAGCAATAAAGACAACATTAATGGATTACAAAATCAGAGGAAATATATGGATAAGAGGAAACTCTGTCAAAGCCCTTCAGTCTCCAAGCATTCTGCTTAAATCAAGCTTTCCAATCCGTGTAGCTCACTGCTCTTATAGCTCCAATGAAATCCCAGACTTCTCCCTAATCTATATTTATAAACATTAACTAAGAACTAGAGAGATAAAGTACAAAAGAAAAGAGAGAACTAAGCTATTTTATCCTAAGCTATATTATGATTTATAATGTCTGATCTTTTTATTTGTAGAGGCTTGCTTGATATATATATATATATATATATATCTATTTCCTTTTTTTAGCTAGGTCAAGAGCAAGCCTTCTCTGCCTGGGCAACGGAGGTGGCGTTGTGGTATAAGCAATAAGCTTTATGGGTGGTGCCTGCGTTGCCACGTCGACTTGAAAACAAGGACTTATACTGCAAAGATGAGTCCATGAAGGAACTGTGGCGCTGCAGTGCCTTGATGACATCAGCAAAGACCAAGGGCTCGCACTGCGGCTCGAGATATAGACTGGGCATTGGCGCTACAACGCAGTTTATGGAATTTGTCCGTTTTGTCCCCTTAAAGCTAGAAAAGTCATGTAAAGCCCTGCAATACGTCGATTAAGCACAATAACACTATAATCATATAAAACAATATAAAATCTACAAAATCAGGCAACTATTTAAGTCATAAAGTATCCAATTCACGGGTATCACTACACCAAAAATGGCCACTAGTGAAGGACAGATCCTTCACTAGAGGCCCTATATCACTCACAAGTGATTTATTGTGAAGAAATATTTCCTTCATACAAGTGCTCGCATTAGACCTCCTCGCAATTGGGTATCCTTCGCTAAGTAGTAACTAAATGTTTTTTGTGAAGGATATATTGTGAATAAATTTTTTATTCACAAATTGTATTTAGTAATGGAATATTATTATTTAGTGAAAGATTGGTTTCCTTCACAAATAGTATTTTAAGAAGGACTATTTGAAATTAGTGAATAACTTTATTCCTCACAAATAATATATTGTGATGAACAAATTTATTTAAGGAGAGAAAATTTTCCTTCATTAATTATAAATTGAGAATGTATCTTCAAATTAGTGAGGAAAAATTCCTTCACAAATTATAAATTTGTAAATAAAAAATTAATTGGTAAATAATCAAATTCATTATAAATTATAATTAATTTTCAAATCAATGATTTCATATTTATTATTATTAATCTCTATAAGAAATAATAAATTTAATATTTTAAATAAGTATAAATGTCATATTTATTTCAAACTAATTGATAAAATAATACATAAAGAGCTAATAAAACCAATAATCAATATATAAATAGATAATGCTCGAGCCACCGTAAGTACATAATTTGTTTTGTACCTTGGTCTCTCAAGGACCATAGTATCTACAATATTAATTAACTAACATACAACAAACTAGAAGGAATAAAGTGTCATGTTAGGTCCACTTCATCATCATTTTCTTCAAGAAAATTAATGTTGGGCATGTAAACTTCATGCTGCAAGAGAAACACCAAAATTCAATGAAATGAGGAATAATAAAAGAGGAAACTAGTAAACTGAAAGTAAGAGATAGAGAGATTAACCATTAACTTGATAAGCGATAATTAACACTTTCTTGGTTGATCCTTGATTGTATATACATTTTTGTGATATTTAACAAAGTTTTTAAATTTTATGAAAATAAATAATGGTATTCCTCAAGACTACTATAGCAAAAGAAGTCACTTAACTGAGAATTATGAATGCATACCCGTAGAGCAACTGTTAGTAACATATGAATTTTCCAAGATTAGCAAGGAATCCATATGTATTCTATTTAATCTTGTGTATAGTCCGTTCTGGCTAAGAAGCTCTATGTGGCCACCCATCTGCACATCAATTCATTGACAAATGGTCACTTTCATTTTCATGCAAAAAGTCTTTTTGTTAGACACAAGGCTTGTGGTTCCCACTATACACAAATATATAGAGACACAATATATAAACTAGAAAACCCTACCTCAACAACTTGACCACCCTTCATAACAACGATTCTGTGGGTAGCTCTTATAGTGGATAGGCTGCAACAGGATCAACATAAACACAAAGTCAACCTAAAATTTAACCAGAAGAAAAGGTGTTATCAGAAAACTAACCGATGTGCTATGACAATTACAGTTCTTTTTCCATTCATATCATTTCTGAATCCATAAAGAATGTCCTATTGGTAACAATATATAGAGAAAGTATCAGCTGCAAAAAATTAGTACATTTCATTGTTTGCAATAGTAATTACTAAAATAATTACCTTGATGTTGTATTCACTTTCTGCGTCCAGAGCACTGGTGGCTTCATCAAGAATTAGAATTGCAGGGTCTCTAAGAATGGCCCTAGTAATGACAATCCTCTGTTTCTGACCCCCACTAAGAAGCTCATCATCAATAACAGTTTCATAGCTATTTGGAAGGGATGAAATGAATTCATGAACAAAGGCCCTTTCTACATCTTCCTGCTTAATTGGCACTATAGTGGTTGTCTACGATGCCTCAATTGGCATTGGACCCACAAAGATCTAAAACCGATGTAAAAGCAATGGGGGCATGCACAAATTTTGTAAACAGGGTGAATCAAATGAAATGAATAAAAGAGGAGACTAATTTCTATTATATTATTTTTTAAAGAAAACATGGCTCTTGTGGCAAGATAAACATAACATGGCTCTTGAGGCAAGATAAACAACTGAATGCTCATAAAAAGCTCACAAGAGGCACAATGCAACAAGCATTCAAGAAGACTATAGTTACAGAAGACAAATAAACATGCATGTCTGACAGAGTTTCCCATCACAGTTTATTCCCCACATGGTCAAAGTTAATCATAAAATTTTAGCAGATAAACCACTAAATATCCATCATCAGAAAATAGCTTATTTAAACTAGTCATTTGGGTATAAAAAATTTACCACGTCAACTGGGGACCCAATGAAGACTGCAACAAAACCTGCTCCCAATCCAGATAACAGATGAGTGAAAATATTATCAGTGAACCCTAGAATCTTCAAAATTATCTGCAAAAACCTAATAAAGTCGGATAGCTTATAGATCTTCCAAAATTAATGCTTAGGTAGGTGATAATTTTCTATAGCTTGACAGTATTGCTGCTACAGAAATTTAAATAATATATGTACTTAGCTTGAACTTTAATATAGCAGCTAATGAGTAAGAATTACTTTGTAGGAAGCGAAGTAAAGCTGTTGTGATGAAAATACTGAACAGATCATATAAAACATCCTTCGTGAAAAGATTTACTAATTATCTTTCTGTCCATGCCATGATAAACATAGCCTGCATGTGTACCGTTCCGGTAATGAGTTGTCCTAGTTCTTCACCAGAATCCTTTTATGCATTATGCCCTGCCTACTAAAGTAAGAAATTAGCTTGTAAAAAGCAACTATTGGTTGTATAAAAATGCAAATGGAAGAATTGAGGAATGCTTCTCACCGTAGGAAGTTGAATCAATTTATGCTTTGAGTCTTTTGTAGAAATCTTCAACTCCATCATAGCTTAGCCAACGGTTTCTTTGGCCCCAACATACTGCAGTTGGAACCTTCCAATTATCGTCCATGAGTGTCATTCGAATTACTAGTTGGAGGTTAGAATCTTATAGTCAAAATGTGCCATAAACCAGAAGGGTCACCTTGAGGTACCTGCCAATAATTTGGACTCCTCTTCCGTCAAAACATCCTCGATTGAATATGCACCAAATCTAGTTGTTGTATACTTACGAACTAGATCAGGACCCCATGGGCCAAAACCTCTGCATTAGTAAAAGTCCAACAAAGGCACGAGATTATATGAGATAAATTTTATATAAATTAAAATCATGAATGTTCCCAAAAGTTCATTTTCTATAGTTGCTAAGAGCATCAATTGATACCAATAATAAAATTTTGGACAAAAGGCCAACCAACAATAATGAATGATCATGCCTACTTTATTAACAAATGCCAAATGAAGGTTTATGCCACAACAAATAAAATGTCCAGTATGTTAAATTAACACGATGGAGAGTGCATCTTTTCCTTTGGATGCCATGACAGCTAAACGGTTTTGACAACCAAAATCAACTAAAACAACTGATTATGATGGTATACCATGACAGCTAACATAAAATATATAACAAAAAGTTATATTTAAAACTATTCCCCCTACAATATACATTTATATATATTAAAACTACCACTAAGACAAAAGAAATCACTTGATAACCTTCTGAGGAGTAAAATTAGACTCCCATAAATGATTCAAAATAGCCCCCTTCCAAGTTACCCTGAACCTAGTGAGCCACTCAGATTTATGATCTGACTGTGATGAAAACCCAGCAGACCCCACTAAAATCAAGTGTTGTATGTGCTCACGATGCTACAACAGTGAATACAACTGTCATTAATACTAGAGTAGCAATTATCCAAGTCAATACTACTTGTATAACAAATCAAAATCAACAAGGAAAGCAATCACCTTGAGAGCATATTTAGCGTGAAGATAACCTCCGAATGAATGTCCTTAATATTATTCTTCTTTGAAGGTCTTACTCCTCCAAGTGCAGTTATACAAAGTAAGTTCCCTCTTTGGTATCCCCATTCCCTATAACAAGTAAAAAAATATCCATAGTAAGATTTCAACCACCAAACCAAACTTTACGCAAGAATCATACGTGTGTTTCTAAATATATCGATGTTTAAAAAGTAAAAGTGGAAGACAAGGAATTATAGCATATTTAGCTGGCGTACCAAGGTCCATACCAAGTCCCAATGGTAGATTATATAATGTCTTGGATTATTAAGATCATACTGCATTTTCTATCGATGATATTATCTTTGCAATAAATTATTTCAACACACAAAAGATGATTGTATCTCGTATAAGTTAAATAGTTGGTTGTCTCACGGCTACATCCTTCTTCTCCTAGAATGTTCTACGTTTATAGTTCACCTCATTGGTTTGATCTTTCTTATAGAGAATAAAAGAAGAGGAGTTAGGAATGCTCTTTTAGTTAAGGAAATAGGCCAATTCAAATTGCAATGGTATAACCATCACTGAAGAGTCACAGGTACTGCTTGGATGTATAATTTAAGAAGAAGGGGGGAATGATTTTCACCTTACACCGATACATAGGGTACACTAGGATGGTTTACCTACAACCATCTAACTTGCGAGAGTCAAATTATAAGGATTGGTGATTTGGTTCAATTTTTTAAAAATTGAACAACAAGGGAACAAGGTATCCATAGTTAAGACACTGAAATATCAACATCCTTAAGTAAAATTCTCTAAAGTTCTATATTCACCTACATGTATAATGCAATTAGGGCATATATAAATAATTATTTAACAATTTAGTTGAGTTAATTCCTAAAGATGCCGAATTTTAACTAAAATACATCAACCATCTAAAAGGGGGAGGAATATCTCACACAGTGGTAAATATATAACAAGAAAAATTAAAGAGCTTTGAACAAAATCTCATTATTTTTTAATATCAGGTATCTATAATCATTAAGAACTAATACACGAACACCACATAATCAATTGAGGAAAAATTTCATGATAGACTAAACTATCAAACTTCCACAGAATCCATCCAAAACAACAACGACAAAAATGAATAGAACAAATTCATTTAGCATAGATTGATTTAACACATCAAAAAGTATAATATAATTAATTTGCTAATAAGGGGGAAAACATGAAAATATAATAATGAAGAAACCGTAACCTCTGAGAAATCAAAATCAATGATTATGTTCCGCAGGTAAAGGTCGATTAAACCCACCGAAGTCCGACACGATGCCGTCAACGAAGTCCGACACCACTGCCATGGCAAGATCCCGCCACCTTCATCCTCTCGGCCGCTTGCTCTCATGGCCTTGTGGCGCTTCCTCAGGTGGTCGGTGAGAGAGTGCGGTGGCGATCATTTTCGCTTTATCTTTGTCCCCTTCAGGTTCTGTTCGTTCGTCGCGGATTCGTCGTGGTCGCTCATCTTTCTCTCTCTCTGTGGGAGGAGAGTGCAGCTCAGCTCAACTACTTTGTCGTGACCGTGAATGAAGAAGAAGAAAAGATCTTCTCCCGTACGTGACTCCTCAGCTGATGGCCACACTGGAGAGAGAGAAAGTATAGACCTTATTTTAATTTCAAATTTTCAGTTCTGCGTTTTAATATTTTGCTTCGTGTTTTTTTACATAGGTAACGTTTTTTTTAAAACATTATCTATTTAAAACCAAAAATTATCCTTATAAATACACAACATTTTTTCGTATGTATCTACAACGTTTTATTAAAAAATACACAAAGTTTTTTATAAAAACGTCATCTTTTAAGTGTTGTCTTTTTATGGTTTTTATAAATAAAGTTAAGTTTTTTTGATTTTTTTCTTATGGTTTAGTACTGAACCAATTAAAAATAAAATTAAATAATCTGAAAGTGTTTCTTAATTAAACCCCTCCCAAATTGTTATTTAACTGAATATTAAATACAATACCAAAAAATAAAGTTACTTTAAATTAATCTCCAAAAGACTTTTTTAGATTAATATTAATCTCCAAATTGGTGTAGTGTATAAATCCCACTCATCACATAATGGGCTGATCACCCCCGTACTCATAGGTTATGAAGGTTTGCGATTGAAGTTATGTTAAACCTTTTCAAAAACTAAAAACAAAGTTCATAGTCATCAACTGCTCACCAATTATAGTTAGTACGTAGTTTCAAAAATTTGTAATAGAATTGATATGTTGTTTAGAATTGTTTGGGTTTAGAATTATATGTTGTTTAGAATTATTTTGTAATAGCACCGAGATTGGGTTTCAAGTACCTGAATTTAGGGGCGTCACAGGTTGGTATCAGAGATTTAGGTTAGAAACCTTAGGTGTGGATAGACCTTAAGCTATAACCATAGGACTTAGGGAAAAATTGAAAATACAAATAACTCATATAGAGTTTAAAAGGAGATGAATTAGATAAATTCATCATAAAACAAAATAAAAGTAACCTATATAAAACTAATATTTATTGTGTGTATATATATTATATTCTAATCAAGATAATTTATGTGTAGATGTCAGGTGGAAAAGGATTAGGATACCCTCAGATCATAAAGAAGGAGCCAATCTCCATAACCAAGCTAATATCAAAGCCAATAGCTGAAATAGAGGGTCACATTGAAAGCAACCCTGATGAATTGGTTATAATGGAAAATGTAGTACCGGATCCAGAAACTATAGAATTGACAGATAGTGATTCGGACACTAAAGTTGGGGCTAATCAAGCATCAAAGGAAGTGCAGAATTTGAGGAACAATGATTCTTCTCTAGAAAAACTGTGGGAAATAGAAAAGCTATTGAATTGTCAATTACAAAAGGCATTAATAGAAAAATGGAAGAACAAGATAAGCTTAAAATCCAAATTATTTAGATAGGAGCTAAAAGAAACAAATAGTGTGCAGCTCCAAACAAGAAGGGGAAGAGAAAGATGAAAGACCGTGATTTAGGAAATCCCTATTTTAACCAAGGGAACACTAACAAAGTAGAAAAGTGTACAAACTGTAACAAGAAACATGAAGGCTTATGCAGGAAAGGGGAAAATGTTTGGTACAATTATAGACGTGAGGGACATATCTCTCCTCATTGTCCCAATCCGAAGCAAGGTGTCTGTTTTATTTGTGGGGTAAAAGGTCATCAGATGAAAGGTTATCCAAGATCAAGAAAAAGGCTAAGTGAATAAGTAGTATAAGTAATGCTTGAATATATGTGTGCTCTATGATAAGTATGTCTTTGTAATCAAATATTTTCAACTTTTTTATAAGTTATAATAGTGAATCCCGACTTTTGTGATCACAAAGGGATATCGGATGCTTAAAGCAATATGTGCAATGTTATTTAAAGTACTATGAATTAGTAGAATGAATATGAATCTATGTTTAATTAATTAATGAAATAAGTTTTGTATAAAGATAGTAATTATCTATCTGATAATTGGTTAATATAGTAAACCAAGTTTTCAAAATTTAATATTTTGAGTACATGATTATTTGAGTAGAAAATTTTGCTTTGTATGTTAAGTGTATACAATAAGGCTTAGAATGTAAGTTAATAAAGAATAATTTATGGTTTTATTTAACTAGATAATGCCGCCAAGACGTCAAACTCGAAACCAAAGGGCAGAAGAATCTGTCAACAATGCTAGAGGACAACAACTAGATCCGATGCAGAACTTTGTGAACATGGTAGTTGAGGCTATGAAGACCAAAATGCCTGTGATGCCCCCAAATTCGGGTATCTTCCAACCCAACATATGGTGCTACACGGTACTCATAATCATACAATCATTCCATTAAAACTACAACACAATGAATGTATTATCTATCTTCTTATTACAATCACATTAAAATCATTTCCCAGGTTCATAAACCGATTACATCATTTGTTGTTCATAAGTATAACACATATAACCATACTAGTCTATTACAGAATAAACTAGTCGTTCATCTTTGCCTTGCCTTTATCTCTACTGGAACCCTCAGTTTGCTCGACCATAGCTGTAATCATATGATTCAAGCAAGAAGTGAGCATAACTACCTCAGCAAGTCTAACAATATATTATAAAGATACCACTTCGAGAATCATATGATTATTCTTCATTAACCGAATAATAGTTATGAAGTACTATGAAACATTGAATAACACTTCTCATCTCATAAAATAATTCTCAAAGAACATATAGTAGATTGGAAATTCTGAGTAGGTCCATACACCATGAACATTTTCTTTAGTTTTTATTCATGAAAAGGATAACCCGGTACTAAGACCGTAAGTCCGATATTTCTTACGAGCACATTTAGGTGATCAGCCTATAGTACTCTATGTTGATTAACACTCATCCTTTAAACTTATTTACGTTTAAGTTTTGGCAACCTCGTGTGCCCATCGAATAATCGATGTGAAATACATTTTTTTATTCATACTCAGCTTACCTTGAATACATACTAAATAATTAGCGTAGAATAGCGTTATCAAATTTATATCAAAAGACTTGTAAATAAATCAATCAATCTTTTCAGATTTGTCTAGCCGAGTTAAAATTGGCATCGACCCTTTCTTTAAAACAATTCATGCATCTCATAACATGAATCACTGAAAACTTGGCTAACACGAAGGTTAGACAATCGATAAGAAAATCTTGCCTTCAGCGTCTGCTACAATGTAATTACTTTCCTTATAAGTCTTTACAGTTTCTACAACACATAACCACATAATATACCATATTAGGTCATGAATGAACATACATGGTTCCTAATGAATCTTACCCTTCTCCTCAATCTAATCATGTATTAGATTTGTTATTATTGGTTTCGGCTTGCCGTATTACATTGTACATCATTCTTATAGTTTAATTCGACTTATTAATCCTCCTTATAGTTTAATACTTTCTTACGTTATTAATCGAAACTCGTTCATCATCGGTTAAGTACACTTATTGCACACCGTTCACGTTCACGTTTAATTGACTTACCTCCAACCTTTAGTATTATACATAAGGTTTATAACATCCTTTAATGATGTTACATTAAGTTAGTTAAGGATTTAATTCACTCTCCATTCACTTCTCCTTTACTTTACATTCAAAATCTTTCTTCTCTGTCTACCTCCTAGTCTTTGCGGTTGCGGACCAAATTTCCTTCTCTATCTTTGTCATTGCAACATGAAAGTCAATGATGGCTAAAACCCGACCTTGGCCATTGCTGCATTTCATATTCGATTCATTCGCCATCACTGACATGAAACTTTAGTAGCTCCTGAACACTTTGGCGTTCATGGCGCCACTTATCGGTAAGCTTTATTCAGCAGCATGTATGCGCTGGACCTCGATCTGAACGATTTTATTACACAAACGAATTTCCCAGACTCATAACTTCTTCATTATAAGTCCAAATTGGCTCGTTCAAAAGCCATTAGCTCACAAATTATATAATCTACATGTTCATGCAAGAATTTTCTATTTGTGAATCCTTTAACTCAAAATTCACTTATTAGTTCATTTTAACAAAAATGATAAACGTTCGTGAACGTTCAACTCTCATTTCTTCGTTCTAAGTCAGAATTCGGTCATTTTTGAGTTCGTAACTCTAGAATGCCAAATGAGACTATACTCCATCGAAAACTAACGTTTCTGAGCTCAATATCAAAATTCAATTTCAAATCCGAGAATTTTATGAATTCGACGATTGTCGTCCAATCGTGTGAATTCCGGCAACACTTCGTTACTTATGATTTGTTCATAGTTTCAAGTGGATTATATCCACCATACTAACATCTTAACATACATATTTCATTAACTTATTTACATGATAAGTTATTTCTCGTTCTTCATGAGTTTATAACTTATCAACGTATAAACTACTTATAATTCCATTTCTCACGACTTATCATGGTTTAAGTCTTCTAACCATCATCCTCACATCTTTTAATCATACAAATTTCATTTATGTAAACATATTACAATTTCTTACAAGTTTTTCCTTAGTTCATAATTTATATATGAACGAAGTGCTTATTCATGGCTTATTAAGACTTAAGTACTTTGATTAATCATTCCTACTTCTTCTTAGCATACAATTCATACCACTACTCACTTCTCTAACAATTGAAGAGAAAGAGATTCATTGTTTAGGTTCTTACCCATGAAGATCACTTGATTAAGCTTTAATCTTCTTCTTACTTCTTGAATTAAAAAAGGTTAACTTTTTCTAGCTTTTGTACCTTTTTCTCTCTAACTAATAAGCTATAAGTTATTGGAGGAAAATTTAACAAGTAAGAAATGAACTAAGACATCTCTTATTTATAGGAAATCCTAAATGAGGGCTTAATGGTTAATAAGCCATTCCACCTCCTTACTATTCCTAGCTTAACCATCAAGTTTACTTGATCACCACATATGCTTGGTCATTACTCAACTTATCCTTTGCTTGCTCATCACATATAAGCACTTTGCTTGCTCATCACACATAAACACTTTACTTGCTCATCACATTAACTTATCATTTACTTAGCCATTAAGTTTGCATGCTTATCACTTTAGATCACCCATGGGTTTTAATCATCCAATAACCAAATAGGTTCTTACTTTAGGCTTTATATTCAATTAGCTCTATTAATTTAACTTATACTTTGGGCTTGCATTTAACAAACACTTGGGCTTGTTCATTAATTCACTTTGGACCTTAACCTTTAATTCCAATTGGACTTAACCATTCCTATACATGGGCTTGTATAATTCCTAACAAATCCTAAAAATCCAATCCATTTGGCTTAAAGCCTTATAACGTATAATCTACTTATTATTCTCGTATTCTAACTCGTATACTTATTCATATACGACATACTATCATTCATACATACTCGTATAATACCTCTTATTATACTCGTATCCATTACCTCGTATAATACATACATATTATATGATCATCGCATTAATTCAATATACGCATTTCAATTCCTTCTCGAAAATCACTTTCCCTAACCGTTAGATTTTAAGTCCGCAGGCGAAAAATTGTGTTTACCATACCCGAAATATTATTGGATCTTCCATCTCGTCTTAGAATTCTATCATTACACGTTTCTCGGAAATTCAAAAATAATTCCTGAACAAAAATTAGTGAATAGTGTTTTTACAGAAATTTCTCGGAAATTTTTTATTTTCATCTTGGAAATTTAATCACTTTAATTCTATCACATAGCCAAAATCCTAACCACATTCGCACATTCTAGGTCATAGAACGACCTTCACATGTCTTACTCACATAAATAATTAATTAAATTTATTTAATCCACATAATCAAATAAAAATATAATTCTCATAAAAATTCGATTTTCTCGGGCATTACAATGCCAGCCGCAGGGAACCAGCCAGATAATAGATTGGTGAATTTTAAAGATTTTAAAGCTGTAGGACCACCAGAATTTAGAATGACAAGTGACCCTATAGAAACCACAAACTTGGGTAAAGGAAATAGAAAAGGCGTTTGTAATAGCTAGGGTAGCTGAGGGGCAAAAGACGGCTTTTTCCACCTATATGATGAAAGGGGAGACAAATTTTTGGTGGGAGGCAAATCAAGCTATGGCAGGAGAAGGAGTGGTAGCATGGACTAGATTTAAGACTGAAAGGTCAATAATAATCTAGAAGGTTGGGTTGAATAGATTATTACAAGTTAAAAATTATATTTAGGCCTTTTTGAATTTTTAGTTATTAATTTGCAGTTTTAGCAATTAGCATGCAAGAAGATAAAAATTCAATCATAATGCATAGAGATTTATCTGGTTCACAAAATACACCCCTTGGTATGTTGCTATGTCAAGTCTCAAGTCCCTACTTGGAACTTGAGATCCTATTACTATCAGTAATAAAAACTCCATCAACAGGCGGAGAAGCCTTTAAAAAGTTTTATAGATAATCTTCCAATTATTCAACTATTATATATTGGACAACAAGCTCCTTGCTCCTTCCTCAAGTCTAGTTGTACCACCTTTTGAGTTTAGTTCTATTATATGATCTAGTCTTGAAATAACAACCTCTTCCTCACCTCATAAGTACACTAGAGACCCAACTTCTAGCTGACCTCTCTAAGACTCTGGTCTTGGTCAAAGAATTACTTGTCTTTCTCACAGGTACATAAAATAAACTAACTCTAATTCTTTCTTTGTTTACAAATAAGTTTACAACAATGTGCTTCTTCAGTAAGCTGATAAGAGTTTAGTACAGATTAATACTTCTCAAATAAGCATATAGAAAATTAAGAACAAATATATTAGTATAAAAGTTCAAGGACTTTTATATTTAATAATAAGCATATAGAACTTTTGTTTAGATCCACTAATGCCTCGATTTAGCGAGATATATGATTTAAAGTCACTTTATAAAGAATTAACAATTCTATAAAATAAAAGTGTTTTTCAATGGATAATATAGAATTGTTTCTTAGATAGTCTTTACCAAGTATTATATGAATTATTTTATGAATCAATACTTGTATAAAAGAATAAATTAAATCAAACAATATTTATCAAGTACAATATTAGTTAGCACAAACCGATATAACAAATATTATTGTTTAACTCAAATAATATATAAGAATATTTTATCTATTATGTGAACTTTCATAAATAATGTCACTTAGTACTATAAGGAATCGTACGGTTCGAATTCCTATTATTAGGTGTATCTACGTAGCCTTACGGCATCTAAGTTTGAAAAAATTTAAAGTTTTCACAATTGATATTTATATAAATATTTTCAATAGTTCACTACGATTCTCACATCTAGTTCGGATGACTACTCTTTTTGGAGCAATATCTTAGTGTCGTTTTAAGTTATCAAGTGTCGTATCTATTTTACGATATTTATATAAATAATGTAGATAAAAGGTTACTAAAGACTATAAGAAATAGACGGTTCAATTCCTCTCAAAGTAGAGGTGTATCTCAGAGTTTCATACGGCCCAAGTATCCTTTCATTTGACAAATAGATGAAATATAGATATATAAAATTGTGTAGAACAATATGTATTTGTATATCTATAATTAAAATACAAGTAAGAAATAATTCAACAGAAATTAAACTTAACTCAATACTTGGACCAATTTTTCTCTTCAATATTATCAGAACTTTTGTAAGAAGAGATTATAAAGCTTTTAGGGAGAATGTAGGCAAGGAGAGTATGCTTTGCTTTTCACTGAATTAATAAAAACCAAATGAATGAAATACTCCATATTTATAGAATTTTTGAAGTTGGGCAAAAAGGTAATTTTTCAAAACTGATTTTCAAATGCACGGTATAGATGAAGTATTTTTGAATTGAATGGTCCGAATTAAAGCAAGCTGTTACGCGGTAGTAGATTAAATTTCGCCCAGGCAACACATCATTAACATATCATTTATTCCTCATCTTTGACTACTTTAAGAACTTAGTGCCAGCATACACGCGTCTAATGTCCCAAAAATATTGACACCAGTACACCCGATTTTCTTAAAAAAATTCCAGCTCATGTATACTTCACACACACATAAGTTACATGCACATGCACATGCACACACACACACACACACACACACACACATATATATATATATATATATTTGTTTGTATATATTTGGATATTGTATATGTATGCAATAAATCTATTTTTCCCAATTTTTAGTTTAGAAAAAGATATAGGGTTTCCTTTCCTTGAATATTATATGAATTTATTTATTTAACACTTGACATATAATTTATCAAGGTCAATAAAAATTAATTCAAGTTAAAAACATAAAATAGTTTAGAGTAAATAAATAAAAAATAATTACATATTTAAAATATAATTGTTATCATTAAAATATATAAAATAATACATATCAATCTCCCCCTTTTTTATGATGACAATTATAAAAATATTTTTAGTTTTTAAGAAAACTCCCCCTTAAACTATGAACCCTTTATAACAGTATATATTTAATCTCATGGCAGTTTATATTAATCCATTCATAGCAGTTTATTATAATTCATTCATAGCAGTTTATATATAATTCATTCATAGCAGTTTATCCATTCATAACAGTTTATATAATCCATTCATAGCAGGTTATATCGATATTTTTCTTGTCCCCCTTTGTCATCATTAAAAGTAACGGGGTAAAAGAAAATTGTAAACCCTGCAGGAAATATGTTAGAGAACCTGCAAAGAGAGTTAGTTAACCAAAAATATAAAAACCGAGTAAAGATAAGTAGTAGTAGTGTAGTGAAATAGTAGAGGGGCGAGGGATTAAGGTTACAGTTATCCGAATAGTTAGTCAAGTTAGTTACAAAGTCAGATATCCTCGAGATTGAGAGGAGAGAAATGAGAAAGGTCAGGAATGTTGTGACGCCCCCAAAATAGGTATACAACACCTATCTTGAGTCGCCAAATACATGGTACATAAATCAAATACAAACTTAATTATACAATTGTCGTGCAAAATATGACAAAATAAAGCTGAGAGTTTAAACAAGAATGCTGCCTTCTAGAAAATATCCACTCTCAAATAGAGTCCTCATTACATTTATTATCACACTATTTTATAGAATAGTGAGGACTACTATAACACCATCTCGGACCATCACTCCGTTCTCCGACTAGTCCCGGCTACGTTCTCATTTCCTGAAAAGAACAATTGAAGCAAAAGAGTGAGCTCAACTAGCCCAGTAAGAAATATTATGACTAAGATAATGCAGAATAAATTATCATTAGTCTCCAATAGTGTTAAACTGATAAAATACAATAAACATCAAGTTTAACTGCAGCAGAACAAGCAATCCATTAGAAGAGTCAAGTAGAGCATGATATCTACTATCTTCTATGATTTAAAAAGTTTTTCATCAATTTTATCGTTGAGACTCAGCTTAATAAATAAACCACATCATCGAATGATCACTGCACTATGGGCCAAGGATATTCATGTCATCATCAATCCGGTGCGTGATTATACAAGAATAATCCTCGGTCATAATCATACCAACAATCGTCCATCAATGCACTACGGGCCAATGAGGACTTTTACCATATCATTTATAACATTACGGGTCACGATTATACCGAATGATCCATGGTCATAATCATACCAATCGACAGTCCATCTATGCACGTAAGCCAAAGATGGTTTTAATCATAATATAAGCATGAGGATGATGATAATGATATAAGAATTAATCAAACGAAATCAAGGATAAATATTAAAGACTTTAAATTTATCTAGAGTTTAAAAATATCCAAATTATCAACATGATACTGCTTTATAGAGTAAAATTCAAGAATAATTTTTATGTATCAAAAATAATTTGGACATAAAAGAAATATATTTTTTGGGTGAATAGTAACCCATGAATAGTACCTTGTGAATAGTACCTTGTGAATAGTACCCCGGCATAAAAAGTTCCCCAAATACCCGAGTGAATAATATTCAGGTGAATAGTAATTGAGTGAATAGTAACCCGTAAGTAGTAATTCATGAATAGTACTCTGGCATTAAAAATGTCCCGAATACCCGAGTGAACAATATTCGAGTGAATAGTAATTAGGTGAATAGTAACTCATAAATAGTAACTCATGAATAATATTCTAGCATGAATTTATCAATAATTATCAAGAAAGCTCATAATAATTTTTCCATGAAAAGATACTGGATGAAGCGCCAATATTAAGGATATTCTACTAATTTCACGGAGTATAGAAGTAATACTTTAACAGAATGAGGGTATAATCAGGAATATGAAACGAAATAATATTAATCACATACTACAAAGTATGGAAGAAAATATTATTTCTATGAATACTGAAAAATATAATATCCCTTACCTCAGAAAAAGACTGGATACTGGAATAGTGAGGTATTAGACTTCTCTTCTTCTTTCTCTCTATAGGTTCTCTCTCTATAATTGCTCTTGTGAGTGTTAGTGAATTGGTGAGAATGAAGGAAGAATGAGCTTCTATTTTTAGGAAAATATATTTTCGATAATTACACATTTTGGGGCTCAAAATATTACAGTATAATACCTTCACCTTTTCCTTCATTTTTAATTTAGTCCTACAAGTATTCTCAAACTTGTACCACCTCCCCTAATAGTAAACCATGTGAATCAATAGTACAATCATGTGAATCAATACTTCTATAAATGTGAAAATACGAATTACAGTATAGTACCTTCATTTATACCTCCATTTTTAATTTAGTCATGCAAGTATTATCAATCATGCACCACCTCCCCTAATAGTACATGCATGTGAATCAATAGTACATACATGTGAACAAATAGTTATAAGCATGTGAATTAATAGCAATTAATTACTCATTTATCCGATTAATTACCCGATTGGTCAATATAACTTCCAGACATCAATTATTATCGAAATAAATGTCGATTTCCACTAACACTAATAATCCCAACACAATGGAACTATCAATTTCATCTTTAATCAACACGAACTTATTCATCATTAATATTATAACTCACAATATTTAACAACCAGTTCGTTCCCAAGAAAGGGGGGCTTTCCGATAAGGATTTCTCCCTATTGGTGCGCAATTAGGTGACCAAACCTCTCCTTGAAAAAACTTCTAGACATCATCAATATTGAAAATAATAATATGAATAACTTTGTCGTCTCGATTATTAAGTTAATAATAATAAATATTATGTAGATGATATATACTGTGACAATAATTGAATTAATAATATGAGAGATATTATGTAGCAATTACTGTAGAAATTATTGAGTATAACTGAGTGACTTCTCACGTAAGCATCAATAATCAATACTGTGTTCTATTATGCAACCACACATATTATCGTATTTTTTTACTACCTTAGGGCGTTCAACGGTTTAATGGTAAAACTTTGGCGTTATTTTTATAAAAGATAATTACGTCATTTTCTAACTACGACAATACTTTCGTTATGGGGTCCACCAATGATTGTGCCGTCATACGAATATTCCCTGTTAAAACGAATATTCCCCGACCAATCGAATATTATATAACCACTTGCTTACTTTACAAATTTGTAAATATTACTAACAACTATAACATTATATCAAATCCACACCATAATATTCAAAAATATATTTTGAGAAAAATAATCTTTATTCATAAAAGATGGGGTCTTACAACCTCCCCTTCTTATGAAATTTCGTCCTCAAAATTAGGGTGCATACCTGGTATATCGAAGAGGTGAGGATACCTTGACTTCATTTCAGATTCTAACTCTCAGGTCATCTCCTCAACATCGTGGTTTCTCCACAAAACTTTGACTTGAGGTATAACCTTGGAGCATAGAATATGATCCTTCTTATCCAAGATTTTAACAGCTACCTCTTCATACATTAAATCTTTCGCTATCTCGTTCGGTTCTAATTCAATAATGTGGTTCGGGTCTTTCATATATTTACGTAACATAGATATGTGAAAAACGTTATGAACACAAGACATACTGGGCAGTAAGGCGAGTCTATAGGCCACAGTTCCTACTCGATCGAGGATTAAAAATGGGCCAATGAATCGAGGATTGAGCTTTCCTCTCTTTCCAAATCTCATAACTCCTTTCCATGGAGCAACACGTAACAACACATGATCTCCAATATTGAATTTCACTTCCTTTCGATGAAGATCAGCATAACTCTTTTGTTGATCTTGTGATGTTTTTATACGTTGTCGGATCGTTTGAATCTTTTCTGTAGTAATACGTACCAACTCCGGTCCCAAAAACGTTGCTTCACCCACCTCATCCCAGCATACTGGAGAATGACACTTTCTTCCATACAACGCCTCAGATAAAGCCATGTCAATACTTGCTTGATAACTGTTATTGTAGGAAAACTCCACTAATGGTAAGAACTTGTCCCAACTTCCTTTAAAGTCAAGGACACAGAGTCTTAATAAATCTTCAAGAGTTTGAATAGTCCTCTTCGACTGCCCGTCTGTTTGAGGATGATATGTCGAACTAAATCGTAAATCTGTGCCCATAGCTTTTTGCAAACTAACCCAAAATCTTGAAGTGAATCTTGGGTCTCGATCAGAAATAATGGATACTGGCATACCATGCAATCTTACAATCTCATTTATGTACATACGAGCAGGACGTTCAAGTGTATAAGTTTCTCGTGTAGGTAAGAAATGAGCAGACTTGGTCAATCTATCAACAATGACCCAAATCGCATCTATGCTTTGAGAAACCTTGGGAAGACCAGTAACGAAATCCATGGTAATGTGTTCCCACTTTCATCCTGGAATTTTAAGTGGTTGCAATGGACCTTTTTGCACTTGATGCTCCGCCTTGACTCGTTGACAAGGTAGACACCTTGAGATAAACCACGTTATCTCTCTCTTTATATTGCTCCACCAAAATATTCCTTGAATACTCGGTTCATCATATCCATGAAGGCAGCAAGAGCATTAGTCAATCCAAAAGACATGACTAGGAATTCGTAATGCCCGTACCGAGTTCTGAAAGTAGTCTTTGGAATGTCATCAGTTTTAATCTTTAATTGATGATATCCGGAACGAAGATCGATCTATGAAAAGAATTTGGCGCCTTACAACTGGTCAAACAGATCATCAATTCGAGGTAATGGGTACCTATTTTTCATGGTGACATGATTCAACTCCCGGTAATCAATACAAAATCGCATACTTCCATCTTTCTTCTTCATGAATAAAACATGAGCACCCCAAGGAGACGTACTAGGACGAATGAAACCGATGTCTAAAAATTCCTATAGTTGGGTTTTTAACTCCTGAAGTTCAATAGGAGCCATTCTATATGGGGCTTTGGCAATGGGTTTTGTACCGGATTCAAAGTCGATACAAAATTTAATTTCGATACAAAATTCAATTTCACGCTCTGGGGGTAGGCCAGGAAGTTCTTTAGGGAATACATCAGGAAATTTATTAACAATAGAAATATCATTCAAATCTGACGTATTTGTATTTAAATCCATGACATGGGCTAAGAAAACTTGACATCCATTTTTCAATAAACGAATAGCTTTATGGCTCGATATGACATTGATTAACTTTAGTTCTTGAATTCGAATAATATGTTGGTTAGGAATATAAAAGCAAACCACCTTACAAAAACAATCGATTTTAGCATGATGAGTAGTTAACCAATCAATACCTAAAATCACATTAAATGCAAGTATTTTCAAAGAGATAAGATCGACAGGTAACATGCAGTTACCGATTTGAATCAAACAAGACTTATAAACAATGGATGTAATGAAGGTTTCTCCCAACTGAGTTTCAACAGATAAATCAAAGTCTAATTTCTCCGGAGTTAAATTTAAACGTTGAGCGCAAGTAGGAGAAATAAAAGAATGGGTAGAACCGGTATCAAATAAGGTATAGACTTTCCTAGAGTTTATGATTAGCTTACCTGTGATCACCTCATTCGGATTCCTTACTTTTTGGGACGTTACGACAAATGCTCTCCCTTGAATTACCTTTCTTCTCCTAGCTGGGACGACCTTTGATGCCTCCATCCCAGGTGGACTTGACTTTGGTGCACGACAAAATCGGGCTAGGTGACCTTCTTTTCCACAATTGTAACACGCTTTGGACTGCATCGTACAGTTTGGACTAATGTGTCCCTCCCCTCCGCATTTGTAACATACGACCGACGGTCGTTCTCCTTCCTTAACAACAGGTGCTGGTGCTGACGTCTTTCCATCATTATTGAATCTTCTCTTCTTGAAATTTCCACTTCTATTATCTTGGCCATGATTACCACCAAAGTGGTTACCAATTCTGGCATGTTGATTCCCTCCACGTTTGTTGTCACCGCTTCGATGACTGCTACCACTGGTATTATCGACTTGACGGCTGCTCTCTCTTGGTTGGGTTGACTCATTATCGCGCTCCAATAACTGAGCCCTATTTACAACATCTGAATACAAACAAAGTTTGTGAGAGATAAGGTATTGACGTATCTCGGGTTTCAAACCTCATAGAAACATCAACGTCATTCTCTCCTCGTTATCGACCAAGTGTGACGCAAACCGGGACAACTCGGCAAACTTAGCTTCGTACTGCAACATGGCCATATTGTTTTGCTATAGTTTGATGAACTTTACCTCCTTCATGTGACGAATACTTTCGGGAAAGTACTTGCCGTTGAACAGTTCTTGGAACTTCTCCCAAGACATATTTAGTGCGGCAAGCTGAGTACGCTTTACAGATTCCCACCAGTAATCTGCCTCTCCTCACAACATGAAGGTGGCAAAGGGAAGCTTTTGCTCCTCGAAGCATCCCAAGACATCAAATATCTTAGTGATCTGCTTTATCCACATCTCCGCCTTAAGTGGCTTTGGCTCTCCCAAAAACTCTGGTGGTCTTAGCTTCTTGAACTATTTAGCGGTGACCGTCCGAGAGTTGCCAGTGTTTCCACCTACATTTTAAACAGGAGTCGCACTCGCCTGATGTTGCATGAATTGCATAAAGCCTCTGAACATCCCATTGTTCATCATTTGATCGGTGTTGTTATTTACCTGAGGATTATTGTCTTCCTGTTGCACATTATCCTGGGTATTGATCATTGGTGACTCAACGGTCTAATGTGCTTCATTGCTGATCTCAACATTTTTAGATGCCATTTTCAAACATTGCCACAAAACAAAGGTTAATTGACATGTCACATATTATCCATATACTCTGACCGACCAAATAAATACCAAATAAACATAGGTAGGTCATACTAGCGAAGGAATTCCCTGTCTCTCCCCTCCTAGCTCTTGTCTCACATCTCAGCCAGGGATCATATCTTAAAGCTTTGATACCAAATGTGACGCCCCCAAAATAGTTATACAACACCCATCTTGAGTCGCCAAATACATGGTACATAAATTAAATACAAACTTAATTATACAACTGTCGTGCAAAATATGACAAAATAAAGCTGAGAGTTTAAACAAGAATATTGCCTTCTAGATAAAATCCACTCTCAAATAGAGTCCTCATTACATTTATTGTCACACTATTTTATAGAATAGTGAGGACTACTATAACACCATCTCGGATCATCACTCCGTTCCCCGACTAGTCCTGGCTACTTTTTTATTTTCTGAAGAGAACAATGAAAGCAAAAGGGTGAGCTCAACTAGCCTAGTAAGAAATATTATGACTAAGATAATGCAGAATAAATTATCATTAGTCTTCAACAGTGTTAAACTGATAAAATACAATAAACATCAAGTTTAACTGTAGCGGAACAAGCAATCAATTAGAAGAGTTAAGTAGAGCATGATATCTACTATCTTCTATGATTTAAAAAGTTTTTCATCAATTTTATCACTGAGACTCAGCTTAATAAAATAAACCACATCATCAAATCATCCCTGCACTACGGGCCAAGGATATTCATGTAATCATCAATGGTCATGATTATACCGAATAATCCCTGATCATAATCATACCAACAACTGTCCAACAATGCACTACGGGCCAATGAGGACTTTTACCACATCATTTATAACATTACGGGTCACGATTATACCGAATGATTCATGGTCAAAATAATACCAATCGACAATCCATCTATGCACGTAAGCCAAAGATGACTTTCATCACAATATAAGCATGAGGATAATGACAATGATATAAGAATTAATAAAACGAAATCAAGGATAAATATTAAAGACTTTAAATTTATCCAGAGTTTAAAAATATCCAAATTGTAATCATGATACTGCTTTGTGGAGTAAAATTCAAGAATAATTTTCATGTATCAAAAATAATTTGGACGAAAAAAAAAAAATTCGGATGAATAGTACTTCGGGAATAGTACCTCATGAATAGTACCCCGGCATGAAAAGTGCCCCAAATACCCGAGTGAATAATATTCGGGTGAATAGTAATTAGGTGAATAGTAACCCATGAATAGTAACTCGTAAATAGTACTCTGGCATTAAAAATGCCCCAAATACCCGAGTGAACAATATTCGAGTGAATAGTAATTGGGTGAATAGTAAACCGTATATAGTAACTCATGAATAGTATTCCACCATGAATTTATCAATAATTATCAAGAAAGCTTAGAATAATATTTCCATGAAAAGATACTGGATGAAGCGCAAATATCAAGGATATCCTACTAATTTCATGGAGTATAGAAGCAATACTTTAGCAGAATGAGGGTATAATCAGGAATATGAAATGAAATAATATTACTCACATACTACAGAGTATGGAAGAAAATATTATTTCTATGAATACTGAAAAATATAATATCCCTTACCTCAGAAGAAGACTGGATACTAGAATAGTGAGGTAGCAGACTTCTCTTCTTCTTTCTCTCTATAGATTCTCTCTCTATTGCTTCTCTCTCTATAATTGCTCTTGTGAGTCTTAGTGAATTGGTGAGAATGAAAGAAGAATAAGCTTCTATTTATAGGAAAATATAGTTTTGATAATTGCACGTTTTGGGCTCAAAATATTATAGTATAATACCTTCATCTTTTCCTTCATTTTTAATTTAGTCCTGCAAGTATTATCAAACTTGTACCACCTCCCCTAATAGTACATCACTGGAATCAAAAGTACAATCATGTGAATCAGTAGTTCTATACATGTGAAAATATGAATTACAGTATAGTACTTTCATTTATACCTCCATTTTTAATTTAGTCATGCAAGTATTATCAATCTTGCACCATCTCCCCTAATAGTACATGCATGTGAATCAATAGTACACATATGTGAACAAATAGTTATAAGCATGTGAATTAATAGCAATTAATTGCGCATCTATCCGATTAATTACCCGATTGGTCAATATAAGTTCTAGACATAAATTATTATCAAAATAAATGTCGATTTCCACTAACACTAATAATCCCAACACAATGGAACTATTAATTTCATCTTTAATCAACACGAACTTATTCATCATTAATATTATAACTCGCAATATTTAACAACCAGGTCATTCCCAGGAAAGAGGGGGCTTTTCGATAAGGATTTCTCCCTATTGGCGCGCAATTAGGTGACCAAACATGTCCTTGATAGAACTTTTAAATATTACAATTTAATAATATGAATAACTTTGCCGCCTCAATTATTGATTTAATAATATAACATATTATACAGATGATACTGTGACAATAATCGAATCAATAATATGAGAGGTATGATGCAGTAATTACTGTAGCAATAATTGAGTATAACTGAGTGACTTTTCACGTAAGCATCAATAATCAATACCGTATGCTACTATGCAACCACGCGTATTACTGTACTTTTACTACAGGGTAGTTCAACAGTTTAACGGTAAAACTTTCGTCGTTATTTTTATAAAAAGATAATTTTGTCATTTTCTAACTACGACAATACTTCCCTTGTGGGGTCCTCCAATGATTGTGCCGTCGTACGAATATTCCCTGTTAAAACGAATATTCCCCGACTAATCGAATATTATATAACCACTTGCTTACTTTGCAAATTTGTAAATATTACCCACAACTATAACATTATATCAAATCCACACCATAATATTCAAAAATATATTTCGAGAAAAATAATCTTTATTCATAAAACTTGGGGTCTTACAAATGTTACCTTCAAGATCTTCTTATGAGGGGATAGGAGCAGTGAAGTTAGCAGTGGTATTGACATTGAAGGGATCCATCAGTAGGTTGTTGTTCTCCAATAACAAGCATACCACAGATTTAACAATGTGTAAAGAGAACTGGACATCTTCTAATTTTTCCAATATTAGAGATTGATTTTGCAACAGAAGTTGGTTCATACTATTGAGTGAGTCAATTTTTGTAGCCATGTTGATGTTGGTTTCAAGAATTTCATGAGCATTGGGTTTAAAAATAATGAGATGTTGTGGTTGCAGATATAGGTGGGATATGATGTTACTGGTAGGAACTAGTTGAGACTGATGATTGGACAAAGGAATGTTCAAATAATGGAAAATATATGTGAGAAGTACACCAAAACCAAGACAATTATTTTGAAAACAGTATTCAAATGAGGACAACAAGAAATAGGTCAGATTGTAGGGCATGCATTCATTTAACAGACTCTTGATAATTTCCAGATCAAAGGGTAACATTTTGCGATCATCTCGGACATGCATAAAATTATTTCTTAAAATTTTTGCCAAGAGGCGGCACTCGCCAGATTAAAATTTCGACCAACTTTGGCAGGATAGTCAAATAAAAGAGCTAGTACCATTTGATCAGTTACCACAGACAAATTAAATTTGAATAGCATTCATTCTTTGACAGATATTTCAAATGGATGAAGATATGAATTAATCCTAGGTAATTCTAGAGTGGAAGGATGCAACTGAAGTGCATGAACAAGAAATAATTCATCTATGATGTAAGTTTGTCCTTGGATGCAAGTGGTAATACTCTTTAATAAACCAGAGGAGTCAGTTGAAAACTCCATGTGAGCATAAAATTCTACTACAAGACTAGGATAAATGGATTTATCATAGAATGAAACCAAACATTCCCACCCAATATTTTTTAAAATATCAAACAATTTTGGAAAGTTGTGAAATGTGATGACATTTCCAGGACACATGTTGTGTCTCATAGATCGATATTTTAACTGAGCAGTGGGAGTAGAGAGATGAAGGACAACATTGGAAAATTGCAACTCAGAATTTAGAGGAAGAGTTTTTCTTTTAGAAGAAAATAAGTTAAACATGATGAGGAGGATTGCAGGAAATATAGGAGAAAATATCAAGCTAAGTAGAGACTGCACATAGGAATACATCATTTTGGAAAGGACTTATTTATATAGATAGAGAAGAGAGGGATGATATGCGGCAGGTAATATACACTCCAAATAATTAATTAAGGTAGCAGTTAATAAACTGATGTTGGAGTAAGTAATAAGACTATATAGGAAAAGAAAGTATTTAAGTTAAATAGTAGAGTAAACACTGTTTAAAATCTGTCATTTAAGAAGATAGAGAGAACAATTTTTTTTTTTTAAATATCCACATGTCAATTGAAGAAAGCTGAGAATAAAAGATTTCAGTCAAACTTATAATGATTATCAAAACTGCAAAGATGTATCATTTAAAACAATTTGAATAGAACACGACAAGAAATTATCATTTCAGAAACTAAGTTTCAAAGAGGCAGGTATATTTAAAGATTTTAGCATTTATAGCAAATCAAAAATAGCAGAGATGCAATAAATTAACTAAGTGGACCTCAGTATCCACACAATATATAAGGCACTTAAAAAATGAGAAATCCAGTGGACATCAGCATCCACGCAAGTAATAATATAGACATAGATAGAAGGGTTATACCTGAGTTGGTGGTAATAGTATACCAATTGCAGTATGACAAGCTTGTTGTTGTACATATTTCTTAATGAAATCATCAGCGAGCCCAACAAAGATGCATAGTCATATAGATATACAATTATATATATATATATATATGTGTGTGTGTGTGTGTGCATGTGTGTGTATATATATATGTAAGGATAAATAATATGTATATATATATATATATATATATATATATATCTTATATAAATTGACGGAATACCAGAGGTCAGTGTTTAAAAAATTGGAGAGAATATAAAAATTGGTGTTTCTTAAAAGAAATGCTTTCTAAAAAAAATGAAGTGATTGTTGAAAGATGAGCAAAAGAAAATGGGTTTTGTGTTGAAAAATATTTGGTGGTTTTGAAAAATTATTAGAAAGTAGATGTATTGACGAAAATAGAGTTAAGAAACTAGAGTTAAAGAAATTAAAAAAATATTTGTAAACAAAGCTTTCCAGATCTTATAAGAGATTACAGTGGTTTTGATAAGGTAAACGAAGTGACTTGCATCGATAAAACAAAGTAGCAATTTATGTTTATCGAATTAGAGATTTTTTGAAAAAAATTATGGAAAGTTTTAATGTCAGAAGATTTGCAGAGAAACCTAACAGGAAAAAAATATTATGTGAAAACTAACTCAGACATGATTTTGAGTAGAAACCCTAACATTTAATGGAGTGGAAGAAAATAAAAAATCAACACGATTTATTCTATAAAACAGAACTTATTCTGCATAGATCTATCGATCTTAATAAATCTAGTAGATTAAATAGAACGATTTAAAAAATTGTTCTTTGATAGAAACCCTAAAGATTTGCTAGAAATGTGATGCATTAGTGAAAGCAAAAATGAAATGACTCAAAAAAAAATTATAGTTGGGTTCAACTGATGAACCCTAACCCTTGAATTTTTTTTGGCAGATAGTGGATCATCAGAGGTTTTATAAATAAGAAAACCCAAAAATTTATTGATTTTGAAAACTAAAATAGAGAAGATCTTTTGAGTATTTTAACAAAAATTGATGATCTTTTGAATTTGATGAAAAGAAGAACACATTCAAGTGTCCGAAAAATCCTAGAACAAAGTAAAAATTAATCTTCATAGATCTGACGATTTTGATGAAGAACATGTTTGAGTGATGAAAAAAGCCTAGAACAAAAAATTCAGATTTAACAAAAATTTTTGTAAAGTAGATAAAACAAAAATCGGTTTTGAAACATTTGAAAGTATTAGAAGATTCTGCTAAAAAAATTGGATAAACAAATTAGGTTACATTATTATCAGAAAGTATGGTTTGATAATAAGCTGACAAAGACAAAAATCGGAGACAGACATCAAAGAAGATAAAGAAGAAGAGAGATAGCCGGAGAAGGTAGCCGGAGGTTGTAGATGGAGGTGAGGAGAATGAACCGGTGAACTGACAGGCGAGAGAGAATCAGAGGTGAGAGATGAGAAGAGAGAGAAAGAAAGATAGAAAATGAATTAAAAATAAAAATTGTATATATATAGTTTGTCTTACCAGATAGATCCAACGATGGAGAAATTGGCGCAGATTAAGATCAATGGCTATAAGTGAATCTTAGTTGTGTTTCTTTTTAGAACATGATCCAATGGCTGGGAAAAAAGCTCAGTGTTGATCCAACGATTGTAGTTCATAATCCGTGCACTTTATGATGGTTGAATCTGATTGGTTGGATAAGTGGGACGAGGCTTGGTTGATTTTGACAATTGGATATGCATAAAGATTGATGGTGTAGATTTTATCCTTGAATATATATATATATATATAAACCTAACTCAATTCTCAATTTGCAGAATCTCTCCGAATTTAGTGGTTTAGTAAATATATCGGCTATATTTAATTCAGTATCAATGTGTTCTAGCTTAATACTTCTGTTATTAACATGATCACTTAAAAAATGATGCCTAATGTCTATATGTTTTGACCTAACATGTAAGACTGTATTTTTGTTTAGATTTATAGTACTAATATTATCATATAAAATTAACACACAGTCAAATTTTAGGTTATAATTAGTAAGAGTCTGTTTCATCCACAATATTTGAGCACAGCATCGTGCAGCTATAACATATTCAGCTTCGGTGGTTGAAATAGATACCGAGTTATGTTTCTTAGAGAACCAAGAAACCAAACACCCTCTTAGAAATTGGCAGGTACCACTGGTACATTTTCGATCGACATGATGACATGCATAGTTAGAATCTGAAAAACATACAAGATTAAATGGTTGATCCTTAATATACTATAGACCCAATTCAGTGGTTCCTTTAAGATTTAAAAAATCCTTTTCACTGCGGTCAGGTGAGATTCTTTGGGATCAGCTTGAAACCTGGCACATTTACAAACACTAAAGATGATGCCAGGTCTACTAGCAGTTATGTATAATAAACTTCCAATCATTCCTCTATATTTCTTTGAGTCAGCAGATTTTCCATTCTCATCAATAATTAATCTATCTTTCGTTGACATATGAGTGTTAAGAGGTTGTGCTGATTCTAAGATAAATTTCTTGATCATTTCTTTACAGTATTTAGACTGAGATATATGAATACCTTTTTCTCTTTGTTTGATCTGCAGTCCAAGGAAGAAGTTTAGTTCTCCCATCATACTCATTTCAAATTCTTTACTTATACTTTCAGAGAAATCATTACACATAGTAATGTCAGTAGAACCAAAAATAATATCATCAACATATATTTGAATTACCAAAATATCATCATTCTTATTTTTAGTAAATAAGGTAGTATCGACAATTCCTCATTTAAAACCATCTTTTAATAAAAATTTACTCAACCTTTCATACCAAGCTCTGGGGGCCTGTTTTAAACCATATAGAGCTTTATGCATTTTATAAACATATTCAGGATGACTAAAATCTTCAAATCTAGGAGGTTATTTAACATACACTTCCTCTTCTATAACACCATTTAAGAATGCAGATTTCACATCCATTTGAAATAGTTTAAAATTCTTATGGCATGCAAATGCTAACAACATACGAATAGATTTAATTCTAGCAACAGGAGCATATGTTTCATCATAGTCAATTCCTTCCATTTGATTATACCCTTGTGCAACTAATCTTGCCTTATTACATACAATAGTTCTATTTTCATCAAGTTTATTACGAAATACCCATCGAGTTCCAATGATAAAAACATCATCGGGTTGTGGAACTAACTCCCATACTTTGTTACAAGTGATATTTTCATGTTCATCTTGTATAGCCATTATCCAGTCTTCATCTAGTAAGGCATCTTTTATCAATTTAGGTTTAATTTGAGATAAGAAAGACAAATGACCAGCTAGATTTTGTGCTTGTGATCTAGTGATAGCCCCTTTTTTAATATTGCCAATAACATTTTCTATAGGATGAATTTTTATAACATGAGACTCTTTGGGCAAGTCATTCAACTAAGGATTTGGATTTTCAAGGGGATTCTCAACAATAGGCGGAAATGCATTATCTACTTTTGGTTCTTCCATATTTCTGAGAATATCTTCAATGACAACATCATTATCAGTTAGTTCTTTATATTTTGGAGGAGGCTAAGTTTCATCTAAAGTCACAATAATTGATTCTTCCACAACTAGACTTCATTTGTTGAAAACTCTGTATGCTTTACTATTAAGAGAGTATCCAAGAAATATTCCTTCATCAGATTTAGGATCAAATTTCAATAAGTGTCCTTTGGTGTTTAGAATAAAACATTTGTGAAAGACCTCAATTTTTTTTTTAATAAAATAGAATTTTCTCTATTTATTATTTTGAAATAGTAAGGGGTTGATTCGATTAATGTTGTTAGTTATGGGTTAAATGCGCAAATATTTTAAATAAGCAAGTGGTTATAAAATATTCATTATTTTCGGGGAATATTCATTTGGTCGTGGAATATTCGTATGACGACGCATCTATTTGTGGGCCCCATAACGAAAAACTGTCGGATAAAGAAAATGACAAGTATTAGTTTTTTATAATTAACGACAGATGAAAAAAATGACAAGAATGAGTTTTTATAAATAACGGCGTAGTTGTTATCGTTAAAACTGTTGGAATACCCGTGGGTAAAGTAAGTAATACGCATTGTTGCACAGTAGCACACGGTATTGCACAATATTTTTGGATTATTGATTCTTACGTAAAAAGGCACTACTCAATAATTGTTACAGTAATTATTGTTCAATATTTTATTTTATTAATTCAATAATTGCTACGTTGATATTTTATATTATTTTTATTTCAATAATTGTCACTGCACAGTATTTCCCATTATCAGATCAATAATTCATATTATTTGAATGATATTATTAGATAGCATTATTGACAATGTCTAAGGAAGTTCTATCTAGGGAAGGGGTTTGGTCACCTAATTGTGTGCCAGTAAGGAGATATCCTTATCGGAAAGCCCTCTCTTTCCTGGGAACGACCTGGTTGTCATTATTGTGATTCTGTAATATTATTTGTGAATAATTATTTATTGATTTATATGATAAGGAATTTTTTTATGTGGATATAATTGGAGGAATTTTTAGAAAAGTGACAATTGTTGAAAATTGATATTTTATATATATTATTATATTACATTATAAATGTATAATGTGATAATATAATAATATAATAATATAATAATGGTGATATTTTTACAATAAATGTGTGATATATGAGTAATTGAGGAGGAAGAATATTTTTGTTACAATAAATGCTAAAAACATGTTAAACATGTTGGTGGACCCCATTTTTGACTGAAATATGATTATAGCCTGCAAAATCGTCCGTATGTGGATTTCGGTCAATTTCTGTTTAGAATTTGAAAAAACTTAAAGCTACAAAGTTGTAGAGAATTGAATTTCCTATAGAATGGATATAAGATTCGAATTTTTCTGATAAAAGGCTATTTATTATGAATTATTAAATTTCTAGAATAATTGATTTTTGGAGTTTAAATATTTTTTATGAAAAAACGTTTTTTGTGAGTTGATGGGACCCCACTTGTGTGGTAAATGTGCTGAAATTAAATTATCAAAATGTGCGTATGATTTTTTAAAAATAATAATATTTTACTAAATTTTCTGATTTGGTGTTCTAAGAATTTTCCTATAAATAGGATGCTTAAGTTAGAATTTAAAATCACACCAGAATCTGAAGTTTTCTCTCTATATATTATTAAGCGTATCCTTGTGAGTATTTTGATACTTTGAGTGTTGCTATACGGTGCAAGTTTCCTTCAAATTATATATCGATATTTCGAAATCACATTCGCTCTTTTGAGGTGTAGGATTTATTTTCTTCAGTAAATGATATTATTTCTTTCAATATCATTATATAGGAATATTGGTATGAATTTTATTATGAAATTTTTACCTTTTCATGTCGGGGTTACTATTCATGAGTTATTATTCATGAAGTATGATGAATTTTCTTGTGGAATTTCTACCTTTTAGTGTCGTGGTTACTATTTACGATATCTTACACTATTATTCACGATACTCTGACCACTATTCACGAATCATTTACACTATTCACAAAAAATAATTTTTTTTTTTCTTTGTCCAAGTTGTCTATTGTGGTTACTATCTTTGATTGTATCCATGTTTTGATCTTTATTTTTTAATTCTGCTCCACAATTGATTATTATGGAGTATTTTTGAACTTAGATTGTTTAAAGTACGAATCCTTAAACTTTGTCCTTTTATTTTACTGGATTCGTTTCTTTAAAAATATTTTTCATCATCCTTGGTCTTAAATGATGATATTACTGAATATCTTTGGCATGTAGTGCACAGATGAATGATTTTCTGAAAAACATCTTTGGCCCGTAGTGCAAAGATGAACAGGTGTTGAGATGAACATGACCAACTGATGAATATCTTTGGCCTATAGGGCAAAGAAGAATATTTGATTCAAGATGTATATTGATTGATGTTACAGGGATAAAATATTGATGATGGACTTTTAAATCATAGAAGATAGTAGATTTCATTCTTTACTTAACTCTATTAATGAATTGTTATTTTCGCTGCGAATATTGATCTAAAACATGTTGTCTATTATATTATATCAGATTTTTCCCTGTTGAGGACTAACGATAATTTGTTCTATATTATCTTAGTCATTATATTCTTTACTGGGCTAGTTGAGCTAACCCTTTTCCATTTTATTCCATTTTTCTTCTCAGGAAGCGAGAATATATCGGGAAGTAGTTGGGGTGTGAAATGATGGTTCTAGACAGTTGTTTAGCAGTCCTCACTATTATGTAAAATAGTGTATTAATAATTGTAATGAGGACTTTATCTAAGTGTGGATATTGTCTAGAAGACAATATTTGAATTTAAACTCACAGTTTATGTGTTGTTGTATTTTGCATGACAATTGTATTAATGTAGTTGCAGTTGTTTCTGTACCATGTATTTGGCGACTCAGAATGGGTGATATATACTAATTTTGGGGGCGTCATAATTTGCACCCAAAAACACGAAAATAATTTATTTTTGGAGTTCTTTTATAATAAAGCTCATAAGGAGTTTTGAGCAAAAAGGGTCTTAATAAAACTCTGTTTAATATTTAACATGATGTTGCCACAGCTTCAGTCCAAAAATACTTTGGAAGACGATATTCATTTAACATGGTATTAGCCATTTCTTGTAAAGAATGATTTTTCCTTTCAACTACACCATTCGACTGAGGTGTATAAAGAGCAGAGAAGTTATGACTTATACCGTTCTCATAATAGAACATAATGAAATCAGAATTGTCAAATTCTTTTCCGTGATCAGATCAAATATAAACAATAGAACTCCCCTGTTGATTTTGAATCTTTTTACACAGGGTAGAAAAATAATTAATAGCCTCATTTTTAAATTTTAGAAAATCAACCCATGTAAATCGTGAATAATCATCAACCAAAACTAGAATGTATACAACACCACCCATGTTGTGTTTAGGAATTGGTCCAATAAGGTCCATGTGTAACAATTCTAAGGGTCGAAAGGTTGACACAGTGAATTTAGGTTTATGTGATGCATGAATTAGTTTTCCTAATTCGCAAGCTTCACAGATGTGGTCTTTAACAAATTTTAATTTAGGAAGACCACAGACATGTTCTTTAGAAGAAATGTTATTTATGAGTTTCATATTGATTTGTCCTAGTCTGCGATGCCATAACAAATGATCCTCATTTGCATATAGAAGACAGATGTTATCTAAGTGAGAGTATGCATCTAAGTCACAAGTATACACGTTTTGATATCTAGGACAAAATTAAGATCAATTTACCAATTTGATCAAAAATAGAGCAGTTATGTGTACTAAAGGATATTTTAAAACCATTATCGCATAGTTGACTGATAGATAGGAGATTATACTTGAGTCCAGTGACTAACTGAATGTTGGAAATGGTTATGTGGTTATTACCTACACATCCAACTCCAATTATTTTATCTTTATTATTATCACCGAAAGTTACCTCAGCAAAGTCTGCAGCTTGCACATTTCTTAATTTGGATTGTCTCCAATCATATGTCTTGAGCATCCACTATCAAGATACCATTTGCTTTTATTCTTATCAGTTGCAAGACATACATGCAATATATGTACTAATTTTACAAGTTGGTACCCTTTAAATTGAAAGGTTCTTAGGGTGAGTTTTCCATTTTGTATAAGGAGCATTTGAAGTTTCCTTTACAAAACTCGGCATAGGATAGTCAATCTTAGTAGAAAGAAGCATTCTATGAGTGACTGGATTATGAGAAGTATGATAATTTTAAGACCCCAACTTTTATGGATAAAGATGAATTTTCTATAAATATCATTTTTGAATATTATGGAGTGAATTTCATATAATGTTATAGTTGTGGGTAATATTTATAAATTTTGCAAAGTATGTAAGTTGTTATATAATATTTAATTAGTCAGGGGATATTCATTTTGATAGGTAATATTCGTACGACGGCACAATCATTGGTCGACCCCACAACGAAATTATTGTCAGAATGAGAACACAACAGAAATAACTTGTATAAAACTAACGGTGAAAGTTTTACCGTTAACTATTGAAATACCAGGTGGTAAAAGTACAGTAATACACGTGGTTGCATAGTAGCACACGGTATTGATTATTGATGCTTACGTGAGAAGTCACTCGGTTTTGTTCAATTATTGCTACCGTAATTGTTGCATAGTATCTCACGTTATGTGATTCAATTATTGTCAATATTTTATATATATTATTAAATCAATAATTGAGATGATAAGTTATTCATATTATTATTTGCATAATTAATTATGTCAAGAAAGTTCTGCCGAGAAAAGGGGTTTGGTCAAGTAATTGCGCGCCAATAGGGAGAAATCCTTATCGGAAAGCCTCCTTTTTCCTGGGAACGATGTGGTTGTTAATATTGCGAGTGATAATAATATGAATAAATATTGTTAAAAATATTGAAGAGATTTTTATAAAGTAATTGATGTAGATTTTTCTTATTTTATGAACCCCCATTTACCCATTTTTCAAGATAATCGATAGAAAATTATTTAATATAATAAAGGTGGGGGCCACATGTGGGGCCCACGTGTGGAAGAAATTAGTGAAATGGGTAGATTCACGGGAGTTGTTTTATAGGGTAGGTAATATAATGTTTATATATATATATATATATTATAATAAGTTTTGTTTTTTTATTAAAAATAGAATATATTATATTTAATTGAATATTATATTTATAATTTGAAAAAAAAATGGATGCCTAAGTTTTTTCTCTGCCCGTGAATGTTTCATCCGATTTTCTACTGTGCAGTCTGTGAAAATTCTTAATGGTATCATTATATTATCCTATAAATAGGATGATTAGTTAAAATTGAAAATCGCACCAGAATCAGAGAATTCTTCTTCTATAATATTGAGCGTATTTCTTTAGAGTTTTAAGAAGCTTTGAGCGTAGAAAACAGTGAAAGTTTTCTTCAAGAATATCCCCGCTATACCAGTTGGAATACTCTTCTTTTCAAGGTAAGGGATATTATTTTTATTTAGTATTCATATGAAATAATATTTTCTTCCATACTCTGTAGCATGTAAGTAATATTATTTCATTTCGGATTTTGAATCCTACACTCATTTTGTTAAAGTTTTGGCTTCTATACTCCATGAAATTAGTCTAATATCCTTGATATTTGCGCTTCATCCATTATCTTTCATGAAAATATTATTCTGAGCATTCTTGATAAGTTTTAAGTTTTCATGTCGGAGTACTATTCCCAGGGTTACTATTCCTGAAGTAGTATTCACGGGGTACTATTCACCCAGTTACTATTCACCCAGGGTACTATTTATGATAAAAATTGATTTCTTTTTTATCCAAATCATTTTTGATATAATATTATTCTTGAATTTTACTCCACAAAGCAGTATCATGTTGACAATTTTGACATTATTGAATTCTGGATAAATTAAATTATAAATCTTTAAATTATAAATCTTTTAATTGAATTCTTATATCATTGTCATCATCCTCATGCTTATATTGTTATAAAAGTCATCTTTGGCCTGTAGTGCATAGATGGACTTGGTATGATTATGACCAGGGATTATTCGGTATAATCATGACCGTAATGTTACAAATGATGTGGTAAAAGTCCTTATTGGCCCGTAGTGCATTGGTGGATAGTTGTTGGCATTTTCATGACCATTGATGAAAACACGAATATCCATGGCCCGTAGTGCATGGATAATTTATGGTCGTGATACTAATGAATATCCTTGGCCGTAGTGCAGGGATGATTCGATGATGTGGATTATTTATTAAGTTGAGTCTCAACGATAAAATTGATGATTAATTCTTTTAAATCATTTAAGATAGTAGACATCATGCTCTACTTGACTCTTCTAATGGATTGCTTGTTCCATTGCAGTTAAACTTGATGTCTGTTGTATTTTATTAGTTTAACACTGTTGAAGGCTAATGATAATTTATTCTGCATTATCTTAGTCATAATATTTCTTACTGGGCTAGTTGAGCTCACCCATTGCTTTCATTGTTCTCTTTAGGAAATGAGAATATAGCTAGGACTAGTCGGGGAACGGAGTGACGGTCCAGATGTTTGCATTAGTAGTCTTCATTATTCTGTGAAATAGTGTGATAATAAATGTATTGAGGACTTATTTTGAGTTTGAATACTGTCTAGAAGACAATATTTGTATTAAAACTCACAGCTCATGTTGTGTATTTAAGTTTGTATTTGTATTCTGTACCATGTATTTGTCGACTCAGAATGTGTGATGTATACCTATTTTGGGGCATCACAATAATGTTGTTTGTGAAATTCTCTTCTTGTGATGGTTGGTGCAGTGTATGTTCCTTTGGGACCCCAAATCATTTTTCCTTTATAGTTTCCATTTCTAGCATTGCACATATAAAAAGAATGACCATTTCTGTTACAATAGGAACATTTTGTGAAGGGAGATATATGACTTTCTTTTTCTTTAATTTTAACGTGATATAATCCTTTATCTTTTGATTATTTTATTTCACCGGTATATCCTAAACCTTCTTTGTTAATGCTACATTTTTGTTGATTTAACATGAAATCAATATTTTCTTTTCCTTTTGTAAATTTATAGAGTATATTATTTAAATCTTCACGTTCTTTGGTTAAGTTTTCAATTATGTAATTATGGTTTTCTATTTCTAACTTTAAGCTTGAATTTTCATTCTTGATTTCTTCAATTACAGCTTGATCTTGTACTTGATTGTCTTCATTGATTACAGCAAGTGTTGAATTTTCAATTTCAAGATTTTTAATTGAGATAATAAGTGAGGAATTTTCTATTTCAAGATTTTTATTAACTTTCTTAAGTTGTTCTAATTCTTCTTGATTTTCTAAGTTTATTTCATTTAAACTTTCGTTGGTGATAATTAAATTAGCATTTTTCAATTTCTAGACTTGTATTTATTTTTCTTAATCTTTCTAACTCTTCTTTTAATATTTCATTACTTCCATATAAATGACTATATGCTTCCTGTAATTCATAGTGTTCTTCATTTTATATTTTCTAGTGTGTATGAAGAAAATGGGGTGCTAGGTAATTGGTGTTCAGAGTTTACCTCATATCTTAGTGATGAGTCATTATTTTCTATTAAGCAGATATTTGCAATTTCTTCAATTTGCTCAGTAGTTTCTTCCTCGTCACTTAGATCCCATCCTTCTTCAGCTACAAGAACTTTGTTGTTGACTAGTTTTGGACAGTCCTTCTTGAAGTGTCCAGGCTGCTTACATTCGAAACATGTGTTTGAATTTTCATTTGGATTGGTACTTCTGAAGTTGTTGTTACTTTCTTTGAAATTACCTCCTTGCGTCTTTGGTTTGAAGAATTGTTTGCCTTTGAAGTTGTTGTTTGTTTTCATGAAGCCTTTGCCATATTTTCCTACTTTGCTTTGAATTACTCTCCTGAGTTGTCTGGACAGTAGAGCAACTTCATTGTTATCTAGATTGAGAAGTTCTTCATTTAATTCTTCATCGTCACTTTCTTGATCCACCAAAAGAGCTTTGAAGGCGATCCCTTTCTTTTTGAGATCTGTGTCTGATCCATCTTTTTCGACTAACATATCAAATTCATGGGCACGAAGATTCCCCGTGAGATTATCCATAGGATATGTGGATAGATCTTGTATTTCTTTTATTGCAGTGACCTTCATTTTCCAGATGGATGGAAGGGCTTTGAGAATTCATCTATTTTTCTCATTTGTAGTGTATGCTTTTCCCAATTGATCTAGCTCATCAATGATTCTGGAAAATCGAGTTTCCATATCAATGATCTTTTCTCCTTCTTCAAGCTTGAAACTTTTATACTCTTGAATTAGAGCATCTTTTCTATTTTCTTTCATGTGATTGGTACCTTCATATGTTACAATCATTTTTTCCCAAATTTCTTTTGCATTTTTACAGTTACGAACTCTTTTGTATTCTTTTTCAATCAAAGCACTGGTTAGCACTTCTTCCACTCGGGATGTAATATTAATGATTTCTTCTTCTTCAGTGGTGAATTCATATATGCCTTTCTCGATAGTCTTTTCTCCTTGGATTTTGGTTGGAATTTGTACACCTCTTTCGATGGCACACCAAATTTTGATTCCTTGATATTTGGCATAGATTTTGAATCTTTTTTTCCAGGTGGCAAAGTTGGTACCATCAAATAGTGGAGGTCTGGACATAGATAGTCCTTCCCCACAACCAGTAGAATTGTAGACCACGGATCTACTCTTAGGTATGCTTGTATATACTCAACAAACAAGTTAAAGAGTATTGGTCTAATACTAATTGAAAGGTAAATAATAATCTAGAAGGGGGGGGGGTTTGAATAGCTTATTACAAGTTAAAAATTATATTTAGGCCTTTTTAAATTTTTAGTTATTAATTAGCATTTTTAGCAATTAGCATGCAAGAAGATAAAAATTCAATCACAATGCACATAGATTTATCTGGTTCACAACATACACCCCTTGGTATGTTGCTACGTCCAGTCTCAAGTCCCTACTTGGAACTTGAGATCCTATTACTATCAGTAATAAAAACTCCTACAACAGGTAGAGAAGCGTTTACAAAGTATTATAGATAATCTTCAAACTATTCAACTATTCTATCTTGGACAGTAAGCTCCCTGCTCCTTCCTCAAGTCTAGTTTGACCACCTTTTGAGTTTAGTTCTATTCTATAATCTGGTCTTGAAACAACAACCTCTTCCTCACCTCACAAGTACACTAGAGACCCTACTTCCTGCTGACCTCTCTAAGACTCTGGTCTTAGTCGAAGAGTTACTTGTCTTTCTCACAGGTACATAAAATAAACTAACTCTAATCTTTTCTTTGTTTACAAATAAGTTTACAACAATGTGCTTCTTCAGTAAGCTGATAAGAGTTAAGTACAGATTAATGATTCTCAAATAAGCAGATAGAAAATTAAGAACAAATATATTAGTATAAAAGTTCAAGGAATTTTATATTTAATAATAAGCAGATATAACTTTTGCTTAGATCCACTGATGCTTCTGATTAAGCAGATATATGATTTAAAGTCGCTTTATAAAGAATTAACAATTCTACAAAATAAAGAGTGTTTTTCTATGGATAATATAAAATTGTTTCCTACATAGTCTTTACCAAGTATTATATGAATTATTTTTATGAATCAATACTTGTATAAAAGAATAAATTAAATCAAACAATATTTATCAAGTATAATATTAGTTAAGCACAAACTAATATAACAAATATTACTGTTTAACTCAAATAATATATAAGAATATTTTATCTATTATGTGAACTTTTATAAATAATGTCACATAGTACTATAAGGAATCTTACGGTTCGAATTCCTCTTGTTAGAGGTGTATTTACGTAGCCTTACGGCGTCTAAGTATGACAAGATTTATAGTTTTCACAATTGATATTTATATAAATATTTTCAATAGATCACTACGATTCTCAAATCCAGTTCGGATGACTACTCTTTTTAGAGCAATATCTCAGTGTCGTTTTGAGTTATCAAGTGTCGTATCTATTTTACGATATTTATATAAATAATGTCAAAGGTTACTGAAGACTATAAGGAATCGTACAATTCGAATTCCTCTCCGTGGAGGTGTATCTCCATAGCCTTGTGGCGCCCAAGTATCCTTTTATTTGACAAATAGATGAAATATAGACGTTAACGCTTGTTTTTTACGTGGCGCCCAATCACGAAATCACGCGCTAGAACTCAAGACAATAACAGATCACACGGAAGCTTGATGGCTTGTGCCGCCGGGTGATAGCTCCGGTGTGAGAATAAGTACAGGCTGTTACAAGGTGTAACAATGGAGGCTGGATATTTAGTGCTCAAAAGTATGTATTACCTGTTAATTGTAACTTTGGCCTTGTATTTATAGTGTCACCATCATTAGAATCCTTATTCGAGTTGGATTAGGACTCCTAGTCATGGTAGTTACCATAACTTGGGTCCAACACAATCTCCTTAAAAAGTGCAAGTGGAATCCAATCCAATCACTGCCTTTGGAGTTGCCTTGTTTAATTATAGTTAGGATCCCGGACTCTGCACGCAGGAGAGCCCAATGTACAGGCCCAAACAATCCCACCATCAGGTCTGGGTCATGGCCCAAAGGACTCGAAGACCCGACCCCAAACTCCACACAACAGGACACGGTTCCGGCCCTAAGGACTCAGAAGCCGAACCCGAAAGACATCCACCAAGATGAGGCTCCGGCCCAGAAGGACCCGGACGTTGACCCGAACACCTCCAACTTTACCATGGGCTTCGCCCAAGTGGATTCATAAACCCCTTCTAATGTCAGGCCTTTGGCCCACACGAAGGTCGGCAAAACGCTCCCGAACATTGCCCCCCAGTCTCTAAATATAATATATTTATAATTAGAGACTCGAATGGTCAGGTATGCGAATGGTCACGACAGCTAATGATGAGTTGTCTAGGGAAGCCAAACGGTCCGTCCTCATTTCTCAAAACACTACACGCCTTTCCATGCTTGGTCCCACCTTGACCATTTAATAGCCGCCATTGGGTATCGTGTGGAAACACCTATAAAAACCCCCTTCCATCAATCACTATCACTTTTCCCAAATTTTTCAATTCAAAACCTCTACCAAAATTTTCCGGCAATGGCGATTTCCGGCGAGCTCATTTCTTCCCCAAACCTCACCAGTTTCATCTACTCTGTAAGTGTTTTTGAACTTCATTTTCACTCGTTTTCATCTCAAAAGAACACCTTTGTGTTTCATTCCCTCAAATCTCAACATCAAATGGCTGATTCTAGTACTCCTCCGGCAACTAAGCCAGTTCCCCCCTGTGTCACCACCGGCGATCTAATCCCGGTTGAATTGCCCATTGCTCCTTCCGATAACCCTTCCTCCTCGGTACTCCCTACCCCCATCAGTGCCGAAGCCAAAATCCGTAACGCCTATCACTTCGAGACAGATTTCTCCCACATCAATACTCCTTCTTCCATTACCTCCTCCCAAATTTCCGACATCGGAAGCCTTTTCAATATTCCACAAGAATACAAACTCCGGGCCCCAAAACCCGATGAGAAGATGTTTAGGAGGCCCGAAGGTGAATGGGTGGCCGTCCCCCTATATCTTCTGAAATATGGGGTTCAGTTCCCACTTCATGAATTCATCTCTTCCTTCCTCTGTTTCGTGAGAATTGGGTTCGCACAGCTCGTGCCGAACTCGTACATCCACCTAGTCGCCTTCATTGAACTGTGCCAGGAGCTCGGGATCATGCTTGGTCTCGACTTCTTCTTCGCCCACTTCACTGTAACCGGGTCGAAAGAACCCGGCCTAAAGCAATTAAACAAGAGGCCCTCCCAAACCGTTCCTGTCAAAACCCCTTCAAGCTTAAAGGGTTGGCATGACAAGTGGTTCTTTGCCCGGGGAACTGACCTCCGCCTACTCCCTTGATGGGCCCATCCCGAGGACCCCGTAGCCAAGGTGTCCAAGTTCTCGAGGGATCGGGCCAATGCCTTCAAATCTTTCTACAAGAGTTGGAGCAAAACCGAATGGAACTTGACCGCCGTGTCCAATGAAGCCTGGTTATACAAACATGGCTGTAAGTATCTCTCCTCTTGACTTCTCCTTTTTTTTCTAATATTTCATGCTTGAACCCATTCTCTTCTGTGCTAGTGACAATTTTTAAGCCTGATGGCGTCGTCGAATCCCCGAAACCTCTTGCCTCCATCGTCAGACCAATCCATCCACCCGCAACTGACGATTCTCTTGATGAAGAGACTATCCTGATCACAGAGCTCTCGGTGGGTTCTACTTCGGGACCCGACCCCCCTACAACAAAGAAGGTTGCTCTGAAGATGAGTCGTGCCGAAAAGGCTGCTCTACTGAAGAAGACCAAAAGACCTTCCGAACCATCTGCAAAAAACCTTGCCAAGGCCTCTACGGCTTTCATACCTAAGCCAATTCTACCTCCTCCTTCTACTCATGCCGAGGTGATCCAGGACTCGAAGGACATTCTAGAGGTTCCCCTTGAGCCAGGATCCAAAAAACCACGGCTCACCAAAGACCCTGCACCACAATAGCCTGAACAACAAGTTGTGGTTGCCGACCCCAACATCACCGCCACCCCTTCATCCGGACCGAGCTCCTCCCACGGTTCGCCAACCACTTGTTGGCCAAAAGGCCTTTCAGAAGTGTTCCCGTTCACCCTTTTCAATCACTTCAAACTACCAGGTGATGACGAGCGGTTCAAGGGTTTCTCTTCCGAAGAGTACCTAGTTGCCTACGTCCGCGCCCAGTGCCAGGTAATCATGCAATTATTCATCTTAGTCTTGTGAACTTATGTTTTACTTGATAATCGATGTATATATATCTATCGCAGTTAACCTGATACTACTCGCCGAGCCATCCCTCCTCTTGCGAACCACCAAAAAAAGAAATTCAATCGAGGGCGGATGTACAATTTCAAGTCGAGGTTGGGGTCCGAAAGCGTAGACCTGAAGAAAAGAACGGGATCTCCACGCTGAGACCCGGAACAAGGTGAGCCAAACTGAACGTCGTGTGGGAGAGCTCGAGAAGAAGTATGCATTACTTCTAGAGGAGAGGGATCATCTGACCGAGGATGTCAAGGATCGGGAAAAGGCTGTTGACGCCCTGCAAGAGAAATTTTCAGAAATGATGGCTAAGATGATGCAGGTCATGTGAGAGAACACCGGTTTAACCGCTGAAGACAACTCCTTTCGGGAGAAGATCGTCGAGGCCCAGCAGCAAGCGGTTGCCGAATATGAAGAGTACGAGGCCTTGAACAAGAAGGTCATGGCCCAGTTCGGTGATGGGTACGAAGCTTATCGTGAAAAGGCTCGGGCCAAATTGACTGCTGCTGGGCTCGATGCCTCCATCCTTGATTCCTCTGATGAAGAATCTGAAGCCGAAGATAACCCTCCTCCCGAATAAATATTGTTAGGAATTGTAAGAAAAAAAATTTACTTCACCCAAATCATGAGCGATCGAGTTTTGTAAAAATTTCCAAGTAAGAATAGAATATTTTTGCTTATAAATTTTTGTTATCAGTTATACTCGTGACTAATCTCGATCGGTTTATGTCTTCCCAAACCTTTTGATCGGATTATGCTTGAAGTTTGTCTGATTTAAAAAATTTAGAGTTTTCTCGATCACTTATACTCGTGACTTATCTTAATCAGTGGTGTCTTTCCGATCCTTCTGATCAGATTGAGTTCAAAGTTTATTCGTTCGAGTATACGAATATAGATGAAGTTAAGCATCTCCAAAGAAAACTTTCATTTAAGATTGAAAGGTTACATGGATAAAGAAAAGAATGACATAACTATTACTGGTAAAATTTTCTAAGTCTTCCAGCATGCCATGTATTCTTTACTTCTAAACCATCAATGGCTCGAAGCCAGTATGTACCTGGCTTCGGCACCTCCACCACCTCATAAGGTCCCTCCCAGTTAGGCATTAACTTGCCGGTGTTCTGGGGGGTTGATGCCTCTGACTCCCGGAGGACAAAATCGCCTACTGCAAACCTCTTCGACTTCACCTTTTGATTGTAGTGTTGGGTTGTTCTCTGCTGATAGATAGCCAACCTCAACATAACAGAGTCCTGAACCTCTTCCAGCAGATCCAGATTTGTTTTTAGACTGTCATCATTGTATAACTCTTTGTACTGACTGACCCTAAGAGTGGGGGATTCGATCTCAACTAGTATGAGTGCATCGGTCCCATATGCCAATCGGAATGGAGAGTCCCCGGTTGTTGTCCTCGGAGTAGTCTGATATGCCCACAAAATACTTAGCAGCTCTTCAGGCCACCGACCCTTCAATTCATCCAACCTTCATTTTATCCCGTTGAGTAGGGTTCGGTTTGTCACTTCTACCGGACCATTCGATTGAGGATGAGCGACCGAGGTCTTGCGATGCTGAATTCCCAACTCCTTCAAAAAGCCCTCGAACTTTGATCATACAAACTGTTTGCCATTATCGGAGACCACCGCCATTGGGATGTCGAAATGATAAACCACTCCTTCTTTGAAAAATTTTAGGCATTCTTGTTCGGTGATCTTCTACAACGTTTGGTTTTGACCCATTTCGTCATATAGTTGATAGCCACAATCACAAAGCTAACTTCTCCCTTGGCCTTCGGCAGAGGCCCTAGGATGTCGATCCCCCATACAGTAAAGGGAATTGGGGATAAGACCGAATACAGCTCTTCGGGAGGTTGATGTGGGATTGTGCTATTCAGCTGACACTTGGGACACCTTCTGAAGAATTCCTTGGCCCCAGTGTAGATAGTTGGCCAGTAATACCCCTACCTCAAAATCTTGTGTGCCAGTGACTTGGCCCCCATGTGATCCCCATAAATCCCTTCATGTACCTCCCTAAGTGTATATTCTGCTTCCGTGGGGGTCAAACATTTGAGTAGGGGGGAACTGAAAGCCCTTCGGTATAGATCCCCATCAATGAGGATGAAGTTTGAGCTTCGGTGTTTGATCTGTCTTGCTAGGATTCGGTTCGAAGGGAGAATCCCATCTGCCAAGTAGGAGATAAAAGGTGTGAGCCAGCAGTCAAGTCGGTCCAGAGCTAGCACTTATGTCTTCGGAACACTGGGCCATTCTAGAACCTCCAGGTATACTGATCTGTTGAAGGAACTTGCTTCGGTGGTTGCCAATCTCGCTAAGGCATCTGCTATTATGTTATCTGACTGATCCACCCCCTGACAACTGTGCGATGCGAAATATGCGAGCTTATCCTTTACTTCGGCCAGATACTTTGACATTCTTGCCCCCCGAGCCTCATACTCACCCGACAACTGCTTGATCACCAGCTATGAATCACTGTAGATGAACAATTTTTGTATCTCCAAGCTCCGGGACAACCGTATTCCTGCTAAGATGGCTTCATACTCTACTTCGTTGTTCGTGGCCTTAAACTGAAATCAGATCACCTGTTGGACTTTGAACCCTTCAAAACTTTTCAGGATGATCCCTGCTCCACTGATGTCCGAAGTCGATGATCCATCCACATACAACGTCCACGAGATCGGCCTTTATTGAGTTTCGGCCACTGTGCTTACATCTGACTTCGTAAAGGAACACTCTACCATGAAATCTGCTTAGGCCTGCCCTTTGATTGCCATTTGGGGATGATATTCTATAGCAAACTGTGTTAATTCCATCGCCCATATAACCAACCGACCTGATACCTCTGGCTTATGCAAAATCTTCTTCAACGGCTGATCCGTGTACACCACTATTAGCCGGCCCTGGAAATAGTGCTTGAGCTTCCTGCTGGCAATTATTAAGGCATAGGCGAACTTTTCCAGGTTCGGGTATTTGATCTCTGCATCTCGAAGAACATGGCTGACGTAATATACCGGGAACTATTTTCCTCCTTTGTCTCTTACCAACGCCGCTCCTACTGCCATTGTGCTTGCAGCCAAGTATAATTATAAGGCTTCCTAAGGGATTGGCTTCATCAGTAATGATGCTGAAGACATATATTTTTTGATCCCTTGGAACGCATCTTCATATTCCGATGTCGACTAAAAACTTTTCTCATTCTTCAGCCACTTGAGAGTGTCAAAAAAGGGTAAACATCTTTCGGCTGACCTTGACACGAATCTCCGAAGGGCAGCTATCCGGCCCGTCAACCTCTGCACATCTTTGAATGTATTTGGAGATTTCATGTCTAATATTTCTGAAATCTTCTCTGGGTTGGATTCGATTCCCCTTTTGCTGACCAGGTATCCCAGAAATTTCCCTGAACCCAAAACGAAGGTGCATTTGGTTGGGTTCAATCTCAGTTTGTGCTTCCTTACCGTTTCGAAGCAGTCTTCTAGGTCTTCCAAATGATCTCAGACTGACATGCTTTTTACAATCATGTCGTCCACGTACACTTCCATACTTCGGCCCAGCTGCTTTCTGAATAAAAAGTTCATCATTCGTTGGTAAGTGGCCCCTACATTCAGCAGTCCGAATGTCATCTTCTGATACACATATATAGCCCAATGAGTGCTGAAGCTTGTCTTCGGGATGTCATTCTTGCACATCGAAATTTGGTGGTATCCCGAGAAAGCATCCATGAAACTTAACATTCCATACCCCGAAGTGGCATCAATCAGCTGGTCTATGTTGGGTAGAGGATAGAAATCTTTTGGGCATGCGTTATTCAGATCCATGTAGTCGATGCACAACCTCCACTTCCCATTTTGCTTCTGAACCAATATCACATTCGCTAACCATTCGGGATAGTCGATCTCGAAGATGAATCCCGCCTCCAGTAATTTAGTAATCTCTTCATCTATGATCCTCTGCCTTTCCGGGGAGAAAATCCTTCTTTTCTATATCACTGGTTTCCTCTTCAGGTCTGTATGTAGTCTATGTAGCGCTACCGATTAGCTTACTCCGGGCATATCACTAGGATCCCATGCGAAGATATCGTCATACACTCGAAGCAAGTACACCAGACCTGTTCGCAGCGGTTCTGTTAACCCTACCCTGATTTTGATCAATTTTTCCGGATTCCCCGATATCACCTCCACATCTTACATGCATTACTACTAAGAAGTCTTATGGGTTCGAGATTGTTCTTAGTGAATGGCTCTATCTCGATAGCCATTGTCTATTTTTGCTTGCTGATCCCGACCCCTGAGGAAATCAAAGTATTCCGATAACACCTTCGGGCAATGTCCAGATCACCTTTTACCTCCCCGATCCCGTTCGGTGTCGAAAACTTGATTTTGAAGTGAGGTATGAGCGTCAACGCACTGTAATGTCTTTGCTAATGTCGGCCCCCCAAATTATTACGCCTGTACAAGAATCCACTTGTACTACAAAAAATTTCACCATTATTTCATTTCTGTCGAGGGTGTAGAACTTTGTTGGTAGCTCTATCGTTCCTGAAACATGCACCAGGTCGCCACTGAAATTATATAACAGGCCCTCTCCTCCCAAATCCATCTTCTTTCCTTCCAGATCCATCCTCTGATAGGCATGCGTGTAGAGTATATCGACCGAGGACCCGTTGTCGATCATTATCCTTTTCATGTCTACTGGCCTGACCTGTGCAGTTATTACCAGCTCCCCGTCATGTGGTTCAATATGGTCGGTAGGGTAGTCTTCATCCAAGAAAGAGATAGATACTCCTGAATATGCCCTATCCTTTTTGGGCGATGTACCAGCTACCAACAACACGACCTCGAGGTGCCCGCTTCTCTTCCTACCGGTTACACGCCCTACCGACCCGCCCGATATCACATTAATAACTCCTCAGGCATGTGGGTGCGGTTGTGGCTGTACTTCCCGAGTCGGTTCCCTGTTCAACTCCCGAGGGGCTTCTGAACCTTCTCGATCGACCACATACTGCACCAACTGCCCATCCTGGACGTTCTTTTCTATTAGATCTTTTAGGTTGTTGCATTCCTCCATCGTATGTCCCCGACACTGATGATATGCGCAATATTTGTCCCGACCCCTCTTCTCAGGTTTCGGGATCACTTGGCATGGTTCAAAAAAGGGCTTGTTTCTCATCTCCTCCAATATTTTCACCCGGTCAGTGTTGAGTGCATTGTAGACTTTATTGATATTCTTATTTGGGAAAGGTGGCCGTCCGTTGCCCGAACCTCCCCCATTGTAGCTTTTCTTACCATAACTATCTTACCTCCCCTGACTATCTGACTTTCGATAACTCTGCCTATCTAGATCCTTGGACTTCTCATAAAATTGTGAGTGCGGTTTGAAGTTCCCCATTGCCTCCTCTATTTCTATGTGACCCTCGGCTCGGTGGAAAGCTTCTGTCAAGTCAGCCGGAGGGTTGATCACCAAATCCTTCATCAACTTCTTCAACTTCCCGATGTCTAGACCTGTAGTGAAAAATCCCAGGGCTTGCGGGGAGTTTAACTCTGCTACCGATCCAACCGCCTCTCGGAACCTTTTGACGTATTTTCCTAGGCTTTCATTCGATTTCTATCTGACCTGCATGAGGGACACTGTGTTCTTTCCTCGCCTCTTTTTTTCGCCTCTGGCCCTCCTTCTAGCGCCAATGTTAACGCCTAAGTTTTTTGGGGCGTCCAATCATGTAATTCACGTGTTAGAACTGATAATAACAGATCACACTAAGCTTGACTTGTCTTTAGGCCGGGGATAGCTCCGGTGTGAGAATAAGTACAGGCCGTTGCAAGGTTTAGCAATGGAGGCTGGATATTTAGTGCTCAAAAGTAGGTATTACCTGTTAATTTTAACCTTGGCTTTGTATTTATAGTGTCACCACCTTTAGAATCCTTCTTTGAGTCGAATTAGGACTCCTAGTCATGGTTGTTACCATAACTTGGGTCCAACACAATCTCCTTAAAAAGTGCAAGTGGAATCCAATCCAATCAATGCCTTTGGAGTTGCCTTGTTTAATTATAGTTAGGATCCCGGACTCTGCACGCAGGAGAGTCCACTGTGCAAGCCCAAACAATCCCACCATCAGGTCTGGGTCACGGTCCAAAGGACTCGAAGACCCGACCCCAAACTCCACACGACAGGACACGGTTCAGGCACTAAGGACTCAAAAGCCGAACCCGAAAGACATCCACCAAGATAAGGCTCACGCCTGAAGGAAGGACCTTGACGGCAGAACACCTCCAACTTTACCATGGGCTTCGGCCCAGTGGATTCATAAACCCCTTCTAATGTCAGGCCTTCGGCCCACACGAAGGTCAGCAAAACGCTCCCGAATAATAGATATATAAAATTGTGTATAACAATATGTACTTGTATATCTATAAATAAAATACAAGTAAGAAATAATTCAATAGAAATTAAACTTATCTCAATACTTGGACCAATTTTTCTCTTCAAAATTACCAGGACTTTTGTAAGAAAAGATTATATAGTTTTTAGAGAGAATGTAGGCAAAGAGAGTATACTTCACTTTTCACTGAATTGGTAAAAACCAAATGAATGAAATACTCCCTATTTATAGAATTTTTGAAGTTGGGAATAAAGTTAATTCTGCAAAACTGATTTTCAAATGCACGGTATAGATGAAGTATTTTTGAATTGAATGGTCCGGATTAAATCAAGCTTTTACGCGGTAGTAGATTAAATTTTGCCCAGGCATCAAATCATTAACATAGCATTTATTCCTCATCTTTGACTACTTTAAGAACTTAGTTCCAACATACACGCATCTAATGCCCCAAAAATATTGACACCAACACAAACGATTTTCTTAAAAAATTGCCAGCTCATGTACACTTCACACAAACATAAGTTACACGCACATGCACACATTGATATATATATATATATATATATATATATATTAACTTTTCAGTTTATATATATACTACCGTTATATTTGTATATGTATGCAATAAAGATATTTTGCCCAATTTTTAGTTTAGAAAAAGAAATAGGGTTTCCTTGCCTTGAATATTATATGAATTAATTTATTTAACACTTGACATAAAATTTATCAAGGTCAATAAAAATTAATTCAAGTTAAAAACAAAAATAGTTAAGAGTAAAATAATAAAAAATAATTACATATTTAAAACATAATTGTTATCATTAAAATATATAAAATAATACCTATCAAAGAGATTATTCTTCGAGAATTATTTCTCATCTAATATGAAGGTTAGGATGGAGGTAAATTTTTGGACTAAAAGCAGGACAATATGACGGTGTCAGAGTACGCCTCAAAGTATAATGAATTGGCTAGTATCGCTTCGCATCAAGTTGATACAGAGGTTTGAGTTGGGTTTAAAACCCTGGCTCAACAACAAGGTGGCGGTGTTGCAGATCAATACTTTTGCAGCACTCTTAGAAAAGGCTATCATAGCCGAAGAGGGCAGTGAGGCCATGAGCCTCTACGATAAGGAGAAAAAGAATAAGGTTAAGGTTGAGGGAGCAGTGAAGGTGGAAGTAAGTAGTGGGAGTAGGGGTGAGAAAAGAAATGGAAATAATTTTGGGAGTATCAAGGTTAAGCAAGAAGGTGTGAAAAAGTAGGCTGTGCAGTTTGGGAATTGTGGGAAGAATCACTCAAGGGAGTTTCTTAAAGGAAAGTTTGTGTATTATAAGTGTGGGCAGGAGGGACATATATCTCCTAACTGCCACAATCCAAGGATGAACAGTGGGTGTTTTATGTGTGGGTCGATGGATCATAAGGTGAAGGATTGTCCAAAAAGGAGAATGGAGGCAGGGAGTGTGACTACTGGGAAAAGCAGCTGGACATTGGTGATAACGGGACCAACTTCAACAAACAAACCAACAAAATCAACCGCCAGAGTTTTCAACAGACTGAATTGAGGATCTTTGTGAAATTGGGATGGAACTCTTGTTATTATTCGTATAAATTTTATTTTCTTATGTATGATTTTATTATATATATTAAATTATTTTTTAAAGATATTTTGAAGGAGAAATTTGAGCTCTATTAGAAATCAAATTTCCGTATAATCAGATAGATAATCTTTATTTTGAATAGTTAAAGATCAGTTCGATCGAATTTGATCAAGATCTACTTGAAATGACTGTGTATGCTATTTACCCTAGTGTGTATAAGTTTTGAAACGGTGATTCCGGGGACGAAATCCTTATAAGGGAGGGTGAATGTAATAACCCGATATTTTCTATATAATTAAATAAGAAATTTTGCGTATAAATTTTTTTTTATTTTAAATAAAGGTGGGAATATGTGCAAGGTAAAGTGTATGTAAATATGTGATAAATAAAAATTTATTTATTACATGAATAATTGCAAATAATTTTTAAGAATTATTGATCATTATAAATTATATTTTTATAATAAATTAATTTTGTAATAAAAATATTAATTATTTATTTTCCATGAAAATATGATTATTGTATTATTTAATATATGAAATGATTGTTAGAATTATTATAATACTTATTTTGTTATATGAATTTATTACGATTAGTTAAGTTAATTATTTTAACTTAATTAATAAAGGTATATATGATGTAAAGTCAGATATGGATTTAAAACCCTAATTCTTGATTTTGAACAAGGAATGGAAATAATAATATAATATTGATTATATTTCAGTGCTATTAATATGTACTGTATGTGTATATTGATCATGGTTGGTTAATTATGGTGTAGCGTGTCAAAACCCTAATGTTAAATTGTTAAAACCCAAATCTGGAACTCAAATGGGAGTTCAAGACTGTTACGTAATTGCGTTAATGTGATTAATGACAAGTATTATAGAATATAACCCTAATTAGGGAAAACCCTATTTATTAGAAATCCTAATTAGTAATTAGAATTCCTATTTAATAAACTAGAACCCCAATTGCTAAGTTATTAACCCTAATAGTTAATTTAGCAAGCTTATTGTTAATTAGTAAATTCTTAAACCTAATTTTCAAGTTCTAAGTAATTAGAAAATCTAACTAATTAAGAAACCCTAAATTATAATGTAGAAAGCAAAATTTTTTTCATTTTAAACACTAATTGCAAAATCCTAGAATTAATGTGCAAAACCTTAGGGTTAAACCCTAAGGGTTAGGATGAGTTACAAATTGCCCATTAAAATTACAAGATAAATGACCAAATTGCCCTTAATGCATTATTTATTAGTTAACTTGAAAATTTTGCAAAAACTTTAGTTCGTGACCAACTCTTGACTTACCACGTGACCAAATTCTCAGCACATCAGCTATATATCATCAGTCAATACACTTCAACAAGTAATATATATATATATATATATATATATATATATATATATATATATAGATCAAGAGAGATAAAAGCTCATAAATTGCCTCATTTGTACACATACACTCAACCTAGACCCTCTCTCTCTAACCCACGAAAATCTTAAACATTTTCAGTCCCAAAACAAATCCTTAGATCAACCATACCTGATTAGAAAGCTTAGATTCAAGCATAGCTCAAAGAGAGGTATAAAACCCTAACCTAGAATTTGATCTTGCTTGATGTGTTAGAAGTTATGATTTTGTGTTGTATTATGTTGTTTGTAGTATATATAGTTGATATGGGTTGGTATATGATAGATCTATAATATATCTAGAGGCACTAATTTGTAGTTTTCAAAAATCTGGAAAATTTTAAAAAGTTGTCAGACAACCAAATGTCAGACCTCGTAGATCATTGTCTGTTTATGGTTTTGTTTGTTTAAAGGTTTGTAGTTGTAGTATGTCATGTGGGCTTTGATCTATAACTCGAATTAGGGTTAGATCGTGTACAGATTGAGAGTTATGGGTGGTCAAACCTCGTTGACCGACAATGACTTTTGGTTTTCTGGATTACCCAGATCCTGCCCAGAACCGTATGACAGTATGTTCATGGCCTTAGATCTAGTATGATTTTGTTGATTTGTGCTTGCTGTTGTACCTAAGTTGTACTTTGGTAGATGGACTACATATTAAAGCTTTTAGAACACCTAATAATAAACAAGTTAGATTTAGTGGCTGGTCAAAGTAGCTAAGTCAATCACGAAAACTATTTTCTAACAGGGTAATATTAATGTTTTAAAAATATTTTGAGTTATTATAAATAACTTTTATATTTTGGCAATGGTTTCATTAATATTTTAATATTATTTTAATATTAATGATAATAGAATTATTTAGTATTTATATTATTTAAAAATGATTCTAGTGTTTGAAAAATCATGATAAATTATAATAATTATTTAAAAATTATTATAAGTCATTTAAGAATAATATGAATGATATTTGAATTATCCAAAATAATATTTAAGATATAGATTAGAGTTTTATTAATAATAATCTCGATAATTACCTGATAAAGTCGCCGGTACACCGAAATGTGTTACCGAAATTGATCCGGACCTAGATAGTTTGACCTAATACGTGATTGTTTATTATCCAATGACTGCTAAACATATGTGACAATGTGATTAGGTTATGTGTTGACTGCAAATAGAAGTCTATGTGTTATGATATATTATTCTAATCAAAAGAACAATCTTATGAATGATAGGTCATTGTATTAAAGATAGAACTAAGTCGTGTACTGTAAGCAGCAGACCAGGCAAGTATCTAACCTTTTGCATTTACTTTATGAAATGGACATGTGTAAGCCAGTTTCATAACTATATTGTTAGTGTGCCTGTTTATTAACTTTATTATTATTGTTTAAGTATCTATACCTTTTTAGACATGCCAGTTCTTGAATTCTATCTGATCATTGTTTATCATTACAGTATTATTGTATAATCTAGATATATATTCTGTTTGTTAATTTCTGAGTATGGTTATATAAGTGCCCCCACTTGGATAATTGTTGTACTTACTAATACATACTTATTAAAATCTGGTATGTATACATTGATTAAAAGTTGTCTAAGCTATTTGACTCGGCTAGACACATATTTAAAAATATCATTGGACATGATAGAACCTTATTGTATCCAACCGAATTGTTTTGGTTTGGATTCCGGGCTAAGTATGAACATCCTGAATATGGAAAACTTTTGTGCGCCTAACGCGGATACGCTGGACAAAAATATCATTCGAACACGTAATATTAATTAATACAGGGGATAACGGGTTGATCACCCACGTGCTCATACGTGCTCATAAGTTATAACGGTTTAGGGACGAAGTTCTGTTAAACCTTTTCAAAAATTGAAAATAAAGTTCATAGTCTGTCGACTATTCACCAATTATAGTCACTACGTAGTTTCAAAAATTTGTAATAGAATTGATATGTTATTTAGAATTGTTTCAGTTTACTTCACAACTATTGATTCGTTCCAAAAGTAACATTCAGAGAAAACATTTACTTCTTTTAGCTTATATTTATTATCTACTATTACTTGTTGGGAAATCAAATGCTCAGTTTTGCTTTAAATGTAAATGTTTTCAGCTAAGCGTGATCAACCTGAAGGTTTTGCCAAGAACAAAGGAAAGGGAAAGCCGACCTAGTTATTATTATTCTGCTCAAAGAAATGATATCGTGAAGCACCGAGTTCGCGCGGGTGTTAAGTACCTGAATTTGGGGTGTTACAGGTTTGTATCAGATCTTTAGGTTCGAAACCTTAGGTGGGGGTAGACCTTAGGCTATAACCTTAGGACATAGGGAAACGTTAAAAATACAAATAACACATATAGAGTTTAAAAGGAGGTGAATTAGATAAATTTATCGTAAAACAAAATAAAAGTAACTTATATAAAACTACTATTTGTTGTGTGTATATATATTATATTCTAATCATGATAATTAATGTGTAGATGTCAAGTGAAAAAGGATTAGGATACCCTCAGATCATAAAGAATGAGCCAATTACCATAACCATGCCAATATCAAAGCCAATAGCTGAAATATAGGCTCACATTGAAAGTAACCCTGATGAATTGGTTATAGTGGAAAATGTAGTACCGGATCCAGAAATGGTAGTATTGACAGATACTGATTCGGACACTAAAGTTGGGGCCGATCAAGCATCAACGGAAGTGCAGAATCTGAGGAACAAAGTTTCTTCTCTAGAAAAACTGTGGGAAATAGAAAAGCTATTGAATAAACAATTACGAAAGGCATTAATAGAAATAATGGAAGAACAATATAAGCTTAAAATCTAAATTGATCAGATGAGAGCTAAAAACAACAAATTGTGTGCAGCTCCGAACAAGAAGAGGAATAGAAAGATGTAAAACCGTGATTTAGGAAATCCCAATTGTAACAAATGGAACACTAACAAAGTATAAAAGTGTACAAACTGTAACAAGAAACATGAAGGCTTATGCAGGAAAGGGGAAAATGTTTGGTATAATTACGTACATGAGGGACATATCTCTCCTCATTATCCAAATCTGAAGCAAGGTGTCTGTTTTATTTGTGGGGTAGAAGGTCATCAGGCGAAAGGTTATCCAAGATCAAGAAAAAGTCATAGTGAATAAGTAGTATAAGTACTGTTTAAATATATATGTGTTCTATGATAAGTATATATGTGTAATCTAATATTCTAAAATTTTGTATAAGTTATAGCAGTGAATCCTGACTTTTGTGCTCACAAAGGGATATCGGATTCTTAAAGTAGTATGTGTTATGCTATTTAAAGTATTATGAATTGGTTGAATGAATAGGAATCTATGTTTGATTAATGAAATAAGTTTTGTATAAAGATTGTAATTATCTATCTGATAACTAGTTAATACAATAAATCAAGTTTTCAAAATTTAATATTTTGAGGACATGATTATTTGAGTAAAAAATTTTACGTTATATGTTAAGTGTATACAATAAGTCTTAGAATGTAAGTTAATAAAGAATAATTTATGGTTTTATTTAACCAGATAATGCCGCCAAGATGTCAAACTCAAAACAAAGGGCAAAAGAATCTGTCAACAATGCTGGAGGACAACAACCAGATCCGATGTAGAACTTTGCGAACATGGTAGCTCAGGCTATGCAGACCAGAATGCTAGCCACAGGGAACCAACCAGATAATAGATTGGTGAATTTGAAAGATTTTAAGGCTGTAGGACTGCCAGAATTTAGAGGGACAATTGACCCTATAGAAGCCCAAACTTTGGTAAAGGAAATAGAAAAATACCTTTGTAATAGCTTGGGTAGCTGAGCGGAAAAAGACAGCTTTTGCCACCTATATGATGAAAGGGGAAACAAATTTTGGTGGGAGGATAATCAAGCTAGGGCAGGAGAAGGAGTGGTAGCATGGACTAGATTTAAGACATTATTCTTCGAGAATTATTTCTCATCTAGTATGCAGGCTAGGATGGAGATAAAAATTTTGGAGTTAAAGCAGAACAATATAACGGTGTCAGAGTATGCCGCAAATTTTAATGAATTGGCTAGGTTCGCTTCACATCAAGTTGATACGGAGGCAAGAAAGGCAAGGAGGTTTGAGCTGGGCTTAAAACCCTAGCTCTACAACAAGGTGGCGGTGTTGCAGATCAATACTTTTGTAGCACTCTTGAAAAAGGCTATCATATCCGAAGAGGGGAGTGAGGCTATGAGTCTTTACAATAAGGAGAAAAAGAATAAGGGCAAGGTTGAGGTTGAGGGAGCAGTGATGGTGGAAGCAAGTAGTGGGAGTAAGGGTGAAAAAAGAAAAGGAAATAATTTTGGGAGTATCAAGGTTAAACAAGAAGGTGTGAAAAAGAAGGCTGTGCAGTGTGGGAATTCTGTGAAGAATCAAGGGAGTGTCTTAAAGGAAATTTTTGTTTTACAAGTGTGGGCAGGAGGGACATATCTCTCTTAACTGCCCCAATCCAAGGATGAATAGTGGGTGTTTTATGTGTGGGTCAACGGATCATAAGGTGAATGATTTTCCAAAAAGGAGAATGGAGGCAGGGAGTGTGACTACTGGGAAAAGCAGCGAGACATTGGCGATAACGGGATTAACTTCAACAAACAAACCAACAAAATCAACCGCCAGAGTCTTCAACATGACCATTCAGGATACTGTACCAGCCGAGGATGGAACTCCTGTTATTATTCGTATAAATTTTATTTTCTTATGTATGATTTTCTTATATATAGTAAATTATTTTTTAAAGAAATTTTGAAGGAGAAATTTGAGTTCTATTAGAAATCAAATTTCCGTATAATCAAATAGACAATCTTTATGTTGAATAATTAAAGATCAGTTCGATTAAATTTGATCGAGATCTACTTGAAATTAATGTATGTGTATGCTATTTACCCTAGTGTGTATAAGTTTTGAAACAGTGATTCCGGGGACGAAATCCTTATAAGGGAGGGTGAATGTAATAACCTGATATTTTCTATATAATTAAATAAGAAATTTTGCGTATAAATTTTTATTTTAATTCAAATAAAGGTGGGAATATGTGCAAGGTAAAGTGTATGTAAATATGTTATAAATACAAATTTATTTATTACATGAATAATTGCAAATAATTTTTAAGAATTATTGATCATTATAAATTATATTTTTATAATAAATTAATTTTGTAAAAATAATATTTGATTATTTATTTTCCATGAAAATATGATTATTGTATTATTTAATATATGAAATGATTATTAGAATTATTATAATAATTATTTTATTATATGAATCTATTGAGATTAGTTAAGTTAATTATTTTAAATTAATTAAAAATGTATATAAGATGTAAAGTCAGATATGGATTCAAAACCCTAATTCTGGATTTTGAACAAGGAATGAGAATAATAATATAATATTGATTATATTTCAGTGCTATAAATATGTACTGTATGTGTATATTGATCATAGTTGATCAATTATGTGTAGCGTGTCAAAACCCTAATGTTAAATTGTTAAAACCCTAATTTAGAACTCAAATGGAAGTTCAAGACTGTTACGTAATTGCGTTAATATAATTAATGATAGGTATTATATAATATAACCCTAAATAGGAAAAACCTTAATTATTAAAAACCCTAATTAGTAATTAGAAACCCTAATTACTAAATAATAACCCTAATTGCTAAGTTATTAACCCTAACCCTTAATTTAGCAAACTTAATGTTAATTAGTAAATTCTTAAACCTAATTTTCAAGTTCTAAGTAATTAGAAAACCTAACTAATTAAGAAACCTTAAATTGTAATTTAGAAAGCTAATTTTTTTCATTTTAAACCCTAATTGCAAAATCCAAGAATTAATGTGTAAAACCTTAGGGTTAAACCCTAAGGGTTAGGAGAAGTTACAAATTGGCCATTAAAATTAAAAGATAAATGACCAAATTGCCCTTATTGTATTATTTATTAGTTAACTTGCAAATTTTGCCAAAACTTTAGTTGGTGACCAACTCTTGACTTACCACGTGACCAAATTCTCAGCACATCAGCTATATATCATCAGCCAATACACTGCAACAAGTAATATATATATATAGATCAAGAGAGAGAAAAGCTTATAAATTGCCTCATTTGTACACATACACTCAACCTAGACCCTCTCTCTCTAAGCCACGAAAATCTTAAACATTTTCAGTCCCAAAACAAATCCTTAGATCAACCATACCATATTAGAAAGCATAGATTCAAGCATAGCTCAAAGTGAGGTATAAAACTAAGGGTGCAAACGAACCGAGTCGATCCGAGTATTGAGTTGCTCAGATTTGGTTCACACAATTTATCGAGTATAAAATAAAGTTTCATTGAGGCTCATTTAGTTATCGAGTCGAACACGATTCCGAATCGAGCCCGAGCAGTTTGGACTTTTTTAACGAACATGATCCGAGTATTAATAGAAAATTATAATTTGAGAAGGTTCGAGTACTTTATCGAACTTTAAAATGTGCTTATAGTTGACTCATTTATAATTAGAGTCGAGCTCGAATCAAACTTTTAGTCGAGCGAGTACGAATTGAGCCTGAACTGTTTGCTCATTTTACAGCCTTATATAAAACCCTAACCTAGAATTTAATCTTAGTTGATGTGTTAGAAGTTATGATTTTGTGTTGTATTATGTTGTTTGTAGTATATATAGTTGATCTGGGTTGGTATATGATCGATCTATAATATTTAGAGGCACGAATTTGAAGTTTTCAAAAATCTAGAAAATTTTAAAAGGTTGTCAAACAACCAAATGTCAGACCTCATAGATCTTTGTCTGTTTATGGTTTTATTTGTTTAAAGGTTTGTAGTTGTAGTATGTCATATGGACTTTGATCTAGAACTCGAATCAGGGTTAAATCGTGTACAGATTGAAAGTTATGGGTGGTCAAACCTCGTTAACCGACCATGACTTTCAGTTTTTTGGGTTACCCAGATCCTACCCAGAACCGTATAACAGTATGTTCATGGCCTTAGATCTTGTATGATTTTGTTGATTTGTGCTTGCTGTTGTATCTAGGTTGTACTTTGGTAGATGGACTTCTTATTAAAGCTTTTAGAACACCTAACTAATAAACAAGTTGGATATAGTGGCTGGTCAATGTAGCTAAGTCGGTCATAAAAACTATTTTCTGGGTAACCCAGAAAACGTATGAACATTATTTCTGACATACTTTGACCGACATAAATCTGATGATTGTGTTGTTGTTTGGGTGATTTTGTGCAATAGATCTATTCATTTATATGTTGGCTACAATCTGGAACCTTTAAATCACTAAAATATTACACAGAAAACAAGTAGTGGAAGCCCAAAGTAGGATACTCAAACTGTTCTTCATTTCTGGGTAACCTAGAAAGTGAAGAACAACTTTGACGACTACTTTGCAAGCCCAGATCTCATTCGTGTTATGTTGTTTGAGCATGATAGTTGTTGATACTTGTAGTATTACATCAATGGGCAAATGGTCAAAAAAGACCCTAATGTTTACCCTGATGTCCCACTTGCAACCTAAACTAATATTTTTTTCCAAAAGTACCCTTAACGTTACATTTTTTGGTCGCCCGTGCCCCTGCCGTTAACTGAAGACAAACGAGGTTAAAATGTGATGACGTGACAGGCTTAAATATAAAATATATTCAAAATAAAATAATATATCATTTAATCAAAACAAAAAATACTAAAATAAAAAATAAAAAAAGCATAACATATTTACACCATTTAATCAAAATAATAAAATTCAAATTATCTTGTTAACTAATTAAAACAACTAATTAAATAAAATAAGTTGTATAACATATTTACATCATTTAATCAAAATACTAAAAATTCAAAATATAACATATTTACATCAAATACTAATTAAAAAAAATACTAAAATACTAATTAAAAAATACTAAAATAAAAAAAAAATAAAATTAAAAAAATACTAAAATTTAAATTATTTTGTTAATTAATCAAAACAACAAAAATTCAAATTACATCATTAAAATACTAAACTAATAATACTAAATACTAATTGTTACAATGTATGTTGGACCCGAGAAACTGATCTTAATATTCGAAAAAGGAAAAATCAACAAAGAACTCTATTTATTTATTTTTGGATGGAGCGAGTAGCTAAATATGTATTTACGGTGAATATTAGTTTATTTTCAAGCCTGGCCGAAATAATATTAATTCAGCATTAATGAAAACATATTAATTATTATATTTTCCAGGTAACAAACTACTGGACAACTAATATTCAATACAGTTATTAACAACATTTACATTTAGTATTTTAATGATATAATTTGAATTTTTTGTTGTTTTGATTAATTAACAAATAATTTGAATTTTAGTATTTTAGTATTTTAGTATTTTTATTTTTATTTTTTATTATTTTAGTATTTTTTTAATTAGTATTTTAGTATATTTTTTAATTAGTATTTGATGTAAATATGTTATGTTTTGAATTTTAGTATTTTGATTAAATGATGTAAATATGTTATACAAATTTTATTTTATTTAATTAGTTGTTTTGATTAGTTAACAAAATAATTTAAATTTTATTATTTTGATTAAATGATGTAAATATGTTATGCTTTTTTTATTTTGATTAAATGATATATATTGTTTTATTTTGATATGTAAATATGTCTGCCACGTCATCACATTTTAACCTCGTTTATCTTCGTTAATCTAAGCGGCACCTAGCACTAAGCATTCAAAAAATATAACGTTAAGGGTACTTTTGAAAAAAAAAATTAGTTTAGGGTGCAAGTGGGACATCGGGGGTAAATATCTGGTGCATTTTTGACCCTTTGCCCATTACATCAATACTACAAGATCAATGTCATACCTTGCCCAGAAACTTCATAATCTAACATTTATGTTTGGTCAAATTAACATGGTCACTCGATCATTGTCATTGAATGTTCTTGAGGCTCAAGAACACCTAAGGCGACACTTTTCGTCGCTAAAGGCTATAGCGACAGATTTAATAATTTTAATTATATAAATTTCCAAAAATCAATCAAAAATAGAAAATAATTTCTAAAAATTGCAAAATTAATTTTAAAAATTATTTTAAGTTATAAAAATTAACTTTTAATAATTTGACATATTTTTCATAAATATTAGTATTTATTTCAATATTAATGATATTTAATTTATTTAATAAATATATTAAATAAATTAATTAAAAATAACTTTATTATATTAAAAAATCATTTTAAATGATAATAGAGTATTTAAAAATATTTGAAGTTATAAAACATAGCTTTTGATATTTTAAGGCAAATTCCATTAGTTATTTAATATTAACTATATTAGATTTATTTAATAATTATATTAAATAAATTAGTTAAAAATGATTTTAATAATATAAAATTATTTTAAATGAAAATAAAGAGTTTAAAATATTTTAAATTGTAAAATATAACTTTTAATATTTTAAGGTAAATTTCATTAATAATTTAATATTAATGATATTATATTTATTTAATAATTATATTAAATAAATAGTTTAAAAATGGTTTTTTGATTTAAAAATCATTTAAAAGGGATAAAAATGTTTTAAAAATAATTTAAGTTATAATAAATGAATTTTAATATTTTGATAAATAATAAATTAATATTTAAATATTAATGGTAATTATTTAAAAAGGATTTTAATATTTTAAAAATCATTTAAGGGTAATATTCTGTTTTAAAAATATTTTGAGTTATTATAAATAACTTTTATATTTTGTCAAATTGGTTTCATTAATATTTTAATATTAATGATAGTAGAGAGTTATTTAGTATTTATATTATTTAAAAATGAATCTAGTGTTTGAAAAATCATGATAAATTATAATAATTATTTAAAAATTATTATAAGTCATTTAAGAATAATATGAATGATATTTGAATTATCCAAAATAATATTTAAGATATAGATTAGAGTTTTATTAACAATAAACTCGATAATTACGTGATAAAGTCGTCGGTACACCAAAATGTGTTATCGAAATTGATTCAGACCTAGATAGTTTGACCTGATAGGTGATTGTTTATTATCCATTGACTGCTAAACATATGTGACAATGTGATTAGGTTATATGTTGACTGCAAATAGCAGTCTATGTTTTATGATATATTATTCTAATCAAAAGAACAATCTTATGAATGATAGGTCGTTGTATTAAAGATAGAACTAAGTCGTGTACTGTAAGCAGCAGACCAGGCAAGTATCTAACATTTTGCATTTACTTTATGCAATAGACATTTGTAAGCCAGTTTCAGAACTATATATTGTTAGTGTGCCTGTTTATTAACTCTATTATTATTGTTCAAGTATCTATACCTTTGTAGACATGCCAGTTCTTGAATTTTATCTGATCATTGTTTATCATTACAGTATTATTGTATGATCTAGATATATATTATGTTCGTTAATTTCTTAGTATGGTTATACAAGTGTCCCCACTTGGATAATTGTTGTACTTACTAATACATACTTATTAAAATTCGGTATGTATACATTGATTAAAAGTTGTCTAAGCTATTTGACTCGGCTAGACACAGATTTAAAAATATCATTGAGCATGATAGAACCTTATTGTATCCAACCGAATTATTTTGGTTTGGATTCCGGGATAAGTATGAACATCCCAAATATGGAAAACTTTTGTGCGCCTAACGTGGACAAGCTGGACAAAAATATCATTCGAACACGTAGTATTAATCAATACAGGGGATAACGGGTTGATCAGCCTCGTGCTCGTAAGTTATGACAGTTTACGGACGAAGTTCTATTAAACCTTTTCAAAAATTGAAAATAAAGTTCATAGTTTGTCGACTGCTCACAAATTATAGTCACTACGTAGTTTTTTGTAATAGAATTGATATGTTGTTTAGAATTATTTCAGTTTACTTCACAACTGTTGATTCGTTCCAAAAGTGTCATTCAAAGAAAACATTTACTTCTCTCAACTTATATTTATTGTCTACTATTACTTGCTGGGAAATCAAATGCTCATTCTTGCTTTAAATGTAAATGTTTTCAACTAAGCGTGATCAACCTGAAGGTTTTTCCAAGAACAAAGGAAAGGGAAAGCTGACCGAGTAAAGTTATGGTATCTTATGTAGTAGTTAGACTTAATCAGGACGATAATAATTATTAGTTATCATGTAATGAAATGTTTTAAAGGTCTCGTAACTAGGATTTAGATAACTCTAAGTATGTAAATTAAGTTTGATAGTTATATTATTATTATTATTCCGCTCAAAGAAATGATATCGTGAAGCACGTAGTTCGCGCGGGTTTCAAGCACCTGAATTTGGGGGCGTCACAGGTTTGTATTGGAGCTTTAGGTTAGAAACCTTAGGTGGGGATAGACTGTGGGATCCCAAATTTTATGATATAAAAGTATTCAATTTTCTTATAATTATTATTTTATTTCGTAAATGGTTAAATTGGTAAAAGGTTAAAGTTAAGGGCGATATGTTAAAATTTTTGCAAAGTATGCAAGTTGTTATAAAATATTCGTTTGGTCGGGGAATATTCCTTTTGTCGAGGAATATCCGTATGATGGCACAGTCATTGGTGGACCCCACAATAGAAGTATTGTTATAGTAAGAAAATGACAGAATTATCTTTTTATAACGGCGAAAATGTTACCGTTAAAAATGTTGAACTACCCGGTAGTAAAGTACAGTAATACGTGTGGTTGCATAGTAGCACACGGTATTGATTATTGATGCTTACGTAAGAAGTCAATCATTTATACTCAATTATTGCTACAGTAATTGATGCATCATATATCTCATATTATTGATTCAATTATGGTCACAGTATCATCTGCATAATATGATATATTATTAAATCAATAATTGGGACGACAAAGTTATTCATATTATTATTTGCAATATTGGCAATGTCTAGAAGTTCTGTCAAGGAGAGGTTTGGTTACCTAATTGCGAGCCAATAAGGAGAAATCCTTATCGGAAAGCCCCCTCTTTCCTGGGAAAGACCTGGTTGTTAAATATTATGAGTTATAATATTAATGATGAATAAGTTCGTGTTGATTAAAGATGAAATTGATAGTTCCATTGTGTGGGAATTATTAGTGTTAGTGGAAATCGACATGTATTTCAATAATAATTGATGTCTGGAAGTTATCAGGTAATTAATCGGATAAATGAGCAATTAATTGCTATTAATTCACATAATTATAACTATTTGTTCACATGTGTGTACTATTGAATCACATTCATTTACTATTAGGGGAGTTGGTGCAAGTTTGATAATACTTGCATGACTAAGTTAAAAATGGGGGTATAGATGAGGGTACTATACTATAATTAATTTTTTCACATGTTTAGAACTACTGAGTCATATGATTTACTATTGATTCACATGATTTACTATTAGGGGAGGTGGTGCAAGTTTGATAATACTTGCATGACTAAATTAAAAAGGAAGGAAAAGATGAAGGTATTATACTGTAATATTTCGAGCCCCAAAATGTGCAATTATGGAAACTATATTTTCCTATAAATAGAAGCTCATTCCTTCATTATTTTTCACCAATTCACTAAGTCTCACAAGAGCAATTATTATAGAGAAATTATAGAGAGAAAGAAGAAGAGAAGTCTGCAACCTCACTATTCTAGTATCCAGTTTTCTTCTAAGGTAAGGGGTATTATTCGTTCGTATTCATTAAGAGAGTTATTTTCTTTCAATACTCGTAAAGGTTGTTATTCCATTCTTTATTATTATGTTGGAATAACCTGTTTATGAGAAGTACCGCATACATGGTGAAATTCTTATATTATTTCATTCTTTATTATTCTGTTGGAATAACCTGTCTATGCGGTCTATCGCATGTCTGGTGAATTCTTCTGTTATTCCATTCTTTATTATTCTGTTGGAATAACCTATCTGTGCGGTCTATCGCATGCCTGGTGAATTGGTTGTTATTCCATTATTTATTATTCATTGGAATATCACATGCATGTGGAATACGCATGACTGGTTCCATTCTTTATTATTACGTTGGAATATCACATGCGTGCGGATTACACATGACCAGGTTCCATTCTTTATTATTCTGTTGGGAATAACCTGTCTGTGAGGTCTATCACATGCCTGGTGAATTCTTCTGTTATTCCATTCTTTATTATTCTGTTAGAATAACCCGTCAGTGTGGATTACCGCATTCATGGTGAATGATCCTTTGTATTCATTCTTTATTAAATTGTGGAAATGATCTGTCTACATGAATTACTGCATGGCGTATGAAAATCCATTTGCAGTTTCGTATATTCTATTATACTCATCTGGATATCATTTCTTTTGTACTCGTCATGAAATATCATTTTTTTGGTATTTTTCTGTTACGAGTTACTATTCACGGGTTACTATTCGCTCTGGTATTATTTACTCGGGTATTCGGGGTACTTTTTGTGTCGGAGTACTATTTATGAGTTACTATTCACAGGTTAATATTCACCCGATTACTATTCACTCTAGTATCATTCACTCGGGTATTCGGGACGCTTTTCGTGTCGGGGTACTATTCACAGGGTAGTATTCTCGAAGTACTATTCACGGGGTACAATTCACCCGAAAAATATATTTCTTTTCTGTTCAAATTATTTTTGTACATGAATATTATACTTGAATTTTACTTTACAAAGCAGTATCATGTTGACAATTTGGACGTTATTGATTCCTGGATAAATTAAATTATAAATCTTTAAAATTTATCCTTGAACTTGTTTTACTGAATTATTATGTCATTGTCATCATCCTCATGCTTATATTATGATTAAAGTCATCTTTGGCTGACGTGCATAGATGGACTTGGTATGATTATGACCAGGAATTATTTGGTATAATCATGACCGTAATGTGACGAATGATGTGGTAAAAGTCCTCATTGGCTTGTAGTTCGTTGATGGACAGTTGTTGGTATGATTATGACTAGGGATTATTCGGTATAATCATGACCATTGATGATTACATGAATATCCTTGGTCGTGGTGCAGGGATGATTCGATTTTATTTATTAAGCTGAGTCTCTGCGATAAAGTTGATGAAAAACTTTTTAAATCATAGAAGATAGTAGATTTTATGCTTTACTTGACTCTTCTAATGGACTGCTTATTTTTGCTGCAGTTGTTGATCTAAAACTTGTTGTCTATTGTATTCTATCAGTTGTTATACTGTTGAAGGCTAAGGATAATTTATTTTGCATTATCTTAGTCATAATATTTCTTACTGGGCTAGTTGAGCTCACCCTTTCTTTCACTATTCTCTTCAGGAAATGCGAATATAGTTGGGACGAGTCGGGGAACGGATTGATGGTTCAGATGGTTGTTTTAGTAGTCCTCACTAATCTATAAAATAGTGTGATAATAAATGTAATGAGGACTCTATTTGAGAGTGGATATTGTCTAGAAGGCAATATTCTTGTTTAAACTCTCAGCTATGTTTTGTCGTATTTTACATGACAGTTGTATAATTAAGTTTGTAATTGATTTCTGTACCATGTATTTGGCGACTCAAGATCGTTGATTTATACCTGTTTTGGGGGCGTCATATAGACCTTAGGCTATATTCTTAGGACAGAGGAAAACGTTGAAAATACAAATAACACATATAGAGTTTAAAAGGAGATGAATTAGATAAATTCATCGTAAATCAAAATAAAAGTAACTTATATAAAACTACTATTTGTTGTGTGTATATATATTATATTCTCATCAAGATAATTTATGTGTAGATGTCAGGTGCAAAAGGATTAGTGTAAGACCCCAAATTATAAATAAATGAAATGTATTTTCCTCTATTTATTATTTTGAAATAGTAAGGGTTGATTTGATTAATGTGGATAGTTATGGGTAAAATACGCAAATATTTCAAATAAGCAAGTGGTTATAAAATATTCATTATTGTCAGGGAATATTCGTACGATGGCGCAGTCTTTTGTGAGCCCCATAACGGAAAGCGATTAGATGAAGAAAACGACAAATATAAGTTGTTTATAAATAACGGCGTAGTTGTTACCGTTAATACAATTGGAATACCCGATGGTTAAAACACACTAATACGCGTTGTTAAACAGTAGCACACGGTATTGCACCAATTATTGATTCTTACGTAAGAAGGCACTACTCAATAATTGTTACGAAGAATTACTCGCTCGAGTATTTGATTTTATTGATTCAATAATTCTTTGCATTGATATTTTATATTATCGTTGTTTCAATAAAATTGTCATTACACGTATTTTCCATTATCAGACAATAATTCATATTATCGAATAATATTATTGGATAACATTATTGGCAATGTCTAGAAAGTTACGTCTAAGGAGAGGTTTGGTCACCTAATCAAGGCTACCGATGAAGAGAGATCCTTATTGGAAAGCCCCTCTTTCCGGAACTACTGGTCACAAGATCTTGTGATTCGTAATATTATTTATGAATAATTAATTATTGATTTATATGATGAGGAAAATATTGATTTTATGTGGATATAGATGGAGAAAATTTTTAATGTGACAATTTTGAAAATTAATATTTTATCTTTTTCTGATAAAATAATTAATTTAAATATATTATTTTAATAATATATTAACGATGATATTTTTACAATGAATGTGGGATATATGAATATATGAGGAGGAAGAGTATTTTTGTGGCATTAAATGTTTAACACATGTTTTGTGTGTTGGTAGACACAATTATTGACCGAAATTTGATTATAGCCTGTAAAATCGTTCGTTTGTGGATTTCGGTCAATTTCTGTTTGGAATTTAGAAAAACTTTCTTCTGTAAAGTTGTAGAGAATTGAATTTCCTATAAAAAGTCGCGAGATTCAAATTTTCTGACAAAAGGACTATTTATTGTGAATTATTGAAGTTCCAAAGCTCCGAAATAATTGATTTTTGGAAGTTTAAATTATTTTAAATTAGAAAAACAGTTTTTTGTGTTTGGTGGGCATCTTTAACATATGCTAAGTTGCTGAATTCAGATGATTCTAAGTGGGCGTAGACAAATTAATATATATAATATTATTATATTAAATTTTCTACTTTGGTGTTCTAAGCATTTTCCTATAAATAGGGTGCTTAGGTTAGAATTGAAAATCACACCAGAAACTGAAGTTTTCTCTCTATATTATCGGCGTATTCTTGTGAGTATTTTGAGTATACTTTGAGTATTGCTATACGGTGCAAGTTCAAGTCATATCCTATATCCGGTGTTTCAACTAGAAGTATTGTCTTTCGAGGTAAGGGATGTTATTTTATTCGAAAATGATATTATTTCTTCAATATCATTATGCCGAAATATTGGTTGGAAATTTTTATCAAATTTGGAACTTTTTCATGACGGGGTTACTATTCATGAATTACTATTCACGAGTTACTATTCATGAGTTACTATTCACGAGTACTATTCACGAAGCGTGAAATGTTTTTTTGTGAAATTTCTATCTTTTAGTGTCGGAGTTACTATTCACGTATACGGCACTATTCACGAATACGGCACTATTCACCGAAAAATGCAATTTCTTCTTTTTGTCCAAAATATCTATTATGGATACTAGCTTTGATTGTATCCATGTTTTGATCATTCTTGAATTTTACTCCACTCTGATTACTTATGAAGTATTTTTGAACTTGGATTGTTTAAAATACGAATCCTTAATATTTGTTCTTTTATTTCTTTGGATTCGTTTCCTTTAAAATATTTTTCATCATCCTCGGTCCTAAATGATGATATTCTTTGAATATCTTTGGCCCTGTAGTGCAAAGATGAATGATTTCTTGATGAATATCTTTGGCCCGTAGTGCAAAGATGAACAGGTGTTGAGATGAACATGACCTACTGATTAATATCTTTGGCCCGTAGTACAAAGATGAACAAGTGTTTAGATGAACATGACCAACTGATGAATATCTTTGGCCTGTAGTGCAAAGATGAATATTTGATTCCAGATATATATTGATTGATGTTACAGGGATAAAATATCGACGATGAACTTTTAAATTCATATATAGAAGATAGTAGTTTGCATTCTCTACTTAACTCTTCTAATGAATTGTTGTTTTCGCTGCAGTTGTTGATTTAAAAATGGTTGTCTATTGTATTCTATTAGATTTTTCCCTGTTGGAGACTAACGATAATTTGTTGTATATTATCTTATTCATAATATTCTTTACTGGGCTAGTTGAGCTCACCCTTTTCCTTTTTGTTCTAATTTTCTTCTCAGGAGGCGAGAATGTAGAGAGTAAGAGTCGGGGTATGGAATGATGGTTATAGAGAGTTGTTTAGTAGTCCTCACCATTTTTATAAAATAATGTATAAATAATTGTGATGAGGATTTAATTGGGTATGTATATTATCTAGAAGACAATAATTGTATTTAAACTCACAGTATATATGTTGTCGTATTTTGCACGACAAATGTATTAATAAAGTTGTAGTTATTTCTGTACCATGTATTTGGCGACTCAGAATGGGTTGGATGGAATGGACCTATTTTGGGGGCGTCACAATTAGGATACCCTCAGTTCGTAAAGAATGAGCCAATCTCCATAACCAAGCCAATATCAAAGCCAATAGTTGAAATATAGACTCACATTGAAAGCAACCCTGATGAATTGGTTATAATGGAAAATGTAGTACAAGATCCAGAAACAGTAGTATTGACAGATAGTGATTCAGACACTAAAGTTGGGGCCGATCAAGCATCAACGGAAGTGCAGAATCTGAGGAACAAGGTTTCTTCTCTAGAAAAACTATGGGAAATAAAAAAGTTATTGAATAGTCAATTACGAAAGGCATTAATAGAAATAATGGAAGAACAAGATAAGCTTAAAATCTAAATTGATCAGATGGGAGCTAAAAGCAACAAATTGTGTGCAGCTCCGAACAAGAAGGGGAAGAGAAAGATGAAAAACTGTGATTAAGAAATCCCGATTGTAACCAATGGAACACTAACAAAGTAGAAAAGTGTACAAACTGTAACAAGAAATATAAAGGCTTATGTAGGAAAGGGGAAAATGTTTGGTACAATAATGGACATGAGGGACATATCTCTCCTCATTGTCCCAATTCGAAGCAAGGTGTCTGTTTTATTTGTGGGGTAGAAGGTCATCAGGCGAAAGGTTTTCCAAGATCAAGAAAAAGTCATAGTGAATAAGTAGTATAAGTACTGTTTGTATATATGTGTGTTCTATGATAAGCATGTCTGTGTAATCTAATATTCTCAAATTTTGTATAAGTTCTAACAGTGAATCCCGACTTTTGTGATCACAAAGGGATTTCGAATGCTTAAAGCAGTATGTGATATGCTATTTAAAGTATTATGAATTAGTTGAATGAATATGAATCTATGTTTGATTAATGAAATAAGTTTTGTATAAAGATAGTAATTATCTATCTGATAACTAGTTAATATAGTAAACCAAGTTTTCAAAATTTAATATTTTGAGTACATGATTATTTGAGTAGTAAATTTTGCGTTATATGTGAAGTGTATACAATAAGTCTTAGAATGTAAGTTAATAAAGAATAATTTATGGTTTCATTTAACCAGATAATGCCGCCAAGACGTCAAACTCGAAACCAAAGGGCAGAAGAGTCTGTCAACAATGTTGGATGGCAAAAACCAGATCCGATGCAGAACTTTGCGAACATGTTAGCTCAGGCTATGCAGACCGGAATGCCAGCCACAGGGAACCAACCAGATAATAGATTGGCGAATTTGAAAGATTTTAAGGTTGTAGTTCTGCCAGAATTTAGAGGGACAACTGACCCTATAGAAGCCCAAACTTTGGTAAAGAAATAGAAAAATAAGTTTGTAATAGCTAGGGTAGCTGAGGGGCAAAACACAGCTTTTGCCACCTATATGATGAAAGGGGAGACAAATTTTTTGTGGGAAGAAAATCAAGCTAGGGCAGGAGAAGGAGTGGTAGCATGGACTAGATTTAAGACATTCTTCGAGAATTATTTCTCATGAAGTATGCAGGCTAGGATGGAGATAAAATTTTTGTAGTTAAAGCAGAACAATATGACGATGTCAGAGTACGCCACAAAGTTTAATGAATTGGATAGGTTCGCTCCACATCAAGTTGATACAGAGGCAAGAAAGGCAAGGATGTTTGAGTTGGGCTTAATGTTAGGTTTGTAATATTTAAGAACACAATCAAATTGCAAAAATAAGCGAAAACGTGAAAAAATCAGAGTTTAAAATTTTTACAAACCATATACCCGGATCACCATTTATGCACAATTATTAATTAAACGAAAAATTGAAGAACAAGAATCATACCCTTGAAGATCCAAGCTTCCTCAGGTACAAGTTCACCTCCAATTCTTTTCGCGTTCAACTTGAATCCACCGGGTTTGGTTCCTTCCTTTGATCAACGTTAGCCACCCAAGTGTTTGGCCTCTAGAGGTGATCCACCAAGGAAAGAAGAAGGATTCAAGAAGATGGGTGGTTGGCTAAACCCTAGTTTTTCTATCTCTATAGAAAAGGAGCGTACTCTCCAACCATTAGAATAATTACATAGTCTTGATATCTGATATAAGACTCCTCTTATAAAGATATCAAGTAACCCTATTAAAATAAGGTATTATTTAATTAAACCTTTTTAATTAAAGGGGCTCCCTAATCTTATTAGGGATAATTAATTAAACTCTTTTAACTAATTTTCCTTCCTAATCCAATTAGAAATAAATGAGAGTACTTATATTAAATTAATTCCTAAACTCTTTTAGAAATTAAAATAATAATAATAATAATTGTAATAATATTAATAAGACTCCTCTTATTAATTTATATTAAATATTTCTAAAATATTAAATAATAAATATTAAGCTATTTAATTTATTCTATCACCATAGATTAAATTAAATATACATAAATATATTATTACGATTATGCCATTAACTTCTTAAATAATTATTCTTCCTTTTATGGTGTGACCCTTTAGGTTCTCCATATTATTAAACCGGTTGTGAATAAATCAATTAGAACAATTCTAATCTTATTTAAATAAATAAATTAAACAATTAATTTATTTAAATAAATAATATTTATTCTATAATAGGGATAAGCCTCCTAGCGATCAACGACTTTCCGGATAATATAGATTTCAACATTAATCATAAAAGAACCTTTGAGTAAATAGTTACCGTACAATTCAATCCTTCCACCATACAATGTCCCAATTAAATATAAGACATGGAATTCTTTGTCAAGTCTTATTTTATTTAATTATATGTATTTCGACTCTTAAATGCACAACTCCAAATAATGCAAATTAGAAACTTCTTTCTAATTTCATTCTGCCATGGCCAAGGACTACTGGGTTGTCATTTATCGAATCACATAGGACATTTCTCTTCTTTTAATAGAAGTGGTAGATTCTTTATTGATCATATATTATCTCCATGTACAACTTGTTATACCCAAGCATACCCTTTGATATACCCTTAGGGTCTTAAGGAATAAGTCAAAGTATAACTCATCATACACAAGATACTATGATGATCTCAAGTCCAAGGATTACTTACAACTATCACTACTGAGAATTCCTATTGATGAGCAAGTAAAACTCCATTAGGTATTCCTTAGCGAGACACATTCAAAGTGAACTTATTCTCCAATAAGCACCTACATACTTGCTTTAGTGTCTCCACACAAATGATCATGAGATCAATCATCCTCATCCAATGAGCAAGCAACGTATGTACCAATCTTTCCGGATTCACTAATCCCAATTTAGTAATCCAACGATTGGGAACTATTTTAGTTTTAAGCTTTCTAAGAATTTAGATCTCATTAGAATGATCATCATCATTATTCTAAAAGCATTGCTTAAAATTATGGGTTTATCACATATTATAAAACAGCATCATGTAGATAATTAAAAGCCTTTAATAAATTTAATACTTTTTATTAATAAATGAATAAGATTATTATAAAGTATATGCTTTATCATCAAACATGATTGGCTTGTATGCATACTACTTTCAATCTCCCACTTGCACTAAAGCCAATCGTCATGGTATCTCATACTCTTCTTCTCTAAGTGACGATTATCCTGCTGTTGGATAAGCTTCAATAAAAGGATATGCAATGTTGTTCCTGAGAGTGTACTATCTCTATAGTGATTTCCCATCTTTCAATGATTCTTATAATCAAATGAAAGTGCCACAACACATGTTTAGATCCAAGATGAGACTTAGGAACTATTCCTAGTTCTGTAATGAACTTTTATCCAAACAATTAACTTGTAGCTTCATTTATAGCTATATACATTATTTTTATCACTAAACAAACAACTCTTTACTGTTTGGAACCTTTCCAATTCACTACACCACCGTTCAAGGTAACGATTTACCTTATAGTGGATTTTCTGTCATCTTGGTCTGTCTGAAAAACTTGAGTCTGTAAAGCCCTCTAGTTTTAATTCAGACCCACCATGTATGCTCACATCCTTAGTGCCGATTAAGAACTTTAAGATGTTTTTCAACGTCTTACAAATGATCTTCTCCAGAATATGACCGATCAACATTAGATCTTGTATATTTCATTGCATACATGATAGTCACTCATGTGATCTCTCTTTTCAGGAGTCTGTGGGGACTATAAAGAGAGATACACTCCATAGTTCATCAACATGAGACATCTCTTGGAGTTTTCCATGCTAAACGACTTTAGCATCAAATGAATATACGTTCCTTGGGTTAAGTTGAGCATCCTTTTAAATCTATCTATATAGATTTGCATCCCCAATAATGATACTCTTCCCAAATCATTCATGGAGGATTGTTTAGACAACTTTATCTTTACTGATTGTAGCATTGGTATGTAATTCCTCATCCGTAGTATATCAACATATAATACTAGAAATTTCACGACGCTCCCATTAACCCTTTTGTACACACTAGAACTCTTACTCTCATCGTATGTAACTTCTGGATCATCATCTTCTATGATCGTACCTCATCATCATCATCCATGATGAATCCATACCTCCTAGGTAGCTTGTACTATTCCGATTTCATTTACGATTGGGTTGTGGTATAATAGGTCTATCTACAGGTTCCTCTTATTTGACTTATAGTATTTTGTGGTTCTTGAAATCTTCAAGATCTATTATCCTCCCACTAACCCCTTTAATGATAAACATCTTTATCTTAGAAGGCAGCATGTTTCTCAACAAACACCTTTTGCTAAGTAGGATTATAGAACATATGCCCTAAACTTACTTTAGGATGTCCCACAAATCAGACTTGTCAAATTTTGTCCCAAGCTTATCCTTTGAAACCTTTTCACATAAGTTGGACAACCCCTTATCTTAACATACTTAAGATTAGGAATCCTCCTATCCATAACTTTTATGGAGTCTTGGGGTAGGATTTAGAGATTACCTTTTTCGTAGATATGCGACCATTTCTAGGACATGATCCTGAAGGATCTTTGGAATGTCGGTAAAATCATTATGGATCGCACCATGTTCAAATAGGTACGATTTTTCCTTTCAGATACATCAATCAATTATTATGTATCGAGAGGTGTCCATTATGAGAAAACCATTTGAGATGATCTAGAAACTTATTTCACAAGTATTTATTCCTTGATCTAATCAAAGAATCTTAATACATTGTCAATTTGTTTCACTTTTGAATTCTTTGAACCTTTCAAATAATTCATACTTGTATTTCAACAAATACACACATTCAACTCTTTGAATGATCATCTCCTTTTCTTATACTAATTTGTTCAATATGCAAAATTATTTTCATGTAAGTCAAGTATACAAAATTTATTAGTAATATTCCGATTCTATACAAAACATTATTATTATAAATAGAACAAAAATTGTTCTTAATTATAATACCAAAGATTTCATTGTCCAACAATAAAATGGAAATAATATTTTTAACAAGAACCGGAATACAATAACAACTTATTGACTTAATAGATTTGCCTCGTAGGCATTGCTAAACTATAAGTTTCTATGGCTAATATGCGTGACCTTTGCTTCATTTCCCACACATAGGATTACTTACCTTGTTTAACTTTCTATTTCTGCTTGGTCCCTTCATAAATCTATATTTATGATAACCAAAGTCGGTATCCAATACCCAAGTAGAACCTTGACTTAAAGAAAAATTTATTTCAATCATGAACAAAAAGCGATTAGAATGTAGAAACTTCACTAAGCTTCTTTGGTTAGCCTCTGCAAGATGCTTCTTGCGGTTTCTTTCCAGTGTCCAGGCTTATTGCAGTGGAAGCAAGCTCCTTTGCTATCCGTGACGCTTTTGTTCTTATTATCCTTTGTTTATGCCTTTCTATTTACCTTCTTTGAATCGTTATTCTTTTGAGGAAGATCCTTTGGCCCCTACTAGTAAGACTTGATCTTTCTTGGTTGGAAAGTGACTCTCAACATTTTTCAACGTTAATAAATCAAATGAAGGCGATATCTAGCTTGTTCATATGAAAAATTCACAACAATTGTGAAAGGAGTCCGGAGTGAGTGCAAGATCAAATCTTGGCTCAACTCTCCATCCATGACAAAACCGGTTGTCCTAATTGATCAATCAAATTGATTATGTTAAGAACTTTGTATGCATCTACAAAGTGCCATTGGCCATTCTAGATCGGAAGAGCTCCTTAGATATCTCGATATCTATCGGCCCTACTTTCCTCACCATCAACTACTTGATGTTCGTGAATATAGTAGGAGCATCCATAGTTTCATGCCGATTTGAAGCTCAAGCATTACTCATGGATGCGAGTATGATGCATTGAGCTAATGTGCATCATCTTGCCACTTTCTAAAAGTAGCAATCTCTTCCTCAGAGGCATTATTCGCAACCATTGCGAGGATAGGCGTATTAAGGACATAAGATAGCTTTCTTCAAACTATGAGAACTATTCTCAAATTCCTTAACCAATCCGTTTAATTTGGCCTGGTTAAATAACATCTAATATGTTTAGCGGTGATAGTAATTTAGACATTATAAAATTTCGTAAATGAATTTGTAATTAACAACATTTTAACATACATTCTTTTATTAATTACCAAAATAAATTAGGTCTTGTTTTAAATTGGTATCTCCCACTATTTTCTTCAAACTATATTACCCTCAATATATATAGTTCGACAAAATCTAATTAAAGATCTGCTAGTGAGAATAAGGATCCCATTTCAAATGTATATAGCCTTGTGGTGACACAACAAACTATATATAAATAAATAGGTAGACAACTTTTGTCAATTACATCAACAATGCAACTCCTTTTCTTTTGCCTCTTAGATTATTTTGATCAAGTGGTGGCACATCCGAATCAAAATTATCCAAGTTAAGTCCGACCTAGCACTCCATATATTCAAAAAAGAAAAATATCATCCTTGTGGTGACATAACAAAACAATATTGTTCAATTTTCTTTATAAGCATCAAATGTGATAAATTAACATCTTAAATACTTAATACTTGCCTTGTGTTGACACAACAAACTCATATTAAATATTTAATACTCTATTAATTTTATCATGCTAGAAAGCGACGTTCGATATTCCAAATATCTTTGAACGCTTAGGACTTAATATAAAAATTTGAGGGGTTTGTTATTAAAATGTCTCATCTTGTTTAGTGCGCATGCACATATATATATAAAATACGCGACATATTAATGAACATGCGAAGCATGTTTGCATAATATATAATATATATAGTATAAGCATGCACATATAGAATACTATATTCTACCTGGATTGATTATGGACTTTTATTATAGTTTGGTTCACTAGAGCCACCAAGTGAACCAAAAGGTCAAACCTTAGGGGTGCAAGAAATTAATATTTAAATATAACTATTACATTTAAACCCGGGCTCCATTACAAACGGGTCTTCAAGCGCTCCTTGCTCCTTGATCTCCAATTCTTCAAAATTAATACTAACTATTCCTATTACAAAACTATTTAAAATAAATAGAAACCTTGATCAAACCATTAACATGAAGAATCCTGACTTCCTTTAACATGTTTTATCAAGTGGCACGAATCACAAAAAATTATATATATAAGGTGAATCACGTGTAGCAGCTTAAAAACTAAATATATCTCCTGGAACCTTTTAACCAAAGCCTCCAGGAACCTTTTAAAAAAAAAACTAAAGTAATCATATAGCCTGATATACATATAATAATATAATCGGCACCATGATTCAGCCACAACGCAACAAGGCTTACAAATTTTGACAAAATCGTGACTCATGATTAAAGCTACGGATCAGCAGCAAAAAAAAAAAAATGGTTTCGCAATTATTTTTTTTTAAATAAATTTTATACAACAAAATTATGCCCAATTAAATTGTTCTAAACACATATCAATATACATATTAAATTTAACAATTAATAATTTACATAAAGGTTTGGCTCTGATGCCACTGTTAGGTTTGTAATATTCAAGAACGCAATCAAATTGCAAAAATAAGCGGAAACGTGTAAAAATCAGAGTTTAAAATTTTTACAAACCATATCCCGGATCACCCTTTATGCACAATTATTAATTAAACGAAAAATTGAAGAACAAGAATCATACCCTTGAAGATCCAAGCTTCCTCAGGTACAAGTTCACCTCCAATTCTTTTCGCGTTCAACTTGAATCCACCGGGTTTGGTTCCTTCCTTTGATCAACGTTAGCCACCCAAGTGTTTGGCCTCTAGAGGTGATCCACCAAGGAAAGAAGAAGGATTCAAGAAGATGGGTGGTTGGCTAAACCCTAGTTTTTCTATCTCTATAGAAAAGGGCGCACTCTCAACCATGGAATAATTACATAGTCTTGATATTTGATATAAGACTCCTCTTATAAAGATATCAAGTAACCCTATTAAAATAAGGTATTATTTAATTAAACCCTTTTAATTAAAGGGGCCCCTAATCTTATTAGGGATAATTAATTAAACTCCTTTAACTAATTTTCCTTCCTAATCCAATTAGGAATAAATGAGAGTACTTATATTAAATTAATTCCTAAACTCTTTTAGAAATTAAAATAATAATAATAATTGTAAAAATATTAATAAGACTCCTCTTATTAATTTATATTAAATATTTCTAAAATATTAAATAATAATATTAAGCTATTTAATTTATTCTATCACCATAGATTAAATTAAATATACATAACATATTATTACGATTATGCCATTAACTTCTTAAATAATTATTCTTCCTTTTATGGTGTGACCATTTAGGTTCTCTATATTAAATAGGTTGTGAATAAATCAATTAGAACAATTCTAATCTTATTTAAATAAATAAATTAAACAATTAATTTATTTAAATAAATAATATTTATTCTACAATAGGGATAAGCCTCCCTAGCGATCGGCGACTTTCCGGATAATATAGATTTCAACATTAATCATAAAAGAACCTTTGAGTAAATAGTTACCGTACAATTCAATCCTTCCACCATACAATGTCCCAATTAAATATAAGACATGGAATTACTGTCAAGTCTTATTTTATTTAATTATATGTATTTCGACTCTTAAATGCACAACTCCAAATAATGCAAATTAGAAACTTCTTTCTAATTTCATTCGCGCCTTTCGCCAAGGACTCTATTGGGTTGTCATTTATCGAATCACATAGGACATTTCTCTTCTTTTAATAAGTGGTAGATTCTTTATTGATCATATATTATCTCCATATACAACTTGTTATACCCAAGCATACCCTTTGATATACCCTAAGGGTCTTAAGGAATAAGTCAAAGTATAACTCATCATACACAAGATACTATGATGATCTCAAGTCCAAGGATTACTTGTACAACTATCACTACTGAGCAATTCCTATTGTGTGCAAGTAAAACTCCATTAGGTATTCCTTAGCGAGCCACGTTCAAATGAACTTATTCTCCAATAAGCACCTACATATACTTGCTTTAGTGGCTCCACACAAATGATCATGAGATCAATCATCCTCATCCAATGAGCAAACAACGTATGTACCAATCTATCCGGATTCACTAATCCCAATTTAGTAATCCAACGACTGGGAACTATTTTAGTTTTAAGCTTTCTAAGAATTTAGATCTCATTAGAATGATCATCATCGTTATTCTAAAAGCATTGCTTAAAACTATGGGTTTATCACATATTATAAAATAGCATCATGTAGATAATTAAAAGCCTTTAATAAATTTAATACTTTTTATTAATAAATGAATAAGATTGTTACAAAGTATATGCTTTATCATAAAACATGATTGGCTTGTATGCATACTACTTTCACTTAAAACCCTAGCTTTACAACAAGGTGGCGGTGTTGCAGATCAATACTTTTGCTAGCACTCTTGGAAAAGGCTATCTTAGCCGAAGAGGGGAGTGAGGCCATGAGCCTTGACAATAAGGAGAAAAAGAATAAGGGTAAGGTTGAGGGAGCAGTGAAGGTGGAAGCAAGTAGTCGGAGTAAGGGTGAGAAAAGAAAAGGAAATAATTTTGGGAGTATCAAGGTTAAACAAGAAGGTGTGAAAAAGAAGGCAGTGCAGTGTGGGAATTCTAGGAAGAATCACTCAAGGAGTGTCTTAAAGGAAAGTTTGTGTGTTACAAGTGTGGGTAGGAGGGATATATGTGATGCCCCCAAAATAGATATACATCACCAATCTTGAGTCTCCAAATACATGGTACAGAATAAAAATACAAACTTAATTATATAACCGTCGTGTAATATACGACAAAACATAGCTGAGAGTTTTAACAAGAATATTGCCTTCTAGACAATATCCACTCTCAAATAGAGTCCTCATTACATTTGTTGTCACACTATTTTATAGAATAGTGAGGACTACTGTTGATCGATTTCGCAATCAATGAATACGTGCAAGTATACACGGTCAACAAGTAATAAAGTGAAAGTAGAGTATCGTTCCCACGATGAATTATTTAATAAAAATCACCAAGTACTAATTCTTAACCAAACTAATTTTATTTAAACAATCTCAAATCGTGATTTTTCTAATTAATAAAACTAAATTAATCAATTAAAACTAGGTTACTTTATAAATGAATTCAAATAAATAAAGGTTAAGACTCCAATATCCCCAATTATGAACTATAAACCAATTATCCAATTATCCCATTTATTATGCCTACTAAATTGTTAACAGGAATTCTCAAATGCCGAAAGCACTTTCTCAAGTGATCATTTGCCTTCTATTTAACCGAGATTAATTTTGCTATATCTCTATGCAAAACAATTGAATTAAACTCGTTACAACCCCAATTCCTTATGTGTTACATGCGGCAAATAGATATTCTCATTCTATTCACAAACCTAATTATTCACTGTAAAAAATAACTAAGTCACATGATATCATGCCCAGTTCTAACCCTAGAATTCCTTTCTCAGTTCCTTCTAGAGTAACAAGGTAATTACTGATCAGATAATTAATCAATAAGCATAAGGCAAGATAAACAACTCACTTTGACACAAATAATTGGAATATAATGAATAACTAATTCATAGCCATAAAATGTTCAATTGAAATCTTAATAAAAGAGTTAGTTCATAATTAATGAATTAAAACCAAGAATCCACAATTGAATAGACATTAAAAGATAAAAGTATGATAAGAGAAGAGAATAAAATCTGTTGTCAGCAAATCTGATGCTCCCCTCTTGCTCTTGCTCTTTTTCTTGATCTTCAGTGTACTTCAATTTGCTTCAATCTTCAATGGCTAATTAAGAACTAGGGTTTATATTCTAATTTAATGGAGTGTTTTTTCTAGTCTAATCTATGTAATCTCCCTTTATTTATGCCTTACATCATGTATTTATAGGTTACAAGTCCAATTTTTAGCTTAGGAACAAACCCAATCCAATTTGGAGTCAAAAAGGTGTTAAAATTCGCCCAAAACGCGCGTCCAAAGCCCGCTGACCTCTTCCTTCCTCCCAAATACTGGAATGACGCTCAGACATTGCCTTATAGCGCCACGACGCTGCAAATAGGCTTAAAATGGGAGCCCCGGCGCTGCCCTATTTTTTGACATTTTCTGCTCTGACGTCCTTTGGGAAAATGGCCATAACTTCTTCGTTCGAACTCCGATTTTTATGATTCAAGATGATCCGCAAAGAGGAAAAGTAAATCTACAACTTTCATTCTTTGAGTGTTCCGAAATAATGTCTGGAGCTATAGTCAAATTGGCTCTGAAGTGACTATTGTGTAAATGGCAAGCTGAAAACGCGAATCTAGCCACCCCAAACGTCGATCCAAGTAACTTTTGTCGCAATTCCTACAAAACAATATAAAACATGTATGAATAGACACAAACACATAAAAACATCCTAAAAGACATGAGAACAATAATAAATTAAGCCCGAATGTATCCAATTCATGTGTATAAAACTCATTCATCAAATACCCCCAAACTTAAACCTTTGCTTGTCCTCAAGCAAAAACACAAAAGAACTAAAAATAAACAAAATAACTCAACTAAATGAATGCATATGCATAATCTACTTCCTAATATACCTACTGAAACCGAGAGTAATAAATCGATGATGATATATAGCAAGAGCCTCAAAGATACCATTGGTACTCAAACAATATATCCAATCAATTCAAAATCCATAACTCTAACCAATTAGTCAACCCAAACCTGTCATCACCCATGTTGTGTGTGTGTGCTTGTTAACCATTCTAACCAACCGCAGTTCAAGATAATCACATAACAAACTTCTTAAAAGGAAAATTTCAGTTCCAATTCAATTACTTTCGTGAACATGACAACTCCGGTTAAAACTAAGCAATTACCAAGTCTTAAGGTAAATACAGGATTTATTTATACTCTTATTCAATCACGAGGGCATTTTTGCTCTTTCTCGTATTTTATTCATTTTTTTCATGGTTATGCAATGTCTTATTCCATTAGGCTAACAGTGTCACCCCTTAGCGAGCTTTCAACCAACGACTCCCAGACCATATAAGTCCTTAGGGCGCTAGGTGTTAAGACACCCTTTCGGGAGTACTTGCTCAAGTAATAAAGGCCCCGAAACAAAACTAACCATGGTTTTTCTCTTCTTTTTTTTTCATCATCTCTTTTCTTTTTTTTTCTTTTTTCTGGATTTTCTATTTTTTTTTCTCTTCATCAATTTTTTTTAGTATATATATCCCATAGATTCCCCCAAACTCAAGCTTTTACGTCATTCCAACCTTTACCGCCAGTTCACTAATTTCCTTAAATTTTAACAAAGATTTTCTCTTAGAAACAAATTATGAAACCCTTGAACCAAGTGGATTAAAATAGTTAAACTTTAAGTGCTAACCTAGGTTACATAAGTTTGAGACGGAGCTTAGATTATCATCATGATTAAAATTAAAACTCATCATCAATTATCAACACCGCTCAAGTTAACATGCAAAACCAATCTTATCATAAAGTAGAGCTAAGACCACACCAACCTATCACATGATTCATGCAAAAATAAGAAAAAATGCAATTATACTACATGAACACATATATGAAGATGCAAAAAAAAAATACCATGTATTATATGTAACCTAAAAAAAACATAATGCTAACACATAAAAAAAAATAAACTACTATGCAGATAACTAAAAAAATACCATGTATTATATGCAACCTAAAAAAAACATAATGCTAACACATACAAAAAAAATAAACTACTGTGCAGATAACTAACTATATGCAGTATGACACTAAAATGCCCCCAAACTTAAACTAGACATTGTCCTCAATGGCTACAATAGAAAAAATTAAAGCAGAGGACTTCCCTAAAAATATAGCAATCTTCCTCCTTGTCCGCTAAGTTTGGAGAATAGGCTAAGCACATGGAACAAATTGGGCACCACACTTGAATTTGACTTGAATAACCTGTAAAACCATGATAGAAGCAATTTTATTAACTCCTAAATAAATGCAAATTCAAAACTACTAATATAAAACTTAATAAAAACTAAAAATAAAAATTGAACTTGGGTTGCCTCCCAATAAGCGCTTGTTTTATAGTCTCAGCCTAACTTCTTCAATTCTCTATCCAATTCCCCTACGAAAATTGAGGAACCCTCCATCCATCAGAAGCAATGTCTCTTTTGGGAGGTTCCCATTAGCAAAAACCCTTGAATTGAAGTCACCTAGCATGCTTTTTGTAGATAGGATCCCCATTAAGAATGACAAACCACTAGGTGTTTCCTCCATTATGTCGATGATCAGATTAGGGCATTGAAGCTTAATAAACATAATAGAATCTTCCTCTATCTTCTCCTTTTCATCCCACCATGACTCCCATTTGTATTTAGCTCTTATGTTACCAAGAGCTTTGCCGACGACATAACTTCCAATTGGGCATGGTTTTGCAAAACTGCCCGGATTCTTGAACTTTGGTGGAGGAGGCACATGGGATACTAATGAAATTGGCTCATCTTCGTTGGTACTCAAAGTTAGATCTTTGCCGATCTCTTTTCTTGGTCCGAAGTCTTTCCTCTCTTTCAACATTTATATCATTTGGCACTTCGATTCTGATTTGGTTCTGCTCACCATCGGTCTCTTAATTCATCATGTAGAGCCAAGTGTATTGAGGGCGATTTTTCAACGCATGTGCTATCTCGCCCCAATTGATTTTCCAGATTCTTGATCGATGCATTTCGACTTTGTATACTCACTCCATTTGATTAAGTTTTTTTCATGTTCCTCGTGTTTCTTTTCAGAAGCTTTAATAACTTTTTCCAAGGCTTCCTCCCAATTTGAATGTTCTTCCTGTTGTAGTGGAGGTGGACACAAGAAATCCGGTGGGTATGTTGGACTTGGAGCGTAAAATTGATCTTGATTGATACTCCATGAAAAATCCGGGTGATACCCCCAATCCTGATGATAGTTGTTGGGATAGACATAATTATTGGGGTAATCACCACCATACTGTACCGGCTCGAAACTGATGGCGCATTGATGACTCATATTATTTCCAGCATAATAATCACAAGTAACCGCCACACTTTGATGACGTTGAGCTTCAAAAGCTTCAAACATCCTCGAAAGTGTCTCCATCTGTGCTGATAATGCAGAAAGTTTCTCGAGTCTGTCAATCTCCGCTCCCCTTGGTTGACTCATGTTCGTGTATGGCCATTGATACGCAAAGTCATCCATGGTACCTAAAAAGAGAGAAATATAGGAAGAGAATGAAAAATAAAAATGTTTAAATTAAGACTAATTTGATTGAAATTAATATTGGTAAATAATTATTAAATTAATTCCCCGGCAACGGCGCCAAAAACTTGTTGATTAATTTCGCAATCAATGAATACGTGCAAGTATACATGGTCAACAAGTAATAAAGTGAAAGTAGAGTATCGTTCCCACGAGGAATTATTTAATAAAAATCACCAAGTAATAATTCTTAACCAAACTAATTTTATTTAAACAATCTCAAATCATGATTTTTCTAATTAATAAAACTAAATTAATCAATTAAAACTAGGTTACTTTATAAATGAATTCAAATAAATAAAGGCTAAGACTCCAATATCCCCAATTATGAACTATAAACCAATTATCCAATTATCCCAATTATTATGCCTACTAAATTGTTAACAGGAATTCTCAAATGCCAAAAGCCCTTTCTCAAGTGATCATTTGCCTTCTATTTAACCAAGATTAATTTTTCTATATATCTATGCAAAACAATTGAATTAAACTCGTTACAACCCCAATTCCTTATATGTTACATGCGGCAAATAGATATTCTCATTCTATTCACAAACCTAATTATTCACTGTGCAAATAACTAAGTCATATGATATCATGCCCAGTTCTAACCCTAGAATTCCTTTCTCAATTCCTTCTAGAGTAACAAGGTAATTACTGATCAGATAATTAATCAATAAGCATAAGGCAAGATAAACAACTCACTTTGACATAAATAATTGGAATATAATGAATAACTAATTCATAGCCATAAAAAGTTCAATTAAAATCTTAATAAAAGAGTTAGTTCATAATTAATGAATTAAAACTAAGAATCCACAATTTAATAGACATTAAAAGATAAAAGTATGATAAGAGAAGAGAATAGAATCTGTTGTCAGCAAATCTGATGCTCCCCTCTTGCTCTTGCTTTTGATATTCAGTGTTCTTCAATTTGATTCAATCTTCAATGGCTAATTAAGAACTAGGGTTTATATTCTAATTTAATAGAGTGTTTTTTCTAGTCTAATCTATGTAATCTCCCTTTATTTTATGTCTTACATCATGTATTTATTGGTTACAAGTCCAATTTTTAGCTAAGGAACAAACCCAATCCAATTTGGAGTCAAAAAGGTGTCAAAACTCGCCCAAAACGCGCGTCCAGTTGCCCTTTAACCTCTTCTCTTCCCGGCCCCAAATATTTGAACGATCTTCGACATCGCTTTATAAGCGCCGGTGCTGCCCCATTTTCTGACATTTTCTGCTTCGACGTCCTTTGGGAAAATGGCCATAACTTCTTCTTCTGAACTCCAATTTTGATGATTCAAGCTGATCCGGAAAAAGAAAAAGTAGATCTACAACTTTCATTCTTTGAGTTTTCCGAAATAATGTCCGGAGCTATAGTCAAATTGGCTCTGAAGTGACTGCTGTGTAAATGGCAAGCCGAAAACGCGAATCTAGCCACCCCAAACGTCGATCCAAGTAACTTTTGTCCCAATTCCTACAAAACAATATAAAACATACATGAATAGACACAAACACATAAAAACATCCTAAAAGACTCGAGAACAACAATAAATTAAGCCCGAATTTATCCAATTTATGTGTATAAAACTCACTCATCAACTACTAATACACCATCTCGGATCATCACTCCGTTCCCCGACTAGTCCCGGCTACGTTCTTATTTCCTGAAGAGAACAATGAAAGCAAAAGGGTGATCTCAACTAGCCCAGTAAGAAATATTATGACTAAGATAATGCAGAATAAATTATCATTAGTCTTCAACAATGTTAAACTGATAAAATACAATAGACATCAAGTTTAACTGCAATGGAATAAGCAATCCATTAGAAGAGTACAGTAGAGCATAAAATTTACTATCTACTATGATTTAAAATTTTTCATCAATTTTTATCGTTGAGACTCAACTTAATAAATAAACCACATCATCGATTCATCCCTACACTACGGGCCAAGGATATTCATTAAATCATCAATGGTCATGACTATACCGAATAATCCCTGGTAATAATCATACCAAAAAGCGTCCATCCATCAATGCACTATGTGAATTGATGACTTTTACCACATCATTTATAACATTATAGGTCATGATTATACCGAATGATCCCTGGTCATAATCATACCAAGTCCATCTATACACATAAGCCAAAGATGACTTTCATCACAATATAAGCATGAGGATGAGGACAATGACATAATAATTTAATAAAACAAATTCAAGAATAAATTTTAAAGATTTATAAGTTAATTTATCCTGAAATCAATAACATCCAAATTGTCAACATGATACTACTTTGTGGAGTAAAATTCAAGAATGCTCAGAAGAATATTTCCATGAAAAGATACTGGATGAAGCGCAAATATCCAGGATATTCTACTAATTTCATGTAGTATAGAAGTCAAAACTTTAACTAACTGAGTATAATAAAATATATGAAACTGTAAATCGATTTTCGTCCGCCATGCGTTAATCCACGTAGATAGATCATTTCCACAATTTAATAAGGAATGAATACGAAGGATCATTCACCATACATGTGATAATCCACATAAACAGGTTATTCCAATAGAATAATAAAGAATGGAATAACAAAAGAATTCACCAGGCATGCGATAGACCACACAGATAGGTTATTCCCAACCGAATAATAAAGAATGGAACTAGGTTATGCGTAATCTGCACAGACAGTATAGTACTTTCAACTATACCTCCATCTTTAATTTAGTCATGCAAGTATTATCAATCTTGCACCAACTCCCCTAATAGTACTTGAATGTGAATTAATACTGCACACATGTGAACAAATAGTTATATGCATGTGAATTAATAGCAATTAATTGCTCATTTATCCGAGTAATTACCCGAAAACTTCTAGACATCAATTATTATTGAAATAAATGCTGATTTCCACTAACACTAATAATTCCTACACAATGGAACTATCAATTTCATCTTTAATCAACACGAACTTATTCATCATTAATATTATAATTCACAATATTTAATAACCAGGTCGTTCTTGTAACGACCGAGAAATTCGGATCTTATGTAAAAATGTTTTTATTAAATTAAATAAAAATAAAATTATATTATATTTGTTATCAAGATGGTTGTCATTCTATAACCTATTGATATTGGAATGTCGTAGTATTTAAGCTACATGAAGGAATTAAAGTGTTTGAATTTCTAAGACGAAAATAAAAGTTTTTCGAGAAATTTTCTGAAAAACACTATTCATCGATATTTGCTCGGGAATTATTTTTAAATTTCTGAGAAATACGTGATGATAGAATATTAAGGTAAGACGGATTATGTAATAATAATCTAGTTATGGAAAACATAATGTTTTGCTTGTGGACTTAAATTAAGAATGTAAGGAAAGTGAAGAATTAATACGTTAAGAGATAATCGTATGATATGTGAGTATTGTACAAAGAAAGAAAACGAGTATAATACGAGGTATTATACGAGTTAGTACGAAGGAAGAAATATCATATATTACGAAGTAGTATATGAAGTATAATACGATGATGATACATAAACTATAAGTATATGTATTAAGTAATGAAAATGGACTTAGAAGATTGATTATAATTGGTACAAGCCCAAATGAATTAAGGGTTAAGGCCCAAGCTAGATTCCATGAGTTGTCTAACCCATGGGGCAACCCATAGTAATATGAGTAATTTGAGTGGTGATCAAGATAAGTGATAACCAAGATAAGTGGTGATCAAGTAAATAAAGTAATGGCCAAGTTAGGTGAGTAATAACCAAGCAAAGGATAGGATTTGTGTTGATCAACTTATGAATAGTAAGGAGGTGGTTTAGTGTATTGACTAAATTGCCCTAAACCTTGCAAGTTCTATAAATAGTGAAGGTTGTCAAGTTATTTGCTAGTTGTCAAATAATCTAAACACTCTCTCTCAAAGTGCTTAATTGTTAGGGTGAGTAAGTTGTAATAAGCTACTTACATAACAAGAAGAAAGAAACTATTTATCAAGAACTTCTAAAGTAAGATCCTCTTCTCCAATTATCTTCTATATCTAACATGATAGGTTGATAAGAAAAGTTTGGATTAAGGAACATGAATGATAAAAAGTAAGACGTATGTGTAAGTAATGAACTTAAGCCATATAAGTTGGTAATAAGTCCTTTAAGCTAGCATAAGTTATAAACTTATGTGAAGGAATTATGAACTTATAATGAGTTTTGCAATATAAGGAATATGGAAGTAAATGAACTTTTATGATCATATGTATCAAGTATACATAAGAAAAGCTATATGATGAGAACATATATGGATGATGATGGAGAAACTTTGATGATCATAAGGTCTTCAATGATAAGGTTATAAGTAGTTTATAAATTGACAAGTTATAAGCTCACGAAAGAAATAAGGGAAAATCCAACTTGAACTATAAGTTGTTGGAATTAGCATGTTAAGATGTTCACATTATGAATGAAATTCATTTGTAATATTAAACAAATCATAAGAAGGAAGATTTGCCAGAAATCGTACGATTAGACGTTGATCGTCGAATTCGTAAATTTCCCGGAATGGAAGTCAAATTTTGAGTTTGAGTTCGGCAACGTTGTTTTCCAATGGAGACAAGTCCTATTTGTCATTTAAGAGTTACAGACTTGAAAATGGATGAATTCGACTTAGAACGAAGAAAGAAGCGTTGAAGCGTTCACGACGTTTATCGTTTACGTTAAAATGAACCAATAGGTGAATTTTAGCAAGCGAAGTTGAATAAATAAAATTCTTGCATGAGCAGCGTAGATTACGTAATTTGTGAACCGTATGCTTTTGAGCGAGCCAATTCGGACTTATAACGAAGAAGTTATGCATCCGGGAAGTTCGCAAAATTTTAAGAATTTAAAAATTTTACGGTGTGACAGAGTTGCCATGGCCAACCCTAGGCCATTGACCGCACTGCAGTGAGGTCTGGAGAGCTCATGCTCGCTAACTAACTCATGTGCAAAGACGAAGCTATAAGGGAAAGCACGGTGCTCAAGGCGCTCGAGACCATGGACGATGAAGAAGAAGAGTTGGAAGTAGAGGGAAAGGTTTACAATTAAACATTGAATGTAAGCATACATGAAGGAATATAAGATAACATTGTTAGGATTTATAAAACTTTAAGAATGTGAGTAAAGGTTGAAACAACCTTGTGGAATATAAATAAATGTGAATGAAATAGGAATGAATAATAATTAAGTCTAATATGCAAATTAGATTGAGATGAAGGGTAAGATATAGTCGGATACATACTTGATTATATGTAACCTAATGTAAGGCATTATGTGATCATGTATTGTAGAGACTTGAAAGACTTAAATGTAAAGTAAAATACTCAGTAGCAGATGCTAAAGGCAAGTATTCTAACTCTTGTCTTAGTTCAATCTGAACAAGTTTTCGACGTTCATGTATTCTTACGCATGAATTGAAGTGCAATGAAGTAAAGCCAGTTCTTTGGCTAGACTTGATATATTGAGTGGATTGTTGATAATCTATTCATCTGTTATCAAATGTTATGATCTTTTGTCAACTATTTGATATGGTTTTTAAAAGAATACTGAAATGTTAAACAAATGTTTTTTCGGTAAAACGACAGGCACGTGAAGTTGCCAAATGATTAAACGTAAATAGGTTTAATGGATGTAGTGTTGATCAACATAGAGTACAATAAGTGATCACCTAGAAGTGCTCGTAAGTAATATCCCTAAGGCTTACGGACTTAGTTCCGTTGTTGTTCTTTTAAAAAAAGAATGAATACTCGTGGTCTTTGGACCGGAGTGAATATTTTCTTGAATATTATTCATTGTGAAACATTTTGAAAGAAAGATGAAGTGCTATTTTGAATTATCAATAGTACTTCATAACTATTGTTCAGTTATCGAAGATATACGATTCATATGTATCAAGTATGTTGTTATTGGAATTGTTATACTTGCTGAGCTAGTTATGCTCACTCTTGCTTGAACCATATGAATGCAGCTAAGACTGAACGTCCCGAAGGATCGAATAAGGATAAAGGAAAAGCTAAGGCAGATTTTTAAGCTGTCTGGTAATAGTATAGGTCAATTGTTGTAATGTAATGAATATTATGACAAGGAACCTTTCTAATGGGTTTAGAACCTAGGAAATATAAATATTACTTTGAATATATATAGAAGTATGTTTGTTCTTTGAGACTTTTCAATTGAATGAATGTATGAATGTTGTACAGTATAGCACCATCTGTCGGGTTGGAAGATACCCGGATTTGGGGGCGCTACAAGTTGGTATCAGAGCCTAGATTATAAAACTTAAGGGCGATTAGAACCTTAAGTCATAACCTTAATAAAGAAGTAAAAGATGAAAGATAACCTTATAAAAATGCATTATATTATATTATGTGTTTTTATTAGTTTACTGACATGTACTAATCAAACTATATTGTTTTATTGTTGATGTCAGGAGAAAATGATATGTATAGAGACATATATATTATGAGCGAGGACTCGGTTAATCGGGTAGAGATACTAACTAATCCCGTAGCGATAGAGCCAGAGGTGGTGACAATCGAGTCTGGAGACTCGGACAATTTAGACTACATGTCCATATTTGATGGTATGATGGAGGAAGAGGTGGACGTAATGTCCTTTGATCAGGTTCCACCTATAGAGGAATGGTCTACGTGGGAGTCAATGAAGAGCCTTTATTTATGTCGGGTTTTGGATGAAGCGTCCACCTCTTGTCAAGAGGTGAAGGAATTGAAAGAGGAACTCCAAGCTGTCCGTGAGGACAAGGTTAACATGGAGGGTATGTGGGAAGAGGAATATGATGACCGTGTTATGGCTAAGGACAAGGTCCGAGAGCTGAAAGGTGAATTCTTTGAGCTCAAGCAGGAGCTAAAGATTAAATAGAAGAAGCTGGAGAGGATGTCCTATATACATAGGAGTTCTCACGTAGACTTCTAGCAGCAAGTAGCTGGATATCCAATGGAAGCAGGGCAGACTCGACATACCATTAGTCGAGATGTCATAGTCGGTTTGGCTAAGAAAGATTTCGAGAATGCCATTCGGCAGATGTAATCTAGCAATAGCTAGAGTAGATTAGATATGTAAATATTATGTATCTTGTAGTGATGTAAAACCCTCTTTTGTATATCAAGGGTGGTCTTTTATAAATCCCAATTTTTGGAAAGTAATGGCGGGATGGTAATGTAATCAGCTAAGGCTGAGTAATGTAAATAATGTAGTATTATACTACAAGTAAGAATTAATATAATTCTCTTTTATGGAACATATTGAGCAATGAGTATGAGTTATTGTTTTATCACAAATAATAACTAAACCACAAGAAGAAAGTAATAATGATGTGTTGTTTTCTTAACAGCAAAATGCCGCCAAGAAGGAGACAACGAAATCAAGATGATAATGTTAATCAACCGGAGGGTGGTCCGGTTAATCCAATGCAGGAGTTCGTTAATCTTTTAACGGCTGCATTTAATAGAACGGGGGCTAATGTACCCGTAATTCCTGGAGTAGTACGAGCTACTACTTTTAAGGACTTTAAAAGTGTCGGTCCGCCGAAGTTCAAAGGAACTACGGACCCTATAGAAGCCCAGACTTGGGTAAAAGAAATTGAGAAAGCATTTGTTATAGCAAATGTTGAGGAGGGTCAAAAGGTTGCCTTTGCAACCTATTTGATGAAAGGAGAGGCCAACTTCTGGTGGGAGGCAAACTAGGCTAGGGCCGATATAGGAAACTTAACGTGGGAAAGGTTTAAGGAGATTTTCTTCGAGAACTATTTTCCCACTAGTATGCAGGGGAGAATGGAAATGAGGTTTCTTGAATTAAAACAAGGGGATATGACAGTTCTCCAGTATGCTGCCAAGTTTAATGAACTGGCACGATTTGCTCCACACCAAGTGGACACTGAAGTGAGGAAGGCTAGGAGATTCAAGCAGGTCTTGAAACCCTGGCTCTATAGCCAGATCTCGGTGTTTCAAAGTACTTCCTTTGGAACCATACTAAAGAAGGCAATAATTGCCGAAGGTGGGAATGAGGCTCTCAGCCAGTACCACAAGGATAAGAAAAATAAAGGGAGAGCTAAGGGAGGAATAAAGACCGAGGGAGCCAGCAGAAGTGGAGACGGTCAGAAGAGGAAGGTTTTTAACTCTGGGAATACCGGAGTGAAACAAGGAGATTCCAAAAGAAGGATGGAGGCCTGTAAAACCTGCGGGAAGACTCACTTAGGAGTCTGTCTCAAAGGAAAGGTCGTATGTTATAACTATGGACAAGAAGGGCATATTTGGCCTAACTGTCCCAATCCGAAGAAAAATCACGGATGTTTTGTATGTGGTTCCACTAACCACATAGCAAAGAATTGCCCGAAGAAGGGTATAGAAGGAAATAAGGGCACTAATAGCAGAAAGTTGGCTATTAGTGGTCCAGCTCAGCCGGGTAGATCAATGGCCCACACTTTTAATATGACGGTCCAAGATGCGGTGGCATCAGGGGATGTAGTTGTAGGTATTATTCTGATCAATAACATAAATGCATACGTGCTATTTGATTCGGGTGCTACTTGTTCGTTTATAGCATGTGATTTTGCTAGACGACTAGAATTACTTCCCGAAAAGTTGTCTATACCTTTGAACATTAAGGTAGCAAACGAAGAGATAATTCCTGTTGAAAGTATTCATAGGAGTTGTTGCGTAGATGTACGTGGTTGTAAGTTATCGGTAGATTTAATACCGATAAAGTTGGGAGAATTCGATGTAATTCTTTGTATGGATTGGTTGATTAACCATAGAGCAATTATAGATTGCCAAAAGAAATGTGTAAGCATCAGAACGCGGAAATAACCTCCGGTAGTATTTTATGGTAATAAATTACCGGGTCGTTCGTGTTGTCTTACGATGACACAAACTAGGAAACTGTTAAGGAAGGGGTGTGTAGGTTATCTATTCCATGTTGTTGATACCCAACGAGTGGGAGTAACCATGGAACAAATACCTATAGTGAACAAATTCACAGATGTATTTCCAAGTGAGTTACCGGGTTTACCGCCGGATAGGGAGATTGAATTGGTTATAGACATTGTGCCAGGAGCGGCACCAGTCTCAAGGGCACCGTATCGTATGGCGCCTGTGGAAATGAAGGAGCTAATGGATCAGTTGTAGGAACTATTGGATAGGAAGTACATTCAACCGAGTGTTTCTCCATGGGGGGCACCGGTGTTGTTTGTCAAGAAGAAAGATGGATCGTTAAGGCTTTGTATCGACTATCGAGAGTTGAACAAGCTAACGATAAAGAATAAATACCCATTGCCCAAGATCGATGATATTTTTGATCAGTTAAAAGGGGCAAAGTATTTTTCTAAAATAGATTTGCGGACGGGGTATCACCAGGTGAAGGTGATAAAGGAGGATGTACCAAAGACGGCATTCAGAACTCGTTATGGTCATTACGAGTTTCTGGTAATGTCATTTCGGTTGACGAATGCACCAGCTGCATTTATAGATATGATGAATAGAGTGTTCAAATTATATTTGGACAAGTTCATCATTGTGTTTATTGATGATATTCTAGTCTATTATAAGATGCCAGAAGATCACGCTGAACATTTATGATTAGTGTTGGAAACACTAAGGAAGGAGAAGTTATATGCGAAATTCACCAAGTGTGAATTTTGGCTAAAAAAGGTACAGTTTTTAGGTCATGTCATTGACCAAGAAGGGATTTTAGTGGATCCAGCGAAGGTAGAAGCAGTGATGAATTGGGAACAACCGAAAACACCGACTGAGGTGCAGAGTTTTTAGGGTTAGCGGGATACTATCAAAGATTTATCCAAGATTTTTCAAAGATAGCTACCCCGTTGATTAACTTGACAAGGAAGACGGTGAAATACGTATGGACGAACAAATGTGAAGACAGTTTTCAAGAACTGAAGAAAAGATTAATTGAAGCGCCTGTTTTGTCATTGCCAGATGACACAGAAAATTTCGTAGTATATAGTGATGCTTCGCATAGAGGACTTGGTTGCATGCTCATGCAGCATGGAAAAGTCATTGCGTATGTTTCACGGCAGTTGAAGGATTATGAGAAAGTTTATCCTACTCATGATCTGGAACTGGCCGTGGTAGTATTTGCCCTAAAGATATGGAGGCATTATCTTTATGGGGAGAAATATGAGATATATACGGACCATAAGAGTCTAAATTATATTTTCACTCAGAAGGAGTTGAATATGAGGCAGAGAAGATGGCTAGAGTTGATAAAGGATTACGATTGTGAAATCCTGTATCACCTTGGGAAAGCCAATGTAGTCGCCGACACCTTAAGTAGGAAGGATCGGGAAAGGTTGTCTATGTTAACGACTCAAAATGAGTTAATAACAGAGATGGCTAGGATGGAAATAGAATTAAAGATGCCGAGTGAATCGGGAAAAATACTTTGTACGACGGAGATGCAATCTACCATCGTAGAGAGAGTCAAGATGGTACAACTCAAGACTGATGAGTGTAACCTAATGAAGAAGCTGTTATCCGAGAAGGAAGATGCAAAGTATTGTCTTGATAATGTAGGATTATTAGGATTTGAAGGAAGAATTTGGGTTTCGAATGAGACGGAATTAAAGGAGCAAGTATTACAAGAAGCTCATAGTTCGAGGTACTCGATACATCCTCGTAGCACTAAGATGTATCAAGACCTTCGACAGAGTTTTTGGTGGCCGAACATGAAGAGAGAAATAATAGAGTATGTAAGTAAGTGCTTGACTTGTCAAAAAGTTAAGGCGAAACATCAACGACCCAGTGGCTTGTTAAAGTCATTGGAGATTCCAGAATGGAAGTGGGAGCATATCTCGATGGATTTCGTGGTGGGACTTCCAACAACGGTAAAAGGGTACGATTCAATTTGGGTAATAGTTGATCGATTGACGAAATCGGCTAACTTCTTACCAATTAGGGTCATGTATAACTTAGACCAGTTAGCTAAACTCTATATCAAGGAAATTATTTCCAGACATGGAGTACCAGTATCGATTGTGTCAGATCGTGATCCACGATTCACATCGAACTTTTGGAGAAGTTTGCAAGAACAGCTGGGAACCCAGTTGAAGTTAAGCACAGTTTATCATCCACAAACTGATGGGCAGAGTGAGAGAACAATTCAGACATTAGAAGACATGTTAAGGTCTTGCGTCATGGATTTCAAGGGTAGTTGGGATGATCATATGCCACTGGTAGAGTTTGCTTATAACAACAGTTATCATGCAAGCATAGGTATGCCACCTTATGAAGCTTTATACGGAAGAAAGTGCAGAACACCATTGTGTTGGGATGAGGTGGGAGAACACCGAATGCTAGGACCAGAATTGGTGCAGCAAACAGCGGATGTGGTTAAGTTAATTCGGGTGTGTCTTGTTTCAGCTCAAGACAGACAGAAGAAATATGTGGACTCGCATAGATTAAACCGAGAGTTCGAAGTAGTTTCGTATGTGTTTCTGAAGGTATCTCCTTGGAAAGGAAAGATACGCTTTGGAAAGAAAGGAAATTTAAGTCCAAGATTTATAGGACCTTTTGAGGTATTAAAAAAGGGTGGGAGAGGTAGCTTATATGATAGCGTTACCTCCAGACCAAGAGAGAATACATAACGTGTTTCACGTATCTGTATTACGTCCATATAAGCCGGACTATAAGCATGTAATCGAGTATGAGCCGATTCATATCGAGAAGGATTTAACGTATGAGGAATCGTCGATTCAAATCATTGATAGGAAAGAACAAGTTCTGCGGAACAAAGTAATACCATCAGTAAAGGTATTATGGAAGAACCACGATGCCGAAGAAGCAACGTGGGAATTAGAAGAAAAGATGAAGAAAAATTTTCCTCATCCGTTTGAGTAAAGAAAGACGAGATTCTGGGGACAGAATCTTTACAAGGGGGGAATAATGTAACGACCGAGAAATTCGGATCTTATGTAAAAATGATTTTATTAAATTAAATAAAAATAAAATTATATTATATGTGTTATCAAGATGGTTGTCATTCTATAACCTATTGATATCGGAATGTCGTAGTATTTAAGCTAAGTGAAGGAATTAAAGTGTCTGAATTTCTAAGACGAAAATAAAAGTTTTCCGAGAAATTTTCTAAAAAATACTATTCATCGGTATTTGCTCAGGAATTATTTTTAAATTTTTGAGAAATACGTGATGATAGAATATTAAGGTAAGACTGATTATGTAATAATAATCTAGTTATGGAAAACATAATGTTTCGCTTGCGGACTTAAATTAAGAATGTAAGGAAAGTGAAGAATTAATGTGTTAAGAGATAATCGTATGATATGTGAGTATTGTACGAAGAAAGAAAACGAGTATAATACGAGGTATTATGCGAGTTAGTATGAAGGAAGAAATATCGTATATTATGAAGTAGTATACGAAGTATAATACGATGATGATACATAAACTATAAGTATATGTATTAAGTAATGAAAATGGACTTGGAAGATTGATTATAATTGGTACAAGCCCAAATGAATTAAGGGTTAAGGCCCAAGCTAGATTCCATGAGTTGTCTAACCCATGGGGCAACCCATAGTAATATGTGTAATGTGAGTGGTGATCAGGATAAGTGATAACCAAGATAAGTGGTGATCAAGTAAATAAAGTAATGGCCAAGTTAGGTGAGTAATGACCAAGCAAAGGATAGGATTTGTGTTGTTCAAGTTATGAATAATAAGGAGGTGGTTTAGTGTATTGACTAAATTGCCCTAAACCTTGCAAGTTCTATAAATAGTTAAGGTTGACAAGTTATTTGCTAGTTGTCAAATAATCTAAACACTCTCTCTCAAAGTGCTTAATTATTAGGGTGAGTAAGTTGTAATAAGCTACTTACATAAGAAGAAGAAAGAAGCTATTTATCAAGAACTTCTAAAGTAAGATCCTCTTCTCCAATTATCTTCTATCTCTAACATGATAGGTTGATAAGAAAAGTTTGGATTAAGGAACATGAATGATAAAAAGTAAGACGTATGTGTAAGTAATGAACTTAAGCCATATAAGTTGGTAATAAGTCCTTTAAGCTAGCATAAGTTATAAACTTATGTGAAGGAATTATGAACTTATAATGAGTTTTGCAATATAAGGAATATAGAAGTAAATGAACTTTTATGATCATATGTATCAAGTATACATAAGTAAAGCTATATGATGAGAACATATATGGATGATGATGGAGAAACTTTGATGATCATGAGGTCTTGAATGATAAGGTTATAAGTAGTTTATAAATTGACAAGTTATAAGCTCATGAAAGAAATAAGGCAAAATCCAACTTGAACTATAAGTTATTAGAATTAGCATGTTAAGATGTTCACATTATGAATGAAATTCTTTTGTAATATTGAACAAATCATAAGAAGGAAGATTTGCCAGAAATCGTACGATTAGACGTTGATAGTCGAATTCGTAAATTTTCCGGAATGGAAGTCAAATTTTGAGTTTGAGTTCAGAAATGTTGTTTTCCAATGGAGGCAAGTCCTATTTGTCATTTAAGAGTTGCAGACTTGAAAATGGACAAATTCTGACTTAGAACGAAGAAACGAGTGTTGAACGTTCACGAACGTTTATCTTTTACGTTAAAAATGAACCAATAGGTGAATTTTTAGCAAACGAAGTCGAATAAATAAAATTCTTGCATGAACGCATAGATTGCGTAATTTGTGAACCGTAGGCTTTTGAACGAGCCAATTCGGACTTATAACAAAGAAGTTATGCGTTGGGAAGTTTGCAAAATTTAAAGAATTTAAAAAAATTATGGTGCACAGAGTTGGCGCCGCGGCGCCAACCCTAGGCCATTTGACCGCGCCGCAACGTGAGGTCCGGAGCTCATGTGATCGCTAACTTCAGTACTGTTGCATGCCATGAAATATAAGGGGAAAGCCAGTAGCCAGCAAGCGCCGTGCTCGCAGACCATGGACAGTGAAGAAGAGTTGCAAGTAGAGGGAAAGGTTTTCAATTAAACATTGAACGTAATCATACATGAAGGAATATAAGATAACATTTTTAAGCTTTATAAAACCTTAAGAATGTGAGTAATGGTTGAAACAACCTTGCGGAATATAAATAAATGTGAATGAAATAGGTATGAATAATAATTAAGTCTAATATGAAAATTAGATTGAGATGAAGGGTGTTGATCGATTTCGCAATCAATGAATACGTGCAAGTATACACGGTCAACAAGTAATAAAGTGAAAGTAGAGTATCGTTCCCACGAGGAATTATTTAATAAAAATTACCAAGTACTAACTCTTAACCAAATCAATTTTATTTAAACAACCAATAATTGTGATTTTTCTAATTAAGAAAACTAAATTAACTAATTAAAACTAGGTTACTTTATAAATGAATTCAAATAAATAAAGGCTAAGACTCCAATATCCCCAATTATGAACTATAAACCAATTATCCAATTATCCTAATTATTATGTTCTCTTGAATTGTTATGTGAATTCTCAAATGCCAAAATCCCTCTCTTGAGTGATCAATTGCCTTCTATTTAACCCATTAATTTTGCTATATCTCTATGTAAAACAATTGAATTAAACTCACATAACCCCAATTCCTTATGTGTTACACGCGGCAAATAGATATTCTCATTCTATTCACAAACCTAATTATTCACTGTGCAAATAACTAAGTCACATGTCACCATGCCCAGTTCTAACCCTAGAATTCCTTTCTCAATTCCTTCTAGAGTAACAAGGTAATTACTGATCAGATAATTAATCAATAAGCATAAGGCAAGATAAATAACTCACTTTGACATAAATAATTGGAATATAATGAATAACTAATTCATAATCATAAAAAGTTCAATTGAAATCTTAATGAAAGAGTTACTTCATAATTAATGAATTAAAATCAAAAATCTACAATTGAATAGACATTAAAAGATAAAAGTAAGAGAAGATAAGAGAATATAATCTATTGTCAGTAGCCTTGAGACTCCTCTTTCGCTCCTACTTTGAATCTTCAATCATCTCCAAGTTGCTTCAATCCCCAAAACTAATAAGAACTAGGGTTATGTTCTAATCTAAAGGAGTGTTTAATCTAGTCTAATCTATGTAATCTCCCTTTATTTTATGCCTTACATCATGTATTTATAGGTTATAAGTCCAATTTTTAGCTTAGGAACAAACCCAATCCAATTTGGAGTCAAAAAGGTATCAAAATTCGTCCAAAAGCAGCCAAAGCCGCACTCCAACCTCTCCCCCAAGTGCCCCAAAGACTGTTCACGACGCTGAGAATCTGCCTTATAGCACCTCGGCGCTGCAAATAAGCTTAAAATTAGCGCCCCGGCGCTGTTACAAGTTCTGACATTTTCTGCTCCGACGTCCTTTGGGAAAATGGCCATAACTTCTTCTTCCGAACTCCAATTTTGATGATTCAAGATGTTCCGGAAAGAGGAGAAGTAGATCTATAACTTTCCTTCTTTGAGGTTTACGAAATATTGTCCGGAGCTATAGTCAAATTGGCTCTGAAGTGACTGTTGTGTAAATGGCAAGCCGAAAACGCGAATCTAGCCACCCCAAACGTCGATCCAAGTAACTTTTGTCCCAAATCCTACAAAACAATATAAAACATGCTTGAATAGACACAAACACATAAAAACATCCTAAAAGACTTGAGAACAACAACAAATTAAGCCCGAATGTATCCAATTCATGTGTATAAAACTTACTCATCAAAGGGTAAGATATAGTCGGATACATACTTGATTATATGTAATCTAATGTAAGGCATTATGTGATCATGTATTGTAGAGACCTTAAAGACTTGAATGTAAAGTAAAATACTCAGTGAGCGACGCTAAAGGAAAGTATTCTAACTCATGTCTCAGTTCAATCTGAACAAGTTTTCGACGTTCATGTATTCTTACGCATGAATTGAAGTGCAATGAAGTAAAGCCAGTTCTTTGGCTAGACTTGATATATTGAGTGAATTGTTGATAATCTATTCATCTGTTATCAAATGTTATGATCTTTTGTCAACTATTTGATATGGTTTTCAAAAGAAGACTGAAATGTTAAACAAATGTTTAGTCGGTAAAATGACAGGCACGTGAAGTTGCCAAATGATTAACCGTAAATACGTTTAATGGATATAGTGTTGATCAACATAGAGTACAATAGGCTGATCACCTATAAGTGCTCGTAAGTAATACCGGGCTTACGGACTTAGTTCCAGGTTGTCCTTTTTAAAGAAAGAATGAATACTCGAGGTCTTTGACCAGAGTGAATGTTTTACTGAATATTATTCATTGTGAAACATTTTGAAAGAAAGATGAAGTGCTATTTTGAATTATCAATAGTACTTCATAACTATTGTTCAGTTATCGAAGATATACGATTCATATGTATCAAGCATGTTGTTATTGGAATTGTTATACTTGCTGAGCTAGTTATGCTCACTCTTGCTTGAACCATATGAATGCAGCTAGAACTGAACGTTCCGAAGGATCGAATAAGGATAAAGGAAAAGCTAAGGCAGATTTTTAAGCTGTCTGGTAATAGTATAGGTCAATTGTTATAATGTAATGAATATTATGACAAGGAACCTTTGTAACGGGTATAGAACCTAGGAAATGTAAATATTACTTTGAATATATATAGAAGTATGTTCGTTCTTTGAGACTTTTAAATTGAATGAATGTATGAATGTTGTACAGTATAGCACCATCTGTCGGGTTGGAAGATACCCGGATTTGGGGGCGCTACAGTTCCCAGGAAAGAGGGGGCTTTCTAATAAGGATTTCTCCCTATTTACGCGCAATTAAGTGACCAAACCTCTCCTTGACAGAACTTCTAGACATTGTCAATATTGCAAATAATAATATGAATAACTTTGTCGTGTTAATTATTGATTTAATAATATATCATATTATGCAGATGATACTATGACAATAACTGAATCAATAATATGAGAGATATGATGCAGCAATTACTGTAGCAATAATTTAGTATAACAGAATGACTTCTCACATAAGCATCAATAATCAATACTGTGTGCTACTATGCAACCACGCGTATTACTGTACTTTTACTTCCACTGTTATTTTTATAAAAAGATAATTATGTCGTTTTCTAATTACGACAATACTTCCGTTGTGGGGTCCACCAATGATGTGCCATCATACGAATATTCCATGTTAAAATGAATATTCCCCGACCAATCGAATATTATATAACCACTTGTTTACTTTGCAAAATTTGTAAATATTACGCACAACTATAACATTATATTATATCCACACCATAATATTCAAAAATATATTTCGAGAGAAATTAATCTTTATTCATAAAAGTTGGGGTCTTACAACTTTCCCTTATTATGAAATTTCATCCTCGAAATTAGGGTGCGTACCTGGTATGTCAAAGAGGTGAGGATACCATGATTTCATTTTAGATTCTAACTCCCAGGTAATTTCCTCAACATTGTGGTTTCTCCACAAAACTTTGACTTGAGGTATAACTTTAGAGCGTAGAATATGATCCTTCTTATCCAAGATTTTAACAGGTACCTCTTCATACGTTAAATCTTTCGCTATCTCATCCTGTTCTAATTCAATAATGTGGTTCGGATCTTTCACATATTTACGTAACATAGATATGTGAAAAACGTTATGAACACGAGACATACTTGGCGGTAAGGCGAGTCTATAGGCCATAGTTCCTACTGAATCAAGGATTAAAAATGGGCCAATGAATCGAGGATTGAGCTTTCCTTTTTTTCCAAATCTTGTAACTCCTTTCCATGGAGCAACACGTAACAACACATGATCTCTAATATTGAATTCCACGTCTTTTCGATGAAGATCAGCATAACTCTTTTGTCGATCTTGTGATGTTTATATACGTTGTCGAATCATTTGAATCTTTTCCGTAGTCATACGTACCAACTCCTGTCCCAACATCGCTGCTTCACCCACCTCATCCCAGCATACTGGAGAACGACACTTTCTTCCATACAACACCTCAAATGGAGCCATCCAAATACTTGCTTGATAACTGTTGTTATAGGAAAACTCCACCAATGGTAAGAACTTTTCCCAACTTCCCTTGAAGTCTAGGACACAGAGTCTTAATAAATCTTCAAGAGTTTGAATAGTCCTTTCCGACTGCCCATCCATTTTAGGATGATATGCCGAACTAAATCGTAAATCCGTGCCCATAGCTTTTTGCAAACTAACCCAAAATCTTAAAGTGAATCTTGGGTCTCAATCAGAAACTATGGATACTGGCATACCATGCAATCTTATAATCTCGTTTATATACATACTAGCAAGATGTTCAAGTGTATAAGTTTCTCGTATCGGTAAGAAATGAGCAGACTTGGTTAATCTGTCAACAATGACCCAAATCGCATCTATGCCTTGAGAAACCTTGGGAAGACCAGTAATGAAATCCATGGTAATATGCTCCCACTTCCATTCTGGAATTTCAAGTGGTTGCAATGAACCTTTTGGCACTTGATGCTCCTCCTTGACTTATTGATAAGTTAGACATCTTGAGATAAACCCCGCTATCTCTCTCTTCATATTCCTCTACCAAAATGTATGTTGGAGATCACGATACATTTTGGTACTCCATGGATGGATTGCAAATGGTGTGTTATGCGCCTCCATCATGATTTTATACTTCAAGTCGGAATCGTTTAGAACACAAATTCTGGAAATAACTCAAAGTATTCCTTTTTCATCGATTCTTGCTTCCGGAATAGCACCTTGCACTTTCTTCTTCATATGCATCAGCTCCAAGTCTGTAGTTTGAGTAGCTTTAACTTTATCGATTAAAGTCAGTTCTACTCGTATATTCGCCATCATCACATGGGTCCTTGGAGTCTTTAACTCTATCTCCATCCTTCGTGAGTCATACAAAATGGGTCTTTGCGTTGACAATATTGCACTCGTACCCGCCTATGATCTTCTACTCAATGTATCAGCTACTACATTCGCTTTTTCAGGATGGTATTGGATGGTATGATCATAATCTTTCAACAGCTCAAGCCATCGTCATTGCCTCATGTTGAGTTCCTTTAGAGTGAAGAAATATTTGAGGCTTTTATGATCCGTATAGATCTCCACCTTCTCTCCATACAGGTAATGCCTCCAATTCTTAAGCGCAAAAATGACTGTTGCCAACTCTAGATCATGAGTAGGATAATTCCTCTCATATTCTTTGAGTTGTTGAGAGGCATAGGCTATGACTTTTCCGTGTTGAACAAGAACACATCCTAACCCTTTGCCTGAAGCATCACTGTAGATGATAAATCCCTCCCAGGTAAATGGTATTGTCAGAACAGGTGCTGAAATGAGTCTTCTCTTGAGTTCTTGAAAACTCTTCCCACATTCCTCGCTCTAACCAAACTTTGTATCTTTTTGAGTCAGTTGCATTAATGGAGTAGCGATTTGAGAAAACCCTTCTATGAATCTCTGATAATAACCAGCTAAGCCGAGAAATCTATGTACTTCGGTCACTGACTTAGGTTGCTCCCAGCTTTGAATTGCTTCAATCTTTTTCGGGTCAACATATATTCCATGATTTGATATCACGTGCCAAGGAATGCAACTTCTTCAAGCCAAAACTCACATTTCTTCAACATGGCATATAACTTGTTTTCACGAAGCTTTTGGAGTATTAGCCTCAAGTGTTGCTCATGGTCTTCACGAGTTTTGGAGTATATGAGGATGTCATCAATAAAGACGACCACAAAGTGATCCAAATATTCCTTGAATACTTGGTTCATCATGTCCATGAAAGGCAAAGAGGAGCATTAGTCAATCCAAAAGACATGACTAGAATTCATAATGCTCGCATCTGAAGTTAAAGCGATCTTTGGAATGTCATCGGTTTTAATCTTCAATCGATGATATCCGTAACGTAAGATCAAGCTTTGAAAAGAATTTGGTTCATTGCAACTGGTCAAACATGTCATCAATGCGAGGCAACGGGTACCTATTTTTGATGGTGACATGATTCAACTCCCGATAATCAATACAAAGTCGCATACTTCCATCTTTCTCCTTCACGAATAGAACAGGAGCACCTCAAGGAGACGTAGTAGAACGAATGAAACTGATGTCTAACAATTCCTGTAGTTGGGTTTTTAACTCCTGAAGTTCAATAGGAGCCATTCGATATGGGGCTTTGGAAATGGGTTTTGTACTAGATTCAAGGTCAATACAAAATTCAATTTCACGCTCTGGGGGTAGGCCAGGAAGTTCTTTAGGGAATACGTCAGGAAATTTATTAACAATAGAAATATCTTTCAAATATGACGTATTTTTATTTAAATCCGTGACATAAGCTAAGAAAGCTTGACATTCGTTTTTCAATAAACGAATATCTTTATGGCTTGATATGACAATAATTGATTTTAGTGGTTTGGTTGCTTGAATTCGTATAATAGGTTGGTTAGGAATATGAAATCTAACAACCTTACAAAAATAATCGATTTTAGCACAATGAGTAGTTAACCAATCAATCCCTAAAATCACTCAAATGCAAGTATTTTCAAAGAAATAAGATCGACAGGTAATGTGCGGTTATCGATTTGAATCGAACAAGACTTATAAATTGTGGATGTAATGAAGGTTTCTCCCAACGGAGTTTCAACAGATAAGTCAAAGTCTAATTTCTCTGGAGTCAAATTGAAACGTTGAGCGCAAGTAGGAGAAATAAAGGAATGCGTAGAACCGGTATCAAATAAAGTGTAAACATCGCTAGAGTTTATGATTAGCTTACCCGTGATCACCTCGTCCGGATTCCTCACTTTTTGGGAGGTTATGACAAACGCTCTCCCTTGAACTACCGATTTTGTCTTCTCTGGGACACCCTTTGAAGCCTCAATCCTAGCTGGACTTGACTTTGGTGCACAACAAAATTGGGCTAGGTGACCTTCTTTTTCACAATTGTAATATGCTTTGGACTGCATCGTGCAGTTTGGAATTATGTGTCCTTCCCCTCCACATTTGTAACATACTACCGGCAGTCGTTCTCCTTCCTTAACAACAGGTGTTGGTCCTGACGTCTTTCCATCATTATTGAATCTCCTCTTGTTGAAATATCAACTCTTATTGTCATGGCAATGATTACAACCGAAGTGATTACCATTTCTGGCATGTTGATTCCCTCCACGTTTGTTGTCACCGCTTCAATGACTGCTACCACTAGTATTATCGACTTGCCGGCTACTCTCTCTTGGTTGGGTTGACTCATTATCGCGCTCTAATAACTGAGCCCTATTCACAACATCTAAATACAAACATAGTTTATGATAGATAAGGTATTGACGTATCTCGGGTTTCAAACCTCTTAGAAACATCTGTGTCATTCTCTCCTCATTATCAACTAAGTGGGATGCAAACCGAGACAACTCAGCAAACTTAGCTTCGTACCGCGCCATGGTCATATTGTTTTGCTCAAGCTTGATGAACTCTACCTCCTTCATATGACAAATACTTTCAGGAAAGTACTTGTCGTTGAACAGCTCTTGGAACTTCTCCCAAGAAATTTTGAGTGCGGCAGGTTGAGTACGCTTTACAGATTTCCACCAGTAATCTGCCTCTGCTCGCAACATGAAGGTGGAAAAGGGAACCTTTTGCTCCTCGGAGCATCCCAAGACATCAAATATCTTGTTGATATGCTTTATCCACGTCTCTGCCTTAAGTGGTTTTGGCTCTCCAAAAAACATTGGTGGTCCCAGCTCCTTGAACTGCTTAGCGGTGACCGTCTGAGAGTTGTCAGTGTTTCCACCTGCATTTTGGACAAGAGCCGCTCTCGCCTGATGTTGAATGAATTGCATAAAACCTTTGAACATCCCATCGTTCATCATTTGATCGTTGTTGTTTACCTGAGGAATATTGTCTTCCTGTTGCACATTATCCTGGGTATTAATCTGTGGTGACTCAACGGTCTTATGTGCTTCATTGCTTATCTCAACATTTTCGGATGCCATTTTCAAATACTGCCAAAAAACAAGGGTTATTTAACATATCACATATTATCTCTATACTCTGACCGACCAACTAAATACCAAATAAACTTAGGTAGGTCATACTAGCGAAGGAATTCCCCGTCTTTCCCCTCCTAGTTCTTGTCTCACATCTCAACCAGGGATCATATCCCTAAGCTTTGATACCAAATGTGACGCCCCCAAAATAGGTATACATCACCCATCTTGAGTCGCCAAATACATGGTACATAATACAAATACAAACTTAATTATACAACCGTCGTGTAATATACGACAAAACATAGCTGAGAGTTTAAACAGGAATATTGCCTTCTAGACAATATCCACTCTCAAATAGAGTCCTCATTACATTTATTGTCACACTATTTTATAGAATAATGAGGACTACTAATACACCATCTCGGATCATCACTCCGTTCTCCGACTAGTCTCGGCTACGTTCTCATTTCCTGAAGAGAACAATGAAAGCAAAAGGGTGAGCTCAACTAGCCCAGTAAGAAATATTATGACTAAGATAATGCAGAATAAATTATCATTAGTCTTCAACAATGTTAAACTGCTAAAATACAATAGACATCAAGTTTAACTGCAGCGGAATAAGTAATCCATTAGAAGAGTCAAGTAGAGCATAATATCTACTATCTTCTATGATTTAAAATGTTTTCATCAATTTTTATCGCTAAGACTCAGCTTAATAAATAAAGCACATCATCGAATCATCCCTGCACTACGGGCCAAGGATATTCATTAAATCATCAATGGTCATGACTATACCAAATAATACCTGGTCATAATTGTGAAGCCCCCAAAATAGGTATACATCACCCATCTTGAGTCGCCAAATACATGGTTCAAAAATATAAATACAACTTAATAATACAACTATCGTGTAAAATACGACAAAATATAAATTGAGAGTTTTAATAAGAATATTGTCATCTAGACAATATCCACACTCTATGAAGTCCTCATTAAATTTATTGTCACACTATTTAACAGAATAATGAGGACTACTAATCTATCATTTGGACCGTCACTCCTTTCCCCGACTCGTCCCAGCTATATTCTCATTTCCTGAAGAGAATAGTGAAAGAAAGGGTGAGCTCAACTAGCCAAGTAAGAAATATTATGACTATGATAATGCAGAATAAATTATCAATAGTCTTCAACAATGTTAAACTAATAAAATACAATAGACATCAAGTTTAACTGCAGCGGAATAAGCAATCCATTAGAAGAGTCAAGTAGAGCATAAAATCTACTATCTTCTATGATTTAAAAAGATTTTCATCAACTTTATCGCTGAAACTCAACTTAATAAATAAACCACAACATCCCTGCACCATGGCCAAGGATATTCATGTAATCATCAATGGTCATGATTATACTGAATAATTCCTTATCATAATCATACCAATAACTGTCCATCAATGCACTACGAACCAATGAGGACTTTTACCACATCATCTATAACATTACGGGTCATGATTATACCGAATGATCTCTAGTCATAATCATACCAAGTCCATCTCTACACGTAAGCCAAAGATGACTTTCATCACAATATGAGAATGATGACAATAATATAAGCATTAATCAAACGAAAGCAAGGATAAATATTAAAGACTTTAAATTTATCCAAATATTATCCATCACTTAAATAACTCATAATCTAATATTGTTAATATTATAACAATATTTTAATCACTTCTTAAACTTATAAACAATTTAATTTAATTGTTTACACATTACCAAATAATGCATGTAATCATTCAAAAATGTCATACTCATAAGATTTCATCACCAATGATCAAATCCTTTATCAAAAATCTGCATATACCCTATATAGGATTCCCAAGCCATAAAATCCTATTTTCCAATTTTGTTACTTCACATAACATATTTAACTCTTTTACTCATAACTAGATTATTTTCATGAAAAATACCAAATCAGTCCCAACAATATTTTTTTTCTAGGATTTAGTAGAATATAGTCCCATATTGAACATTTTTCTCGTAATTTTTAAAATTCATTTACAATTTTTCAAAAATCAATTTCTCATTAATTCCTTAAGAAATTAGCTACCTCAAGTTTAACTCCAGAAATTCCCAAATCTTGGCAGGATCTTACACATATTAACATGAGCTTCCAATTTAAATTTCATGGTCATCGGAGTTATAGAACTACGATTATAGTGTTTTTCGTCGGAAAAACCTAAATATTGAAATGGTCATAACTTGCTCATTTTAAGTCGGAATGAACTCATTTTTGGACAAGAGGTACTTTATACCATATATTTCCATATCCCAAAAGGCCAGAATTTTTCTCATAAACTAAGTGGCCGAAAATGCCCTTTTAAACTTTTGGACAGTAGCCTTTTTGGTATTTTCCAGTTTTTGACTCCTTTGCTAAAATCAGTACACACGAAAATCTACAATACCTTTTCCATTGATTCCACTTAGATAAGTTGGAAAACTCATAGATCTAACTCTAGGACTTGACCACACTCAAAAATTCGAAATATAATAGGAGATATGGTCAATTGAATTTCATATTCCATTTTCACCAAATTTTGATTTTCAACCCTTTGTGATTTCTAAGAAACTTTCCTGTGTTCACATAATAACCATCATAACTCATCATGACATTGACATAATAATTCAATAAAATAAGTTCAAAAATAAATTTTAAAGATTTATAAGTTAATTTATCCTGAACTCAATAATGTCCAAATTGTCAACATGATATTGCTTTGTGGAGAAAAATTCAAGAATGCTCAAAAGAATATTTCCATGAAAAGATACTGGATGAAGGGAAAATATCCAGGATATTCTACCAATTTCATGGAGTATAAAAGCCAAAACATTAACCAACTGAGTATAATAGAATATATGAAACTGCAAATGGATTTTCACCCGCCATGCGGTAATCCACGTATACAGATCATTTCCACAATTTAATAAAGAATGAATAGAAAGGATCATTCATCATGCATGGGGTAATCCACATGACAAAAGTTATTCCAATGTAATAATAAAGAATGGAATAATGTAGGATTCACCATGCGCATGCGATAGATCGCATGCATGTGTTATTCCCAATGTAATAATAAATAATAGAACTAGGTAATTTTTAAACGCACCGACATGATATTTTAACAGAATAATAAAGAATGAAATAACAATAGAAATCACCATGCATACGATAGACCACACAGACATGTTATTCCAACAGAATAATAAATAATGGAACCAGTCCCACAGAACGTCATGCAGACGAAGATATTCGATGAATAATAAAGAAACGAACCCGAGTCAAAGTAAATTAGCGGCAGGATATTCCATCAAAATAATAAAGAATGGAATAACAACAGAAATCACTATGCATGCGATAGACCACACACAGGTTATTCCAACAGAATAATAATTAATGGAACCAGGTTAGGCGAAATTCGCACCGACAAGATATTCTGACAGAATAATAATGAACGGAATAATAAAAGAATTTCACCATGTATGCGGTACTTCGCATAAACAGGTTATTCCAACATAATAATAAAGAATGAAATAACAGAAGAATTTCATCATGTATGCGGTACTTCGCATAATAGGTTATTCCAACATAATAATAAAGAATGGAATAACAGAAGAATTTCACCATGTATGTCGTACTTCGCATAACAGGTTATTCCAACATAATAATAAAGAATGGAATAACAAAAGTTCTCTTCATGAATAAGAAAGAAATAATACCCCTTACCTTAGAAGAAACTGGATATTGGAAAAGTGAGGTAGCAGACTTCTCTTCTTCTTTCTCTCTATAATTTCTCTCTCTAGAGTTTTAGTGAATTCGTAAGAAATAATGAAGGAATGAGCTTCTATTTATAGGAGAATGGACTGAATAGTAACTAATTCATGAACGGTCCAGATTGATTTACTTTTAAACAGACGGTCCATTCGGATTTACTATTAAAACTTTAAACCAGCGATCCATATTGATTCACTATTATCACTTTCCACCAACGGTCCATATTGATTCTCTATTATAACTTCAACCAACCGTCTGAAAAATTAGCACATCTCCTTATGGAATAATATTTTACCCAAAAATGATTTGGACCGAAAAGAAATATATTTTTTGGGTGAATAGTTCCCCGTGAATAGTAACTTGTGAATAGTAACTCGTGAATAGTAACTCATAAATAGTAACTCATGAATAGTAACTCGTGAATAGTAATTTGTGAATAGTACCCTGACACGAAAAGTGTCCCAAATACCCGAGTGAATAATAATAGAGTGAATAGTAATCGGGTAAATAGTAACCCGTGAATAGTACTCCGACACGAAAAGTGCCCCGAATACCCGATTGAACCATATAACCTCTAGACATCAATTATTATCGAAATAAATGTCTATTTTCACTAACACTAATACTTCCAACATAATGGAACTATCAAATTCCTTTAATCAACACAAACTTATTCATCATTAATATTATAACGCACAATATTCAACAACCAGGTCATTCCAGGAAAGTGGGGGCTTTCCAATAAGGATTTCTCCCTATTGGTGCACAATTAGATGACCAAACCTTTCCTTGACAAAACTTCTAGACATTGTAAGTATTGCAATTTAATAATATGAATAACTTTGCCGTCTCAATTATTGATTTAATAATATAACATATTATACAGATGATACTGTGAAAATAATCGAATCAATAATATGAGAGATATGATCAAAACAATTATCGTAGTAATAATTGAGTATAAGCGAGTGACTTTTCACGTAAGCATCAATAATCAATACAAGAGGTGCTACTACGCAACCACAGCAGATATCTTTGTAATTTTACTCTTTGGGTAGTTCAACAATTTTAACGGTAACACTTCCGCCGTTATTTTTATAAAAAGATAATTCTGTCGTTTTATTACTACGACAATACTTCCGTTGTGGGGTCCACCAATGATTATGACATCGTACGAATATTCCCTGTTAAAACGAATATTCCCCAACCAATCGAATATTTTATAACAACTTGCATTCTTTGCAAAATTTATAAATATTACCCAGAACTATAACATTATATCAAATCCACACCATAATATTAAAAAAAAATATTTCAAAAAATTTAAATCTTTATTCATAAAATTTGGGGTCTCACAATAATCATACCAAAAACTCTTCATCAATTCACTACAGGCCACTGAGGACTTTTACCACATCATTTATAACATTACAGGTTATGATTATACCGAATTATCCCTAGTCATAATTATACCGAGTCCATCTATGCACGTAAGCCAAAAATGACTTTCATCACAATATAAGCATGAGGATGATGACAATGACATAATAATTCAATAAAACAAGTTTAAGAATAAATTATAAAGATTTATAAGTTAATTTATCCTGAAATCAATAACGTCCAAATTGTCAACATGATACTGCTTTGTGGAGTAAAATTCAAGAATGCTCAGAAGAATATTTTCATGGAAAGTTACTGGATGAAGGGCAAATATCCAGGATATTCTACTAATTTCATGGAGTATAGAAGTCAAAACTTTAACCAACTGAGTATAATATAATATATGAAACTGCAAATGGATTTTCGCCAGCCATGCGGTAATCCACGTAGACAGATCATTTCCACAATTTAATAAGGAATGAATACAAAGGATCATTCACCATGCATGTCATAATCCACATAGACAGGTTATTCCAATAGAATAATAAAGAATGGAATAATGTAAGAATTCACCAGCATGTGATAGAACCGCATGCATGTGTTATTCCTAACCTGAATAATAAGGAATGGAACCAGTCATGCGTAATCCGCATGCATGTGATATTCCAAATGTAATATTAAAGAATGGAACCAGGTCATGCGTAATCCGTACAGATAGGATATTCCAACAAAATAATAAATAATGGAATAACAACAAAATTCACCAGGCATGCGATAGACCGCACAGACAGGTTATTCCAATAAAATAATAAAGAATGAAAGAACATAAGAATTTCACCATGTATGCGGTACTTCGCATAGACAGGTTATTCCAACATAATAGTAAAGAATGGAATAACAACTCGTACAAGTATTGAAAGAAAATAACTCTCTCCATGAATACGAAAGAATAATACCCCTTACCTTAGAAGAAACTGGATATTGGAATAGTGAGGTAGCAGACTTCTCTTCTTCTTTCTCTCTATAATAATTGCTCCAAAACTTTAGTGAATTGGTGAGAAATGAAGGAAGAATGAGCTTCTATTTATAGGAAAATATAGTTTCGATAATTGCACGTTTTGGGGCTCGAAATATTACAGTACAATACCTTCAACTTTTCTTTCATTTTTAATTTAGTCCTGCATGTATTATCCAACTTGCACCACCTACCCTAATAGTAAATCATGTGAATTAATAGTTCATTCATGTGACTCAATAGTATAATCATGTGAAAAATACTAATTACAGTATAGTACCTTTAACTATACCTCCATCTTTAAGTTAGTCATGCAAGTATTATCAATCTTGCACCTACTCCCTTAATAGTACATGAATGTGAATCAATAGTACACACATGTGAACAAATAGTTATATGAATGTAAATTAATAGCAATTAATTGCTCATTTATCCTATTAATTACCCGATAACTTCCAGACATCAATTATTATCAAAATAAATGTCGATTTCCACTAACACTAATAATTCTTACACAATGGAACTATCAATTTCATCTTTAATCAACACGAACTTATTCATCATTAATATTATAATTCACAATATTTAACAACCAGGTCGTTCCCAAGAAAGAGGGGGCTTTCCAATAAGGATATCTCCCTATTGGCGTGCAATTAGGTGACCAAACCTCTCCTTAACAGAATTTCTAGACATTGTCAATATTGCAAATAATAATATGAATAACTTTGTCGTCTCAATTATTGATTTAATAATATATCATATTATTCAATTTCATCTTTAATCAACACGAACTTATTCATCATTAATATTATAATTCACAATATTTAACAACCATGTCGTTCCCAGGAAAGAGGGGGCTTTCCAATAAGGATTTCTCCTTATTAGCGCGCAATTAGGTGACCAAACCTCTCCTTAACAGAACTTCTAGACATTGCCAATATTGCAAATAATAATATGAATAACTTTGTCGTCTCAATTATTGATTTAATAATATATCATATTATGCAGATGATACTGTGACAATAATTGAATCAATGATATGAGAGATATGATGCAGCATTTACTGTAGCAATAATTGAGTATAACTGAGTGACTTCTCACGTAAGCATCAATAATCAATACTGTGTGCTACTATGCAAGCACGCGTATTATTGTACTTTTACTACCGGGTAGTTCAACAGTTTAACGGTAAAACTTCCGCCATTATTTTTATAAAAAGATAATTATGTCATTTTCTAACTACAACAATACTTTCGTTGTGGGGTCCACCAATGATTGTGTCATCGTACGAATATTTCTTGTTAAAACGAATATTCCCCGACCAATTGAATATTATATAACCACTTGCTTACTTTGCAAAATTTGTAAATATTACCCACAACTATAACATTATATTATATCCACACCATAATATTCAAAAATATATTTCGAGAGAAATTAATCTTTATTCATAAAAGTTGGGGTCTTACAATATATCTCTCTTACTTGCCCCAATCCAAGGATGAATAATGGGTGTTTTATGTGTTGGTCAACGGATCATAAGGTGAAGGATTTTCCAAAAAGGAGAATGGAGGCAAGGAATGTGACTACTGGGAAAAGCAGCGAGACATTGGCGATAACGGGACCAACTTCAACAAACAAACCAACAAAATCAACCGCTAGAGTCTTCAACATGACCATTCAGGATACTGTAGCAGCCGGGGATGGAACTCCAGGTATTATTCGTATAAATTTTATTTTCTTATGTATGATTTTCTTATATATAGTACATTATTTTTTAAAGAAATTTTGAAGGAGAAATTTGAGTTCTATTAGAAATAAAATTTCCGTATAATTAGATAGACAATCTTTATGTTGAATGGTTAAAGATCATTTCGATTGAATTTGATCGAGATCTACTTGAAATTAATGACTGTGTATGCTATTTACCCTAGTGTGTATAAGTTTTGAAACGGTGATTCCAGGGACGAAATCCTTATAAGGGAGGGCGGATGTAATAACCCGATATTTTCTATATAATTAAATAAGAAATTTTGCGTATACTTTATTTTATTTTAAATAAAGGTGGGAATATGTGCAAGGCAAAATGTATGTAAATATATGATAAACAAAAATTTATTTATTACATGAATAATTGCAAATAATTTTTAAGAATTATTAATCATTAGAAATTATATTTTTATAATAAATTAATTTTGTAATAAAAATATTTAATTATTTATTTTCCATAAAAATATGATTATTCTATTATTTAATATATGAAATGGTTATTAGAATTATTATAATAATTATTTTATTATATGAATTTATTCGAGATTAGTTAAGTTAATTATTTTAACTTAATTAATAAAGGTATATATGATGTAAAGTCGGATATGGATTCAAAACCCTAATTCTGGAGTTTGAACAAAAAATTAGAATAATAACATAATATTGATTATATTTCAGTGCTATAAATATCTACTGTATGTGTACATTGAACATGGTTGGTCAATTATGGTGTAGCGTGTGAAAACCCTAATGTTAAATTATTAAAACCCTATTTTGGAACTCAAATGGGATTTCAAGACTGTTACATAATTGCGTTAATGGATTAATGACAAGTATTATAGAATATAACCCTAATTAGGGAAAACCCTAATTATTAGAAACCCTAATTAGTAATTAGAAACACTAATTACTAAACTAGAACCGCTAATTGCTAAGTTATTAACCCTAATCGTTAATTTAGAAAGCTTAATGTTAATTAGTAAATTCTTAAACCTAATTTTCAAGTTTTAAGTAATTAGAAAACTTAATTAACTAATTAAGAAACCCTAAATTGTAAGTTAGAAAGATAAAATTTTCATTTTAAACCCTAATTGCAAAATCCTAGAATTAATGTGCAAAACCATAGGTGTGACGCCCCCAAAATATGTGACGCCCCCAAAATAGGTATACAACACCCATTCTGAGTCGCCAAATACATGGTACAGAAAGCAAACTACAACTTCAATAATACAATTATTATCGTAAAATACTTAACAACACATTTGTGAGTTTAAATACAAATATTGTCTTTCTGTACAATATCAACACTCAAATAAGTCCTCATTATAATTATTCATACACTATTTTATAAAAATAGTGAGGATTGCTAAAACATCGTTCTAGAACCATCACTCCATACCCCGACTAATTCGCTATGTTCTCACCTCCTAAGAAGAAAATGGAACAAAAAGGAAAAGGGTGAGCTCAACTAGCCCAAGAAAAAAAATATTATGCCTAAGATAATATACAACAAATTATCATTAGTCTTCAACAGGGAAAAATCTGATAGAATATAATAGACAACAAGTTTTAGATCAACAAATGCAGCAGAAACAACAATCCATTAGAAGAGTCACGTAGAGAATGAATTCTACTATCTTCTAAGATTTAAAAGTCCATCATCAATATTTTATCCTTGTAACATCAATCAATATACATCTTTAATCAAATATTCATCTTTGCACTACAAGCCAAAGATATTCATTTATATCACCATAAATTATTATGTTCATCTCAACACTGCTCATCTTTTGCACTACGGCCAAAGATATTCATCGATTAATCATTCATATTTGCACTACGTGCCAAAGATATTCAATAATATCATCATTTAAGACCGAGGGTGATGAAAATATTTTAAAAAAACGAATCCAAAGAGAGATGAAGGACAAATATTAGGGATTTCATATAACGGTTTATCCAAGATCAATAATACTTCATAATAACCAATTGTGAAATAGAATTCAAAAATAAAGATCAAAGCATGGATACAATCAAAGATAGTAACCATAATAGACACCTTGGACAAAAAGAAAAAATTTCATTTTTCGGTGAATAGTGTCGTATACGTGAATAGTAACCCCGACACAAAAAGTTTCAAATTTGATTAAAAAGTTTAAACCAATATTTCTGCATTATGATATTGAAGAAAATAATATCATTTAAGAAGAAAATAACATCCCTTACCTCAAAGAAACATTACTTCAGAAAGAAAGGTCGGAAGTGATGCTGAATGAAACTTGTACTGAACAACAACTCTCAAAGTATCTAAATACTCACAAAATACGCTCAATAATATAGAGAGAGAAAGAGAGAAAGCTTGTGTTTCTGGTGTGATTTTAAATTCTAACTTAGCCCTCTATTTATAGGAAAATGTTAGCACGCCGAAGCAGACTTGACCTGCTACCTGATGGCTTTACCTGCTACTATTGCCACCCACCACATTTAAAATAAAATTTAGCACATTTCTTCACAAACCACAAGTGGGGCCCACTCAATTCTAGAATTTTCCACCAAAATCATTTATAAACCTAATTTCGAATCAGTCACCTCTTAAAATTCATAACAAATTATACGTTCATTTTTAATGGTTCAAATTTTGTGGACATATAATCAACTTATATATGTATAACATATCCAAAAATCATAACGATCCAACAGTCAGATTAAAAATTATAACTCACGCAGTATATCATAAAAATACTGATTTGATTTTTAATACCTCCATTCCGACAAAAATACTGATAAAACACCTCAACATTAATTCCTTCAATTATAACCACATAAAATAAATAAATCCATCATTTATATCCGCATCAAATAAATATTTCCTTATCAATAATTAATTATTCACAAATAATATTACAGAATCACAATAATGACAATCAGGCAGTTCCCAGAAAAGAGGGGACTTTCCAATAAGGATTATTTCGTTACTGGCGTGCAATTAGGTGACCAAACCTCTCCTTAGACAGAACTTTCTAGACATTGCCAATAATGCTATCTAATAATATTATTCAAATAATATGAATTATTGATATGATAATGAGAAATATTGTGCAGTGACCATTATTAAAACAACAATAATATAAAATATCAACAAAGCAATTATTGAATCAATAAAATAAAATATTGAATAGTAATTACTGTAACAATTATTGAGTAGTGCCTTCTTACGTAAGGATTAATAATTCAAAAATACTGTGCAATACCGTGTGCTACCCTGCAACCACGCATATTACTGTATTTTTAACCAACGAGTATTCCAACAGTGTTAACGGTAACAACTACGCCGTTATTTACAAAAACTCATACTTTGTCGTTTTCCTTCATCCAACCGTTTTCCGTTATGGGGCCCACAAATGGTTGCGTCGTCGTACGAATATTCCCTGACAACAAGAATATTCCACAACAGAAATGAATATTTTATAACAACTTGCTTATTTTACAAAATTTGCACATTTCACCCATAACCAAAGCATTATATCAAATTAACACCTTATTAATTTAGAATAATGAATAGAGGAAAAATTCAATTTTATTTATAATAAGTTGGGGTCTTACAAAATAGGTATACATCACTCATCTTGAGTCGCCAAATACATGGTACAGAATACAAATACAAACTTAATTATACAACCGTCGTGTAATATACGATAAAACATAGCTGGGAGTTTAAACATGAATATTGCCTTCTAGACAATATCCACTCTAAAATAGAGTCCTCATTACATTTATTAACACACTATTTAATAGAATAGTGATGACTACTAATACACCTTCTCGGATCATCACTCCATTCCCCGACTAGTCCCTGCTACGTTCATTTACTGAAGAGAACAATGAAAGCAAAAGGGTGAGCTCAACTAGCCCAGTAAGAAATATTATGACTAAGATAATGCAGAATAAATTATCATTAGTCTTCAACAATGTTAAACTGATAAAATACAATAGACATCAAGTTTAACTGCATCGAAATATGCAATCCATTAGAAGAGTCAAGTAGAGCTTAATATCTACTATCTTCTATGATTTAAAATGTTTTCATCAATTTTTATCGCTGAGACTCAGCTTAATAAATAAACCACATCATCAAATCAATCATGCACTATGGGCCAAGGATATTCATTAAATCATCAATGGTCATGACTATACTGAATAATCCCTGGTCATAATCATACCAAAAACTGTCCATCAATGCACTACAGGCTATTGAGGACTTTTACCACATCATTTATAGCATTACATGTCATGATTATACCGAATGATCCCTGGTCATAATCATACCGAGTCCATCTATGCATGTAAGCCAAAGATGACTTGCATCATAATATAAGCATAAGGATGATGACTTTGACATAATAATTCAATAAAACAAGTTTAAGAATAAATTTTAAAGATTTATAAGTTAATTTATCCTGAAATCAATAACGTCCAAATTGTCAACATGATACTGCTTTGTGGAGTAAAATTCAAGAATGCTCAGAAGAATATTTCTATGAAAAGATATTGGATGAAGCGCAAATATCCAGGATATTCTACTAATTTCATGGAGTATAGAAGTCAAAACTTTAACCAACTGTGTGACACCCCTAAAATAGGTATACAACACCCATTCTGAGTCGCCAAATACATGGTACTGAAAGCAATCTAAAACTTCAATAATACAATTGTCTTGTAAAATACGACAACATATACTGTGAGTTTAAATACAAATATTGTCTTCTAGACAATATCAACACTCAAATAAGTCGTCATTACAATTATTCATATACTATTTTACAGAAATAGTGAGGACTGCTAAAATATCTTTCTAGAACCATCACTCTATACCCCGACTCGATTCTACTATGTTCTCACTTCTTGAGAAGTAAATGGAACAAAAAGGAAAAGGGTGAGCTCAACTAGCCCAGTAAAGAATATTATGAGTAAGATAATATACAACAAATTATCATTAGTCTTCAACAGGAAAAAATCTGATAAAACATAATAGACAACAAGTTTTAGATCAAAACTGCAGCAGAAATATCAATTCATTAGAAGAGTCAAGTAGAGAATGAGTTCTACTATCTTCTAAGATTTAAAAGTCCATTATAAATATTTTATCCCTGTAACAACAATTAATATACACCTTTAATCAAATATTCATCTTTGCAATACAGGCCAAAGATATTCATTTGTATCACAAGTTGGTCATATTCATCTCAACACCTGTTCATCTTTGCACTATGGACCATAGATATTCATCAAATAATCATTCATCTTTGCACTACAGGCCAAAGATATTCAATAATATCATCATTAAGGACTGAGGATGATGAAAAACATTTTAGAGAACGAATCCAGTGAGACAGAAGGACAAATATTACAGATTCGTTTAACAGTTTATCCAAGATCAATAATACTCCATAATAACCAATTTTGAAGCGGGATTCAAAAATAAATATCAAAATATGGATACAATCAAAGATAGCAACCATAATAGACATCTTGGACAAAAAGGAAAAATTTCATTTTTTAGTGAATAGTGTCGTATTTGTGAATAGTGTCATATACGTGAATAGTAACCTCGACACAAAAGTTTCAAATTTGATTAAAAGTTCAAACCAATATTTCGGCATAATGATATTGAAGAAAATAATATCATTTAAGAAAAAAATAACATCCCTTACCTCAAAGAAACAGTACTTCAAAATGGAATATCAGATATGATGTTGAATGAAACTTGTACTGAATAGCAACTCTCAAAGTATCTAAATACTCACAAAATACGCTCGATAATATAGAGAGAGAAAGAGAGAAAGCTTATGTTTCTGGTGTGATTTTTAATTTCGACTTAGCCCTCTATTTATAGAAAATGTTAAGACGCCAAGAAGATTTGACCGCCACCGATGGCTTTTACTCGCTACTATTGCCACCCACCACATTTGAAATAAAATTCAGCACATTTCTTCACCAACCACAAGTGGGGCCCACTCAATTCTAGAATTTTCCACCAAAATCATTTATAAAACTAATTTCTGAATCAATCACCTCTTAAAATTTATAACAAATCATACGTTCAATTTTAAAGGTTCAAAATTTGTGGACATATACTCAACTTATATATGTATAGCATATCCAAAAATCACAACGATCCAACGGTCGGATTAAAAATTATAAATAAGCAATATATCGTAAAAATACTGATTTGATTTTTAATACCTCCATTCCGATAAAAATACTGATAAAACACCTCAACATTAATTCCTTCAATTATAACCACATAAAATAAATAAATCCATCATTTATATCCGCATAAAATAAATATTTCCCTATCAATAATTAATTATTCACAAATAATATTACAGAATCACAATAATGATAACCAGACAGTTCCCAGGAAAGAGGGGGCTTTCCAATAAAGATTTCTCCTTACTGGCGCGCAATTATGTGACCAAACCACTCCTTAGACAGAACTTTCTAGACATTTCCAATAATTCTATCTAATAATATTATTCAACTAATATGAATTTTTTATCTGATAATGGGAAATATTGTGCAGTGACAATTATTGAAACAACAATAATATAAACTATCAACGCAGCAATTATTGAAACAATAAAATAAAATATTGAACAGTAATTAATGTAACAATTATTGAGTAGTGCCTTCTTACGTAAGGATTAATAATTCAAAAATACTGTGCAATACCGTGTGCTATTGTGCAACCAGTATACATCGTATTTTTAACCACGGGTATTCCAACGGTGTTAATTGTGAAATAATTACGCCTGTTATTTATAAAAACTCATACTTTGTCATATTCCTTCATCCAATAGTTTTTTTCCGTTATGGGCCTACAAATGGTCGCTAGGTCGTGTTGCATTTAATATTCTCCGACAACAAAAATATTCCACGACCAAACGAATATTTCCCGACAGAAATGAATATTCTATAACCACTTGCTTATTTTGCAAAATTTACACATTTCACCCATAACCAATGCATTATATCAAATTAACACCTTATTAATTTAGAATAATAAATAGAGGAAAATTTTAATTTTATTTATAATAAGTTGGGGTCTTACAACCTCCCCTCCTTATAAAATTTCATCTTCAAAATTGACATACTTACCTGGTGTTTCAAAAAGGTTAGGGTACCTCGCTTTCATTTCCGATTCTAACTCCCATGTCATTTCCTCAATTGTATAGTTCCTCCACAAAACCTTAACTTGTGGTATAACCTTTGTTCGTAGGACATGCTCTTTCCTATCCAATATCTAGACAGGTACCTCTTCGTACGTTAAATCTTCGGCTATCTCATCTGGTTCTAATGCAATAATGTGGTTTGGGTCGTCCACATATTTACATAACATCGATACATGAAAAACGTTATGAACACGCGACATACTTAGCGTTAAGGCGAGTCTATAGGCCACAGTTCCTACTCGATTGAGGATTTCAAATAAATCAAAGGTTTAAGCTTTCTTCTTTTCATCGACTTACTTCTAGAATAACGCCTTCTTGCACCTTCTTCTTTATATTCATCAACTCCGGTGTGTAGCTTGAGCGGTTTTAACTTTATTAATTAAAATTGATTCTACTCGTATATTTAACATCATAACGTGGGTCCCTAGAGTCTTTAACTTTATCTTTATCGTGTGTAAATTATACAAAATAGGTCTTTGTGTTCAACAATATCGCACTCGTACTCGCGCACGATCTTCTACTCAACGCGTCAGCTACCACATTCACTTTTCCAGTATGGTATGGTCAGAACAGGTGCCGAAATGAGTCGCCTCTTGAGCTCTTGGAAAATCTTCTCGCATTCCTCGCTCCATACGAATTTTATATCTTTCTGAGTAAGCTAAGTTAACGGAGTAGCGATTCAAGAAAATCCTTCAACGAATCTTCGATAATAACCAGCTAAGCCCAGAAAGCTAGATATTTTGATTACTGACTTAGGTTGCTCTCAACTGTGACTTATATCCCAATCTTGGATAACACGTCACAATGGAACCTATTAGTTTACCACCGCACGAATATAGTGTCCCCTACGGAGAGTCTGGCTTTGGCGCATTCCACAAAGGAAGTCACCAGATAGAGGCTCAGGTACAAACTTTTGTACTTGGGTTTTTAACTCCCGAAGTTCAATAGGAGCCATTTGATAAAAGATTTTAGAAATAGGTTTTGTACCGAGTTCAAAGTCAATAAAGAATTTAACTTCTCGTTCTGGGGGTAGACCAGGAAATTCTTCAGGAAATACGTCGGGAAATTCATTAACAACAGAAATTTTATTCAAATCTGACGTGTCTTTATTCAAATCCATAACATAGGCTAAGAAAGCTTGACATTCGTTTTTCAATAAACGAATGGCTTTATGCCTTTGATATGAATCTGTTTGACTTCAATGGTTTGGTTGCTTGAGTTCGTATAACAGGTTGGTTAGAAATATGAAAACTAACAACCTTACGAAAATAATCAATTTTGGCATGATGAGTAGTTAACCAATCAATCCCTAAAATCACATCAAATGCAAGTATCTTTATAGCGATAAGATCAACAGGTAATGTGATGGTGCCAATCTGGATTAAACAAGATTTATAAATAGTGGATATGATAAAAGTTTCTCCTAACAGAGTCTCTACAGTTAAGTCAAAGTCCAATTTCTCCGAAGTCAAGTTTAAACATTGAGCGCAAGTAGGAGAAATAAAAGAGCGGGTAAAACCGGTATCTAATAAGGTATAGACTTCGCAAAAATTTATAATTAACTAACCCGTGATACCTTCGTTCGGGTTCCTCACATTTTGGGCATTCACGACAAACGCTCTTTCAGAAACCGCCGACTTTGTTTTGTCCGTATCTGCCTTCGGTGCCACTATCTCTGCTGGACTTGACTTCGCTACAGGATAAAATCAAGCTATCTGACCTTCTTTTCCACAATTGAAACACACCTTGGAAGGCTGTGAATAGTTTGGACTTATATGTCCATCCTCTCCGCATCTATAGCATCTAACTGGCGGTCGTTCTCCTCCCCTAGAATTTATTGCTGGTGCTGGTACTGGTGCTGCTGTCGACGTCTTCCCGTCATCGTTAAATCTTCTCTTTTTGAAATTTCCACTTAACTCACCTCTTCTATTATCATGGCCACGATTACCACCTGAGTGGTTACCGCTTTTTGTCACAGTATTTTTCCTCGTCATTTGGTTATCATCGCTCCGATGACTGTTGTCACCGGTATGACCCTGATTGTGGTTCCTCAGTTGAGTATACTCATTATCTCGCTTTAATAATTGAGCCCTGTTGAGAACATCTGAATATAGAGAAAATTTATGAGAGATAAGTTATTGACGAATCTCGGGTTTTAGACCTCTCAGAAACATTCGTGTCATACGTTCCTCATTTTCTACCAAATGAGGTGCAAACGTGGATAACTCCGCGAACTTATCCTCGTATTAAGACACCGTCATGTTGTTCTGTTCCAGTCTAATAAACTCTACCTCCTTCATATGACGAATACTTTCAGGAAAGTACTTGTCATTGAACAATTTTTGAAATCTTTCCCAAGACATGTTGAGTGCTGCTGGCTGGGTATGCTTCACAGATGCCCACCAGTAATCTGCCTCACCACGAAACATAAATGTGGTGAATGGAACCTTCTGTTCCTCCGTGCATCCCAAGAAATCGAATATCTTGGTAATTTGCTTGACCCACGTTTCCGCCTTAATCAGATCGGGCTTTCCCCAGAAATCTGGTGGTCCCAACTCCTTGAATTGCTTGGCTATGATAGACCGCGCGTTGCCATCATTTCCACCCGTATTTTGTACACGGGTCTCCCTCGTCTGATTTTGCATGTACTGCAAAAAGCTCCTAAACATTCCATCATTCATCGTTTGCCTAGTAGCGTTGTTTACAGGAAGAATATTGCCTTCCTGTTGCATGTTCTCCTGGTTTGTGACTAAAGGCTGTTCCACAGTCTCATACACTGTATTATTAACATTCTTAGCAACCATTCTTAAATACAGCCATAAAACAAAGGTTAATTAAACAAATTAACATATCACATAATATCCCTGTATTATGACCGATCAACAAATAAGCTTAGGTAGGACACACTAGTGAAGGATTTACTCATCTCTCCCCTCTTAGTTCTATTCCCCGATCTCCGCCAGAGACCATATCCCTAACCTTTGATACCAACTGTGACGCCCCCAAAATAGGTATACAACACCCATTCTGAGTCGCCAAATATATGGTACAGAAAGCAAACTATAACTTCAATAATACAATTATCGTGCAAAATACGACAACACATACTGTGAGTTTAAATACAAATATTGTCTTCTAGACAATATCAACACTCAAATAAGTCCTCATTACAATTATTCATACACTATTTTATAGAAATAGTGAGGACTGCTAAAACATCTTTCTAGAACCATCACTCCATACCCCAACTCGATCCTGCTATGTTCTCACATCCTGAGAAGAAAAATGGAACAAAAAGGAAAAGGGTGAGCTCAACTAGCCCAGTAAAGAATATTATGACTAAGATAATATACAACAAATTATCATTAGTCTTGAACAGAGAAAAATCTGATAAAACATAATAGACAACAACTTTTAGATCAAAACTGCAGCGGAAACAGACAATTCATTAGAAGAGTCAAGTAGAGAATGAGTTCTACTATCTTCTAAGATTTAAAAGTCCATCATCAATATTTTGTCCCTATAACAACAATCAATATACATCTTTAATCAAATATTCATCTTTGCATTACAGACCAAAGATATTCATTTGTATCACCAGTTGGTCATGTTCATCTCAACACCTGTTCACTTTGCACTATGGGCCAAAGATATTCATCAGTTAATCATTCATCTTTGCACTACAGGCCAAAGATATTCAATAATATCTTAATTAACGATTGAGGATGATGAAAAACATTTTAGAGAACGAATCAAGTGAGACAGAAGGACAAATATTAGGGATTCGTTTAACAGTTTATCCAAGATCAATAATACTCCATAATAACCACTTTTGAAGCAGGATTCAAAAACAAAGATCAAAACATGGATACAATCAAAGATAATAACCATAATAGACATCTTGGACAAAAAGAAAAATTTTCATTTTTCGATAAATAGTGTCATATTCGTGAATAGTGTCGTATAAGTGAATAGAATTTTATACGTGAATAGTAACCCCGACACTAAAGTTTCAAATTTGATTAAAAGTTCAAACCAATATTTCGGCATAATGATATTGAAGAAAATAATATCATTTAAGAAGAAAATAACATCCCTTACCTCAAAGAAACAGTACTTCAGAATGGAATATCGGATATGATGCTGAATGAAACTTGTACTAAATAGCAACTCTCAAAGTATCTAAATACTCACAAAATACGCTCGATACTATAAAGAGAGAAAGATGGAAAGCTTATGTTTCTGGTGTGATTTTCAATTCTAACTTAGCCCTCTATTTATAGGAAAATGTTAGCACGCCGAAGCAGACTTGACCTGCTACCTGATGGCTTTACCTTCTACTATTGCACCCACCACATTTGGAATAAAATTCAGCACATTTCTTCACCAACCACAAGTGGGGCCCACTTAATTCTAGAATTTTCCACCAAAATCATTTATAAACCCAATTTCTGAATCAATCACCTCTTAAAATTCATAACAAATCACACGTTCATTTTTAACGGTTCAAAATTTGTGGACATATACTCAACTTATATATGTATAACATATCCAAAAATCACAACGATCCAACGGTCGGATTAAAAATTATAAATCACGCAATATATCGTAAAAATACTGATTTGATTTTTAATACCTCAATTCCAATAAAAATACTAATAAAACACCTCAACATTAATTCCTTCAATTATAACCACATAAAATAAATAAATCCATCATTTATATCCACATAAAATAAATATTTTCCTATCAATAATTAATTATTCACAAATAATATTACAGAATCACAATAATGACAACCAGGCAGTTCCCAGGAAAGAAGGGGCTTTCCAATAAGGATTTCTCCTTACTGGCGTGGAATTATGTGACCAAACCTCTCCTTAGACAGAACTTTCTAGACATTGCCTATAATGCTATCTAATAATATTATTCAACTAATATGAATTTTTTATCTGATAATGGGAAATATTGTGCAGTGACAATTATTGAAACAACAATAATATAAATTATCAACGCAGCAATTATTGAAACAATAAAATAAAATATTGAACAGTAATTAATGTAACAATTATTGAGTAGTGCCTTCTTACGTAAGGATTAATAATTCAAAAATACTATGCAATACCGTGTGCTACTGTGCAACCACGCATATTACTGTATTTTTAACCACCGGATATTCCAACAGTGTTAAGGGTAACAACTACGTCGTTATTTATAAAAACTCATACTTTATCATTTTCTTTCATCCAAGCGTTTTTCGTTATGGGGCCCACAATTGGTTGCGCCGTCTTACGAATATTCCCCGACAACAAGAATATTCCACGATGAAACGAATATTTCCCGATAAAAATGAATATTCTATAACCACTTGCTTATTTTGCAAAATTTGCACATTTCACCCATAACCAAAGCATTATATCAAATTAACACCTTATTAATTTAGAATAATGAATAGAGGATAAATTCAATTTTATTTAGAATAAGTTGAGGTCTTACAAACTGAGTATAATAAAATATATGAAACTACAAATGGATTTTCGCCCGCAATGCGGTAATCCACGTAGACAGATCATTTCCATAATTTAATAAGGAATGAATACGAAGGATCTTTCACCATGCATATGATAATCCACATAGACATGTTATTCCAACAGAATAATACATAATGGAATAACAGAAGAATTTCACTATGTATGCGGTACTTCGCATAGACAGGTTATTCCAACATAATAGTAAAGAATGAAATAACAACCCTTACGAGTATTGAAAAAAAATAACTCTCTTCATGAATAGAAAAGAATAATACCCCTTACCTTAGAAGAAATTGGATATTGGAATAGTGAGGTAGCAGACTTCTCTTCTTCTTTCTCTTTATAATTTCTCTCTATGATAATTGCTTTAAAGCTTTAGTGAATTGGGGAGAAATGAAGGAATAATGAGCTTCTATTTATAGAAAAATATAGTTTCGATAATTGCACATTTTGGGGCTCGAAATATTACAGTACAATACCTTCAACTTTTCTTTCATTTTTAATTTAGTCCTGCAAGTATTATCCAACTTGCACCACCTCCCCTAATAGTGAATCATGTGAATTAAATTTCATTCATGTGACTCAATAGTATAATCATGTGAAAAAACTAATTACAGTATAGTACCTTCAACTATACCTCCATCTTTAATTTAGTCAAGCAAGTATTATCAATCTTGCACCAACTTCCCTAATAGTACATGAATGTGAATCAATAGTACACACATGTGAACAAATAGTTATATGCATGTGAATTAATAGCAATTAATTGCTCATTTATCCGATTAATTACCCGATAACTTCCAAACATCAATTATTATTGAAATAAATGCCGATTTCTACGAATACTAATAATTCCTACACAATGGAACTATCAATTTCATCTTTAATCAACACGAGCTTACTCATCATTAATATTATAATTCACAATATTTAACAGCCAGGTCGTTTCCAGGAAAGAGGGGGCTTTCCAATAAGGATTTCTCCCTATTAAGCGAGCAATTAGGTGACCAAATCTCTCCTTGACACAACTTCTAGACATTGTCAATATTGCAAATAATAATATGAATAACTTTTTTGTCTCAATTATTGATTTAATAATATATCATATTATGCAGATGATACTGTGACAATAACTAAATCAATAATATGAGAGATATGATGCAGCAATTACTGTAGCAATAATTGAGTATAACTGAGTGACTTCTCACGTAAGCATCAATAATTAATATCGTGTGCTACTATGCAACCACGCGTATTATTGTACTTTTACTACCGAGTAGTTCAATAGTTTAACGGTAAAACTTCCGCCGTTATTTTTATAAAAAGATAATTATGTCATTTTCTAACTACGACAATACTTTCGTTGTGGGGTCCACCAATGATTGTGTCATCGTACGAATATTCCCTGTTAAAACAAATATTCCCTGACAAATCGAATATTATATAACCACTTGCTTACTTTGAAAAATTTGTAAATATTACCCATAACTATAACATTATATTATATCCACACCACAATATTCAAAAATATATTTCGAGAGAAATTAATCTTTATTTATAAAAGTTGGGGTCTTACAACCTTTCCTTCTTATGAAATTTTGTCCTCGAAATTAGGGTGCGTACCTGGTATATCGAAGAGGTGAGGACACCTTGATTTCATTTCAGATTCTAACTCCTTGGTCATTTCCTCAACATCGTGGTTTCTCCACAACACTTTGACTTGAGGTATAACTTTAGACCGTAGAATATGATCCTTCTTATCCAAGATTTTAACAGGTACGTCTTCATACGTTAAATATTCCACTATCTCATCCGGTTGTAATTCAATAATGTGGTTCGGGTCTTTCAAATATTACGTTTCATATATATGTGAAAAACGTTATGAACACGAGACATACTTAGCGGTAAGGCGAGTCTATAGGCCACACTTCCTACTCGAACGAGGATTAAAAATGGGCCAATGAATCGAGGATTGAGCTTTCCTCTCTTTCTAAATCTTGTAACTCCTTTCCATGGAGCAACACGTAATAACACATTATCTCCGATATTGAATTCCGCGTGTTTTCGATGAAGATCAACATAACTCTTTTGTCGATCTTGTGAGGTTTTTATACGTTGTCGGATCGTTTGAATATTTTCTGTAGTCACATGTACCAACTCCGGTCCCAACAACGTTGCTTTACCCACCTCATCCCAGCATATTGGAGAACGAAACTTTCTTCCATACAACGCCTCAAATGGAGCCATGCCAATACTTGCTTGATAACTGTTGTTGTAGGAAAACTCCACTAATGGTAAGAACTTGTCCCAACTTCCCTTGAAATCAAGGACACGGAGTCTTAATAAATCTTCAAGAGTTTGAATAGTCCTTTCTGACTGCCCATCCATTTGAGGATGATATGCCAAACTAAATCGTAAATCTGTGCCCATAGCTTTTTGCAAACTAACCCAAAATCTTAAAATGAATCTTGGGTCTCGATCAGAAACTATGGATACTGGCATACCATGTAATCTTAAAATCTCAATTATATACATACTAGCAAGACGTTCAAGTGTATAAGTTTCTCGTATCTATAAGAAATGAGCAGACTTGATCAATCTATCAATAATGACCCAACTCGCATCTATGCCTTGAGAAACCTTGGGAAGACCAGTAACGAAATCCATGGTAATGTGCTCCCACTTCCATTATGAAATTTCAAGTGGTTGCAATGGACCTTTTGGCACTTGATGCTCTGCCTTGACTCGTTGACAAGGTAGACATATTAAGATAAACCCAGCTATCTCTCTCTTCATATTCCTCCACCAAAATGTATGTCGGAGATCATGATACATTTTGGTACTCCAAGGATGGATTGCAAACAGTGTGTTGTCCACCTCCATCATAATTTTATACTTCAAGTCGGAATCATTATGAACACAAAGTTTGGAGTTGACTCGAAGTATTCCTTCTTCATCAATTCTTTCTTTCGAAATAGCACCTTCTTGCACTTTCTTATTCATACGCATTAGCTCCAGGTCTGTAGTTTGAGCAACTTTTACTTTATCGATTAAAGTCGGTTCTACTCATATATTTGCCATCATCACATGGGTCCCTAGAGCTTAAACTCTATCTACATCCTTCGTAAGTCATACAAAATGGGTCTTTGCGTTAACAATATTGCACTCGTACCCGCATATGATCTTCTACTCAATGCGTCAGCTACTACATTCGCTTTTTCCAAGATGGTATTGGATGGTATGATCATAATCTTTCAACAGCTCAAGCCATCGTCATTGCCTCACGTTGAGTTCCTTTTGAGTGAAGAAATATTTTAGGCTTTTATGATCCGTATAGATCTCCACCTTCTCTCCATACAAGTAATGCCTCCAAATCTTAAGCGCAAAAACGACTGCTGCCAACTCTAGATCATGAGCAGGATAATTCCTCTCATATCCTTTGAGTTGTCGAGAGGCATAGGATATGACTTTCCCATGTTACATGAGAACACATTCTAACCCTTTGCCTGAAGCATCACTGTAGATGACAAATCCCTCCAAGCCAGATGGTATTGTCAGAACAAGTGCTGAAATGAGTCTTCTCTTGAGTTCTTAAAAACTCTTCTCACATTCCTCGCTTCAACCGAACTTTATATCTTTTCGATTCAGCTGCGTTAATGGAGTAGCAATTCGAGAAAACCCTTCTACGAATCTCTGATAATAACCAGCTAAGCCGAGAAAGCTACATACTTCGGTCACTAACTTAGGTTGCTCCCAGCTTTGAATTGCTTCAATCTTTGTCGGGTCAACAGATATTCAATGATTTGATATCACATGCCCAAGGAAAGCAACTTCCTCAAGCCAGAACTCACATTTCTTCAACTTGGCATATAACTTGTTTTCACGAAACTTTTGGAGTATCAGCCTCAAGTGTTGCTCATGGTCTTCACGGGTTTTGAAGTATATAAGGATGTCATCAATAAAAACGACTATAAAGTGATCCAAATATTCCTTGAATACTTGGTTCATCATATCCATGAAGTCAACATGAGCGTTAGTCAATCCAAAAGACATGACTAGGAATTCATAATGCCCGTACCTAGTTCTGAAAGTAGTCTTTGGAATGTCATCTCTTTTAATCTTTAACTGATGATATCCGGAACGAAGATCAATCTTTGAAAAGAATTTGGCTCCTTGCAACTGGTCAAACATGTCATCAATTCGAGGCAGCGGGTACCTATTTTTGATGGTGACATGATTCAACTCCCGATAATTAATACAAAATCGCATACTTCCATATTTCTTCTTCACGAAAAGAACAGGAGCACCCTAAGGAGACGTACTAGGATGAATGAAACCGATGTCTAACAATTCCTGTAGTTGGGTTTTTAACTCCTGAAGTTCAATAGGAGCCATTCGATATGGGGCTTTAGAAATGGGTTTTGTACCAAATTCAAGGTCGATACAAAATTTAATTTCACGCTCTGGGGGTAGGTCAGGAAGTTCTTCAGGGAATATGTCAGGAAATTTATTAACAATAGAAATATCCTTCAAATATTACCTATTTTTATTTAAATCCGTGACATGGGCTAAGAAAGCTTGACATCCGTTTTTCAATAAATGAATAGCTTTATGGCTTGATATGACAGTGATTGATTTTAGTGGTTTGGTTGATTGAATTCGCATAATAGGTTGGTTAGGAATATGAAAGCTAACAACCTTACGAAAATAATTGATTTTAGCATGATGAGTAGTTAACCAATCAATCCCTAAAATCACATCAAATGCAAGTATTTTCAAAGAAATAAGATCGATAGGTAACGTGCGGTTACCAATTTAAATCAAACAAGACTTAAAAACCGTGGATGTAATGAAGGTTTCTCCCAACGGAGTTTCAACAGATAAGTCAAAGTCTAATTTCTCTGGAGTCAAATTTAATCGTTGAGCGCAAGTAGGAGAAATAAAGGAATGGGTAGAACCGGTATCAAATAAAGTATAAACTTCGCTAGAGTTTATGATTAGCTTACCCGTGATCACCTCGTTCGGATTTCTCGCTTTTTGGGAGGTTACGATAAACGCTCTCCCTTGAACTACTAGTTTTGTCTTGTCTGGGACACCCTTTGATGCCTCAATACCAGCTGGACTTGACTTTGGTGCATGACAAAATTAGGCTAGGTGACCTTCTTTTCCACAATTGTAACATGCTTTGGACTGCATCGTGCAGTTTGGACTTATGTGTCCTTCCCCTCCACATTTGTAACATACGACCGGCGGTCGTTCTCCTTCCTTTAACAATAGGTGCTGGTGCTGACGTCTTTCCATCATTATTGAATCTCCTCTTCTTGAAATGTCCACTCTTATTGTTATGGCCATGATTACCACATAAGTGATTACCATTTCTGGCATGTTGATTCCCTCCACGTTTGTTGTCACCGCTTCGATGACTGCTACCTCTGGTATTATCGACTTGCCGACTGCTATCTCTTGGTTGGGTTGACTCATTATTGCACTCCAATAACTGAGCCCTATTCACAACATCTGAATACAAACACAATTTATGAGAGATAAGGTATTGATGTATCTCGGGTTTCAAACCTCTAAGAAACATCCACGTCATTCACTCATCATTATTAACTAAGTGGGACGTAAACCGAGATAACTCGGCAAACCTAGCTTAGTACTGCGCCACGGTCATATTTTTTTGGTCAAGCTTGATGAACTCTACCTCCTTCATGTGACGAATACTTTCAAGAAAGTACTTGTCGTTGAACAGCTCTTGGAACTTCTCCCAAGACATTTTGAGTGTGGCAGGTTGAGTACGTTTTACAGATTCCCACCAGTAATCTGCCTCTGCTCGCAACATGATGGTGGCAAAATGACCCTTTTGCTCCTCGGAGCATCCCAAGACATCAAATATCTTGTTGATACGCTTTATCCACGCCTCTCACTTTTAAGTAGTTTGGCTCTCCAAAAACTCCGGTGGTCCCAGCTCCTTGAACTGCTTAGCAGTGACCGTCCGAGAGTTGTCAGTGTTTCCACCTGCATTTTGGACAGGAGCCGCGCTCGCCTGATGTTGCATGAATTGCATAAAATCTCTGAACATCCCATTGTTCATCATTTGATCGTTGTTGTTTACTTGAGGATTAATCTGTGGTAACTCAACGGTCTCATGTGCTTCATTGCTTATCTCAACATTTTCAGATGCCATTTTCAAATACTGCCACAAAACAAGGGTTAATTAACATATCACATATTATCCCTATACTCTGACCGACCAATTAAATACCAAATAAACTTAGGTAGGTCATACTAGCGAAAGAATTCCCCGTCTCTCCCCTCCTAGTTCTTGTCTCACATCTCATCCAGGGATCATATCCCTAAGCTTTGATACCAAATGTGACGCCCCCAAAATAGGTATACATCACCCATCTTGATTCGCCAAATACATGGTACAGAATACAAATACAAGCTTAATTATACAACCGTCGTGTAATATACGACAAAACATAGCTGAGAGTTTAAACAGGAATATTGCCTTGTAGACAATATCCACTCTCAAATAGAGTCCTCATAACATTTATTGTCACACTATTTTATAGAAATAGTGAGGACTACAAATACACCATCTCGGATCATAACTCCATTCCCCGACTAGTCCCGGCTACGTTCTCATTTCCTGAAGAGAACAATGAAAGCAAATGGGTGAGCTCAACTAGCCCAGTAAGAAATATTATGACTAAGATAATGCAGAATAAATTATCATTAGTCTTCAACAATGTTAAACTGATAAAATACAATAGACATCAAGTTTAACTGCATCGGAATAAGCAATCCATTAGAAGAGTCAAGTAGAGCATAATATCTACTATCTTCTATGATTTAAAATGTTTTCATCAATTTTTATCGCTGAGACTCAGCTTAATAAATAAACCACATCATTGAATCATCCTTGTACTACGGGCCAAGGATATTCATTAAATCATCAATGGTCATGACTATATCGAATAATCTCTAGTCATAATCATACCAAAAACTGTACATCAATACACTTCAGGCCACTAAGGACTTTTACCACATCATTTATAACATTACAGGTCATGATTATATCGAATGATCCCTGGTCATAATCATACCGAGTCCATCTATGCACGTAAGCCAAAGATGACTTTCATCACAATATAGGCATGAGGATGATGACAATGACATAATAATTCAATAAAACAAGTTCAAGAATAAATTTTAAAGATTTATAAGTAAATTTATCCTGAAATCAATAACGTCCAAATTGTCAACATGATACTGCTTTGTGGAGTAAAATTGAAGAATACTCAGAAGAATATTTCCATGAAAAGATATTGGATGAAGCGCAAATATCCATGATACTCTACTAATTTCATGGAGTATAGAAGTCAAAACTTTAACCAACTGAGTATAATAGAATTTATGAAACTGCAAATGGATTTTTACCCGCCATGCGGTAATCCACGTAGACAGATCATTTCCACAATTTAATAATGAATGAATACGAACGATCATTCACAATGCATGTGATAATCCACATAGACATGTTATTCCAACAGAATAATAAAGAATGGCGTAACAAAAGAATTAACCAGGCATGCGATAGACCGTATAAACAGGTTATTCCCAACCGAATAATAAAGAATGGAACCAGGTCATGTGTAATCTACACAAACATGATATTCCAACAAAATAATAAAGAATGGAACCATGTCATGCGTAATCCGCACAGACAGGATATTCCAACAAAATAATAAAGAAAGGAATAACAACAGAATTCACCAGGTATGCGATGGAGGGGGCTTTCCAATAAGGATTTCTCCCTATTGGCGCGCAATTAGGTGATCAAATCTCTCCTTGACACAACTTCTAGACATTGTCAATATTGCAAATAATAATATGAATAACTTTTTCGTTTCAATTATTAATTTAATAATATATCATATTATGCAGATGATACTATGACAATAACTAAATCAATAATATGAGAGATATGATGCAGCAATTACTGTAGTAATAATTGAGTATAACTGAGTGACTTCTCACGTAAGCATCAATAATCAATGTGCTGCTACTATGCAACCAATGCGTAGACATCGTACTTTTATTAATGGGTAGTTCAACGGTTTAACGGTAAAACTTCCGCCGCTATTTTTATAAAAAAGATAATTATGTCGTTTTTAACTACGATAATATTTTCGTTGTGGGGTCCACCAATGATTGTGCCATCGTACGAATATTCCCTGTTAAAACGAATATTCCCCGACCAATCGAATATTATATAACCACTTACTTACTTTGCAAAATTGGTAAATATTACCCACAACTATAACATTATATTATATCTACACCACAATATTCAAAAATATATTTCGAGAGAAATTAATCTTTATTAATAAAAGTTGGGGTCTTATATTAGGGTTAAACGCTAAAGGTCAAACCCTAAGGATTAGGATAAGTTACAAATTGGCCATTAAAATTACAAGAAAAATGACCAAATTGCCCTTATTGCATTATTTATTAATTATCTTGCAAATTTTGCCAAAACTTTAGTTGGTGACCAACTCTTGACTTACCATGTGACCAAATTCTCAGCACATTAGCTATATATCATTAGCCAATACATTGTAACAAGTAATATATATATATATATATATATATATATATATATCAAGAGAGAGAAAAGCTCATAAATTGCCTCATTTGTACACATACACTCAACCTAGACCCTCTCTCTAACCCACGAAAATCTTAAGCATTTTCAGTCCCAAAACAAATCCTTAGATCAACCATACCAGATTATAAAACTTAGATTCAAACATAGCTCAAAGTGAGGTATAAAACCCTAACCTAGAATCTGATCTTACTTGATGTGTTAGAAGTTATGATTTTGTATTGTAAAATGTTGTTTGTAGTATATATAGTTGATCTAGGTCGGTATATAATAGATCTATAAAATCTTGAGGCACGAATTTGAAGATTTCAAAAATTGAGAATATTTTAAAAAGTTGTCTGACAACCAAATGTCAGACCTCATAGATCTTTGTCTATTTATGGTTTTGTTTGTTTAAAGGTTTTTAGTTGTAGTATATCATGTGGGCTTTGATTTAGAACTCGAATCAAGGTTAGATCGTGTACAGATTTAAAGTTATGGGTGGTCAAACCTCGTTGACCGACCATGACTTTCGGTTTTCTGGGTAACCTAGATCCTGCCCAGAACTGTCTGACAGTATGTTCATGGCCTTACATCTTGCATGATTTTGTTAATTTTTGCTTGCTGTTAGATCTAGGTTGTAGTTTGGTAGATGGACTACAGATTAAAGCTTTTAGAACACCTAAATAATAAACAGGTTGGATTTAGTGGCTGGTCAAAGTAGCTAAGTCGATCATGAAAACTGTTTTCTGGGTAACCTAGAAAATGTATGAACATTATTTTCGGCATAGATATGATGGTCACTCGATCACTGCCATTGAATGTTCTTGAACCTCAAGAACACTTAAGGCGACACTTTCTGTCGCTAAAGGCTATAGCGACAGATTTAATAATTTTAATTATATAAATTTCCTAAAATTAATTAAAAATTGAAAATAATTTCTAAAAATTGCAAAATTAATTTTAAAAATTATTTTAAGTTATAAAAATTAACTTTTAATAATTTGACATATTTTTCATAAATATTAGTATTTATTTGAATATTAATTATACTTAATTTATTTAATAAATATATTAAATAAATTAATTCAAAATGACTTTATTATATTAAAATCATTTTAAATGATAATATAGTATTTAAAAATATTTTAAGTTATAAAACATAACTTTTAATATTTGAAGGCAAATTTCATTAATTATTTAATATTAATGATATTAGATTTATTTAATAATTATATTAAATAAATTAGTTAAAATGATTTTAATAATATAAAAATCATTTTAAATGAAAATTAAGAGTTTAAAAATATTTTAATTTGTAAAATATAACTTTTAATATTTTAATGTAAATTTCATTAATAATTTAATATTAATGATATTATGTTTATTTAATAATTATATTAAATAAATAGTTTAAAATGGTTTTATTGATTTAAAAATTATTTAAAAAGGGATATAAGTGTTTTAAAAATATTTTAAGTTATAATTAATGAATTTTAATATTGTGATAAATAATAAACTAATATTTAAATATTAATGGTAATTATTTAAAAAGGATTTTTAATGTTTTAGAAATCATTTAAAGAAATAATATTAATGTTTTAAAAATATTTTGAGTTATTATAAATAACTTTAATATTTTGGTAATGGTTTCATTAATATTTTAATATTAATGATAATAGAATTATTTAGTACTTAAATCATTTAAAAATAATTCTAGTGTTTGAAAAATCATGATAAATCATAATAATTATTTAAAAATTATTATAAGTCATTTAAGAATAATATGAATGATATTTGAATTATCTAGAATAATATTTAAGATAAAGATTAGAGTTTTATTAACAATAAACTCGATAATTACCCGATAAAGCCGTCTGTACTTTGAAATGTTATAGAAATTAATTCCGACCTAGATAATTTGACCTGATAGGTGATTGTTAATGATCCAATGACTGCTAAACATGTGTGACAATGTGATTAGGTTATGTGTTGACTGCAAATAGCAGTACTATGTGTTATGATATGTTATTCTAATCGAAAGAACAATCTTATGAATGATAGGTCGCTATATTAAAGATAGAACTAAGTCGTGTACTATAAGCAGCAAACCAGGTAAATATCTAACCTTTTGCATTTACTTTATGCAATAGACATGTGCAAGCCTATTTTAGAACTATATTGTTAGTGTGCCTATTTATTAACTCTATTATTATTGTTCATGTATCTATACCTTTGTAGAAATGTCAGTTCTTGAATCTTATCCGATCATTGTTTATCATTACAGTTTTATTGTATAATCCAGATATATATTTTATTCGTTAATTTCTAAGTATGGTTATACAAGTGTCCTCACTTGGATAATTATTGTACTTACTAATACATACTTATTAAAATCCGATATGCATACATTGATTAAAAGTTGCCTAAGCTATTTGACTCGGCTAGACACCGATTTAAAAATATCATTGAACATGATAGAACCTTATTGTATCCAACCGAATTATTTTGGTTTGGATTCCAGACCAAGTATGAACATCCCGAATATGGGAATAATTTGTGTGCCTATGGCGGATATGCTGGATGAAAATATCGTTCGAACACGTAGTATTAATCAATACATGGCATAACGGGCTGATCACCACCGTGCTCGTAAGTTATAACGATTTACAGATGAAGTTCTGTTAAACCTTTTCGAAAATTGAAAACAAAGTTCATAGTCAGTCGACTGTTCACCAATTATAGCTAGTACTTAGTTTTAAAATTTTGTAATAGAATTGATATGTTGTTTAGAATTGTTTCAGCTTACTTCACAACTATTGATTCATTGTAGAAGTGCAATTGAAAGAAAACATTTTCTTCTTTTAGCTTAAATTTATTGTCTGCTATTACTTGCTGGGTGATCAAATGCTCATTCTTTCTTTAAATGTAAATTTTTTTCAGCTAAACGTGATAAACCTGAAGGTTCTGCCAAGAACAAAGGAAAGGGAAAGTTGACCGAGTAAAGTTATGGTATCGTATGTAGTAGTTAGACTTAATCAAGACAATAATAATTATTAGTTATCATGTATTAAAATATTTTAAAGGTCGCGTACCTGGGATTTAGATAACTCTGATTATGTAAATTAAGTTTAATATTTATATTATTATTATTATTCCGCTCAAAGAAATGATATTGTGAAGCACCGAGTTCGCGCGGGTTTCAAGTACCTGAATTTGGGGTCATCACAGGTTGTTATCAGAGATTTAGGTTAGAAACCTTAGGTGGGGATAGACCTTAGGACAGATGGAAATGTTAAAAATACAAATAACTCATATAGAGTTTTTAAGGAGATGAATTAGATAAATTCACCGTAAAACAAAATAAAAGTAACCTATATAAAACTACTATTTATTGTGTGTATATATATTATATTCTAATCAAGATAATTTATGTGTAGATTTCAGGTGGAAAAGGATTAGGATACCCTCAGATCCGAAAGAAGGAGCCAATCTCCATAACCAAGCCAATATCAAAGCCAATAGCTGAAATAGAGGCTCACATTGAAAGCAACCCTGATGAATTGGTTATAGTGGAAAATGTAGTACCAGATCCAAAAACGGTAGTATTGACAGATAGTGATTTTGGCACTAAAGTTGGGGTCGATCAAGCATCAATGGAATTGCAGAATCTGAGGAATAAGGTTTCTTCTCTGGAAAAACTGTGGGAAATAGAAAAGATATTGAATAGTCAATTACAAAAGGCATTAATATTAACAATGGAAGAACAAGATAAGCTTAAAATCTAAATTAATCAGATGGGAGCTAAAAGTAACAAATCGTGTGTAGCTCCGAACAAAAAGGGGAAGAGAAAGATGAAAGATCGTGATTTAGGAAATCCCGATTGTAACCAAGGGAACACTAATAAAGTAGAAAAGTGTACAAACTATAACAAGAAACATGAAGGCTTATGCAGGAAAGGGGAAAATGTTTGGTACAATTGCGAACATGAGGGACATATCTCTCCTTAATATCCCAATCTGAAGAAAGGTGTCTGTTTTATTTGTGGGGTAGAAGGTCATCAGGGGAAAGGTTGTCCAAGATTAAGAAAAAGGCATAGTAAATAAGTAGTATAAGTATTGTTTGAATATATGTGTGTTCTATGATAAGTATGTCTGTGTAATTTAATATTCTCAGTTTTTGTATAAGTTATAGCAGCAAATCCTGACTTTTGTGATCACAAAGGGATATTGAATGCTTAAAGTAGTATGTGCTATGCTATTTAAAGTACTATGAATTAGTTGAATGAATATGAATCTATGTTTGATTAATGAAATAATTTTTATATAAAGATAGTAATTATCTATCTGATAACTGGTTAATATAGTAAACCAAGTTTTTAAAATTTAATATTTTGAGTACATGACTATTTGAGTAGAAAATTTCGCATTATATGTTAAGTGTATACAATAAGACTTAGAATGTAAGTTAATAAAGAATAATTTATGCTTTTATTTAACCAGATAATGCCGCCAAGACGTCAAACTCAAAACCAAAGGGCAGAAGAATCTGTCAACAATGCTGAAAGGATAACAACCAGATCCGATACAGAACTTTGCGAACATGGTAGACAGATGTTCCCATGAAGTCCATCATAATGTGATCCCATTTCCACTTCAAAGTAGACCACTCGGCCTCTGATGCTCTGCTTTAACCTGTTAACAAATAAGACATTTACTAACGTGCTCCGCAATTTCTCATTTCAGATTGGGCCACCAAAAATGTTGCCTCAAATCTCGATACATCTTTGCGAACATGGTAGACAGATGTTCCCATGGCAGACAGATCCCATTTCCACCTAACTTCATCTGTTCCCATGTGGTCGACAGATGTTGATAGTGATGAAGGACAACGAAATCTCTTATTTAATATGTGGAGGTGATTGCTCGCCCCCCTCCATTTGTGAAAATTAAGAGCCACGCATATTCTATCTGAGGCTTGTTATTCTCCTGACGATCAGTGTTGATTTCAGGTGCTAGTTTTATTTTGCTGAAGCTGATGGGCTTGGATTGTCTTGGTTGGCTTCTAGAAGCATATAGAAGAGGTTGTTACTGGTTAAGAATTTTCTGGGCAGCTTCCTCAGTGAGACCATTCCTAGGAACATGATTCGAATCAATGGCACCTTGTTTCTGAGCTTGAACAAGCTGATGATGATGCGTAATCATACGGATGATGATATTGAACCGACACGTGATGAGCATACGCACGATTATTTTGAACCGGAACCCTTATACGAATACGAATCATTTTGGCGATGGAAGTAACCACGCCGGGGTAAGTGGTCGTGGTCGTACGTGGTCATTGGTGGTATAAGAGCTGGGTCTGCTGAGTTAGATCAGTTAAACTGCTACTACGAGGAACAAACTCAGGCGCTAATGTTAACGCCAAATTTTGTACATCTGACGAAATCACCAAAATAATAGGCCAAAATCGCGCTAATAGTTGATGGAGTATTTGATTGTATCAAACTCACGAAATACATTCACACAAACATAAATAAAGAGATATAAATATGAACACAAGAATTTACGTGGAAACCCAATTGGGAAAAAACCACGGAGAGAGAGAGAGAGTAATCCACTATAATATTATTGGGAGTACAAGATATGTATGTGGAGAGTATAAGTTGTGTATTTGTGTTGTATCTCTTGTGTTTCTGTCCTCTCCCCTAAAACCTATCTTGTAGCCGTATATATAGAAGTCACCTCCATCCCTCTCCAACTAGGAGAATGACTCCTTTTGCAGAATCACCTTATAACTATTGAATCCCATTAAGAGTAGGAATCCTAATTAAACCTCCTTATCCCACCAAATAAGGAAACACAATCCTATTTTAATAAGGACTCTCCATTGTCACAATAAATACATATGGGCCATCACTAGATCCGAACCATTAAATAGACTGGGTTGCACCATGGCTAGACCCAAATAATCACATCCCAACATTAGCCCCCAGTCTCTTATTTATAAAGAACTTATAAATGAGAGAGTATACAAGTTTATCCCAACAAAAACGACCATATTTGCCGAAGACATAAAAAACCAACCTTATACCAACCGAACCAACCTTATCACTACCGAAGATATAAAAAACCAACCTTATACCTACCGAACCAACCTTATCGCTACCGAAGATATAAAGAACCATCCTTATACCAACCGAACCAACCTTATGACTACTGAAGATATAAAGAACCATCCTTATACCAACCAAACCAACCTTATTACCACCGAATATATAAAGAACCAACCTTATAACACCTCAACATTGCCCCCCAGTCTCTTATTTATAAGGAACTTATAAATAAGATGGTATTCAAAAAGTCTCCGCGGGATTTATATCCTCGGGATTTATATCTTAGGGATTTTTATCCTCGGGATTTTATATCCTCATTTATATACTCGAGATTTATACCCTCGGGATTTATATCCCCGGGATTTTTATCCTCAAGATTTTCATCCTCGGGATTTAGATCCTCAAAATTTATATCCTCGGGATTTATATCCTCGGGATTTATATCCTCGGGATTTTTATCCTCGGAATTTATATCCTCGGGATATTTATCCTCGGGATTTATATCTGTAGAATGTTCATCCTTTCGGGAGATTAAAGCCTTCTCGAAGGATGTTTGTCCGACCTTATAACCCCTCCAACCTTATGCCGCCATAATATCTATCCCGACCCCTGTGGGAGGCTTCGATCAGACTTTATATCTGCCGAAAGTAAACAATCAAAGATATGACGAAACCGGTGTGGCCCGAAGAGGAATCACCAAAGAGATTGTCAAAGTGGTCCGAACCTAACTTCATCTATTCCCATGTGGTCGACAGATGTTGATAGTGAAGAAGGACAACGAAATCTCTTATTTAATATGTGGAGGTGATTTCTCGCTCCCCTCCATTTGTGAAAATTAAGAGCCACACATATTTTATCTGAGGCTTGTTATTCTCCCGACGATCAGTGTTGATTCCAGGTGCTAGTTTCATTTTGCTGAAGTTGATGGGATTGGATTGCCTTGGTTGGCTTCGAGAAGCATATATAAGAGGTTGTTGCTGGTTAAGAATTTTTTTGAGTAACTTCCTCAGTGAGACCATTCCTAGGAACATGATCCGAATCAATGGCACCTTGTTTCTAAGCTTGAACAAGCTGATGATGATGCGTAATCATACTAATGATGATATTGAACCAGCACGTGATGAGCATACGCACGATTATTTTGAACCGGAACCCTCACATGACCTCGAATCGTCCAAGATGGAAATAACCACCGCACTGGGGTAAGTGGTACGTGGTATGGTGGTGGTATAAGAGTTGGGTCTGCTGAGTTGGATCGGTTGAACTGCTACTACGAGGAACGAACTCAAGCGCTAATGTTAATGTCAAATTTTGTACATCTGACGAAATCACCAAAACAACAGGCCAAAATTGCGTTAACGGTTGATGGAGTAGTTGATTATATCAAACTCATGAAATACATTCACACAAACATAAATAAAGAGATATAAATATGAACACAAGAATTTACGTGGAAACCCAATTGGGAAAAAACCACGGAGAGAGAGAGAGTAATCCACTATAATAATATTGGGAGTACAAGATGTGTATCTGGAGAGTATAAGTTGTGTATTTGTGTTGTATCTCTTGTGTTCCTGTCCTCTCCCCTAAAACCTAACTTGTAGCCGTATATATAAAAGTCACCTCCATCCCTCTCCAACTAGGAGAATGACTCCTTTTGCAGAATCACCTTATAACTATTGAATCCTATTAAGAGTAGGAGTCCAAATTAAACCTCTTTATCCCACCAAATAAGGAAACACAATCCTATTTTAATAAGGACTCTCCACTATCACAATAAATACATATGGGCCATCACCAGATCCAGACCATTAAATAGACTGGGTTGCACCATGGCTAGACCCAAATAATCACATCCCAACACTTTCCTTCTTAGCGTGTTGGCCACTACATTTGCCTTCCCCGGGTGATAAAGAATATCGTAGTCATAATCCTTGATTAATTCTAACCACCTCCTTAGACGCATATTCAACTCCTTATGTGTGAAGATATATTTTAGACTCTTGTGGTCGGTGTATATCTCACATTTCTCTCCGTACAAATAATGTCTCCAAATCTTTAACGCAAAAACTAATGTCACAAACTTTTAGCCATGAGTAGGGTATTGTTTTTCATAATCCTTCAATTATCGTGATGCGTACGCAATGACCTTGCCATGCTACATTAACACACAGCCAAGTCCTCTGTGCGACGCATCATTATACACCACAAATCCTCCCATATTATCTGGTAATGATAATAAAGGCGCTTCACTTATTCTTTTCTGTAACTCCTAAAAACTTTCTTCACACTTGTTCGTACATACGAACTTCACCATTTTTCTCGTTAGATTGGTCAATGGGGTTGTTATCTTAAAAACATCTTGGATAAATCATCGATAGTACCCACCTAACCCTAAGAAACTTCTTACTTTTGTTGGTGTCTTTGGCTTCTCCCAATTACTCACTACTTCTACCTTTGCAGGGTCTACTGAAATTCCATCCTTATCCACCACGTGTCCTAAGAATTGAACCTTCTTTATCAAAAATTCACACTTGGAAAATTTGGCGTACAACTTCTCCTTTCTTAGCGCCTCCAAGACCATCTTCAGATAGTCGGTGTGTTCTTCTTCCGTCTTTGAGTCAATCAAGATATCGTTGATGAAAACTACTACGAATTTATCTAAGAATGGCTTGAAGACTCTGTTCATTAATTTTATAAATGCAGCCGAAGGATTTGTCAACCTGAATGACATTACCAGAAATTCAAAATGTCTGTAATGAGTTTGGAATGTTGTCTTTGATATGTCCTCCTCCTTCACCTTTAACTGGTAATAACCCACCCATAAATCTATCTTTGAGAAACACTTTGCTCCTTTCAGTTGATCAAAAAGATCGTCTATCCTTGGTAACGGATATCTACTCTTAATTATTACCCTATTCAATTCTCGATAATTGATATAGAGCTTCATCAATTCATCCTTTTTCTTTACAAATAACACTGGTGCTCCCCAAGGAGACACACTTGGCCAAATATAAACCTTATCTAGTAACTCTTGCAATTGTATCATCAATTCTTTCATTTCTACTAGCGCCATACGATATAGGGCTTTCAAAGTCGGTACAATCCCCGGTGCTAAATCTAATACGAATTTGATTTCTCTGTCTGGCGGAAGACCAGGCAGATCATCCGAAAATAAATCTTGGAATTCTCTCACTACAGGTATATCTTGAATTTCTACTCCCTTATTCTGAGTATTAATAATGTAAGATAAGTAACCTACACATCCTCTCTTTAACAATTTCTTGGCCTACATCATCGTAAGGCAACACGACTACTTAAGCGATGAGCTACCATAAAACACCACCTTAGACTTATTCGGAGTCTGAAGGTTTACACTTTTATTTTGACAATCAATTATCACCTCATGGTTATACAACCAATCCATTCCCAATATTACGTTGAACTCTCCCAATCTTATCGGGATCAAGTCTACATCTAGTTCATGATTTCTAATGTTTGCGCGCCAATTTTGGTAAATATATTCTACAGGGATTACTTCCTTATTTACAACTTCTATGTTCAAGGGATTTTCTAATCGTTCTCGAGGTAAATTAAGTCGACTAACAAATTCCTCAGATACAAAAGCGCAGGTGGCACCCAAATCAAATAATAGATAGGCATTTATATCATTGATCGGGATGATACCTGACACCACATCCTTCGCATCTACTGCATCCTGGATAGTCATGATAAACATTCTAGAAGTTGGACGGTTGGATGGCGTCGATCCACTAATCATTAATTTTTCACTTCCCCCATGCTGGTCGCTTCCTCCATTGTTTCCTTTCTTTGGACAGTCCTTAATCAGGTGGTCTGTCGAGCCACATGCGTAACAACCTTTGACCTTCTTGGGCTTTGGGTATTTTGGCAAAATATGCCCCTCTTGGCAACAGTTGTAAAAAATGATGCGCCCCTTCCAGCACTCGCCTTGGTGATACCTCCTACACTTCGGGCATCCCTCTGCCTTATTCTTAAACTCTCCACGAAACTTCCTCACTTGATTGTTGTGATTTTTGTTGTTGTTTTTATGATTTTTCCACTTCATCTTTCCTAAATTACTTCCCCCATTACTGCTTCCTTCACGACTATCTCCTCCCGTGTTCTTAATCTTCTTCTCCTTGTTGTACAAACTCAAAGCTTCACTACCTCCCTCTACAATAATGGCCTTCTCCAGCAATGTCGCAAAAGAATCGATATGAGGAACTGACACCTTTTTGAACAACCATGGCTTTAGTCCTTGTTCAAAACGCCTAGCTTTCCTCTCTTCACTTACGACTTGGTGTTCTACAAAACGTGCTAGTTCATTGAACTTAGCCACGTATTGTGCCACCGTCATATCTCCCTGCTTAAGTTCTAAGAACTTCACCTCCATCCTATTCTTCATGCTTTTCAGGAAATAATTCTCTTAAAATAGAGTCTTGAACCTCTCCCATGATATTGTCCCTTCTCCGACTCTTTGCTGATTCACCTCCCACCAGTAGTTTGCCTCACCTCTCATCATATAGGTGGCAAACACCATCTTCTGGTCCTCACCCACACGAGTGATGGTGAAAGCCTTCTTCATCTCTTTGATCCACGTCTATGCCACGATCGGATCTGTAGTACCCATGAATTCAAGAGGTCATACACTCCTAAAGTCCTTAAAGTTTGTGACTGGAACTACTTGGGTAATGGATGGTACTGGTTCGTTTCTTCTCCTAAGATCTTCCCCTAACAAATCTACTAACCTTTGTATAGGGTCTACTTGTCCTATCTCATCATTGACCGACTCTTCAGATGCGATTATTCTACGTCTGGGTGGCATTTTTCTGCATCACAAAATTTTCATTTTTATTATCTAATTATATTACTTCAACATTTCTCAAAAGAATAAAATTTTATAACACGTTTCTAAAATAAGATCATTTATATTCATATGCCAAATCATTACATCACATTATTATCCCTAGCATACTTCTATAAATGACAAAACACATCCCTTAATATCACAAAAGACGGGGACAACCACTAACAAACTACCCCTCTAACATTTTTCAAAAGTTTGGGGTTTACAACTATCTCACATCTTACACAAAAGACTGAGATTACATTACAATATATACATCACATAAATGAAATACTACAGCAACTAAATTTCTAACACCTAAACCTTAATCTAACATTTCGCGCTCCACAGCGCTCTGGTACTCCTTCTGAGTGATGTGCGCCACCAAATCTCGGCTTATGGTGTGTCGGGTCTGTCCCTGTTCTACTGGGTAATGATATACCCCATTAATCAATCTCTACATGGCCATGCACACATCATAGCCCATCTTGTTCATCTTCTTCCTTTAGCACCTCACCTCATCTTTTAAATCATTAGCCCTATCTTTGGCTTCCTCCCACTTTTCCTAAAAGTGAATCCTCTCCATCACTTCCATCTCCAGCTATGTACGGAGAGCCTCCTTCTCAGCCTTCTGGCTAAGCTCCCTCTGCTCAAACTCCTCTAGCTTACCTGTCAACTCCACGTTCCTAGCTATCGAACGATGAAAAAGAGTGCCCATCTATACTCCTGCCTCCTTGCGATATACAAATTATTCTTCCAGCTCCTGCATCTTCAGTTGCCTCTCAAGAGCCTCAGCCTCTAACTCCTCTACTCTGCATCTTAACTCTAGAATATACTCCTCATAGTCACCCAACATCTGATCCTCAAATGTAGTCTCATTGGGATCTTCTACGGGATCATCCTCCATGGGTTCCTCCTCTCATTCTCTCTCTATGGGGAATGGCTCCATCTCATTTTCGTCATCATTCTCATCAATAGGAGCCACTGCCGAAATAGGCTCAGCTATCAAAGGTGCCTCATATACCACTTTTCTGTCACGCGACTCCTCCTCTACTACTCGGCTAGGTCCTCCCAAGTCAGTCATCCTACAACCACCAATATAAGACAAAACAAACAACTCCATTAGAATGTTAAACAAACATAAGTTCATTGTATAGAGTGAAATTATATTCCATAACACACTAAATCTCCTCCTAGGAAAACTCTAAATGAGTTTTATCCTCTCTATCTTCTAAGTTCTCCTAAGTTATAATCTAAGGACTCTCGCTCCTATGGTTTATAACTACAGCTCTGATACCAACCTGTGACGCCCCCAAATTCAGACACTCGTATCTCGAATTTGGTTCGTCACGTACTAATTCTAATAATAAATCAAAATCTCACACACAAAAATTATAGAATAAATTACATTGTTATAACATAATTATTCTCGTCCCAAGGTCTCGCAACCATTACTAATACACGACAACTTAAATTAAATATAGCTTAATATATCATAGTAAATAAGTCATTCTACAACATAATAATAGTACATTCCTAGTACTATGAAGCAAACCTATTCCAAAGCCTTCTCTTTACCCTTGTCCTTGCTAGAGGGTTCACCACGTTTTGCCTTAACTGAAAGTTTTAAAGAAAGCAAGGATGAGAATCAATTTTGCCCAACAAGTAATATCGCAATAATGAAAAATCATATATAAAGTTCAATCTTCAAGGGTATGACAGTGAATAATAATTCAGGAATTATCAACGATTTCTCAATAAAGGTCGCTATGGATTGAAAGATATCAATAAGATTCAACACTTATTCAATTCAAGATTTCAAAGTAATGAATATTGAGCAGTCACTAAGGACTATGAACTTCTACTAGAATTAATAGTAATAAACTGATAATCCATCAAGATGAGTACCACAGGTGATCAGCCTAAAATACCCTATGTCATGTATAACATTTAATCATACTCATGTGCGTACGTCAGTTTCCTCACAAATATATATTTCCCCTTCCAAGAGGGTTGTTCATCTTAGTTATAAGAGTCCACTCCAAGTTAATTTGGTTTGGATAGCTTTTGATCATATACCAATAGTCTAGCTAAATCAATGGCTTAGACAACTTTCTTTTAAAATATATATATGAGCAATTATAATCCGAAATCAAGGTTTGAAAATTGTAAGAAATTTCATTTCTAAACTACAAAGTAGTAAGTCATGAGATATAAATCATACTTTCAAGGATTTACTTGTAAGATTAATAATAAGTCAAGCTTGGATGACATTCCATAAAATATGGTTAGGAACTTTCATTAACGAGATAAGGTTTAGATACTTGCATAATATTCAAAGTTGTGTAAGTTAGAAAACTTGCTCAATATAAAATAGAGTTTGGATACTTGCCTTACGCGTAGTTTACAAAGGTATAGCTTAATACCACTCCAATGAACTATAATATCCTATTCATGTAAAATCACATCAGTTATATAAGTTTAACATAAACACCTATTATCTTAATTTGCTATGATACACAAGTGTAATTCATCGATACTAAACATATATTGCTAGTCTTCTCTTAGTTTCATGATCTCATACGTATGTGTTATCACACAAAACGAAAATCAGTTTCTAATACACTATGACCTAAAAGAACATAATTTGTCATCATCTTTTGACTTAAGGTTATAAACACTTATTCAACATAGGATTCTTTCATGGACATGCTTATTGACACATGAATACTGCATTGGACATGTATTACAGATTAAGGTAATAATATAGGCATGCATAAACCCTCAAATTATTTACAGAAAATAGATCTTACTGCAAGGTGGCGCGGCCGCGCTTGGTTTGTACTAAGGAGTGGTGCGGCAGCGTTTCCAAACCCTTGTCACTATAATCTTAACAAACTCTTTTGCAAAAAGAATAAATTTGAGGTAATAACTGTGTTTAAGATCCTTATATGACGTCTACTCTTATAAAGAAGATAACTTGGGTCATTTTAAAATTTTACTAACAACTTTTAGCAGTGTCTTAGAACATAATCTTTTTAGGCGCATTACATATATTAATCAATTTGAGTTTTTCATTTGTCTGCATACCGAGTCAATTGTAGATTGGGCATGCCCCATGTGACTTGGAATTTGTACTTCTTAAATTAAGAATTATAATTTCTCAGCTGAGGCCCATGTAGCATGGAGGAGCAGTATAGGCAAGGCATCTCTATGGGGTCGGGATTGTACATTTGATTTTACAGTAATGAATTTTTCTGTATTGTACATTTAATAATTAAATCTAGCTTTGTTCGTTTGTTTGTTGTTGTTGCACGAAGTGCCACACTATCTGGTTAACATATTGCACCCGTCTGAAGGTATATTGTTTGCTTGAATAGAATGTAGGTTTTTTTTACTGTGCTTTAGATTGTCAGAATTCTATTTTTTATGTCGCTTTGATATATTTTGTCAATCTATTGAGACACAATGAAGAACCATGCTTCACTGATATTGGAACGTATGTGCACAATCAGATTATTCCGTTGGGCAGTTTTTTGAGGAAGCAAGGCAAACTACAAGAGACATTCTTAATAGTGGCCGTGTTCCAGTCTCTGGTGGAACTGGATTGTACTTGAGTTGGTAAGTCTCCTTGTTTGATGTTTCTTTATTATAAATATGCATATTGTAGAACTTTACTTTCATAAAATTTAACAGTTCTTGTTAATTGAACGTGTAATATGACTTAAATCTACTGATATATGCTTTCTTCTCTATGTAATTGTGTTCAAAGAAGCTTTCTCTATTGATTAGAAGTTCATCCTAAATTCCATAATAGATTCAAAAGTTTATATACACGTTATTGTGAAGCCCATTTCTTTACATATACTACAGAATGTGGCAATGTGTATGGCAAGGTTCAGAGAATAGGAGCTATGATTGTAGGCACATCTTAAAGAATCATACTGCTGAGGTAACCAAGTTTCACTTTCTTATTTATATAGAATTAGATTTATGGGTTGCGAGTTGGTATATATGACACTCTTTCGAAAAGTGTCCATGCTTAGAAGTTCATTTAGTACTAAGGCTATTTGTGCTTATACATTGCGTCAGTCATGTCATCAACAATTCATGCATTGGCTTTAACCGTCCCCTCCCCCCACCCTTTGAGAATTTATGAGTGTGCACACTCAATATATCATAGGTGTGGCCCAACAGAATGCTACAGGACTTGTTCAGTTTACTTCTAGAAAACATGCACTCATAATTTTTGTAATTCATTCCATGAAACATTCAAATGGGTAGCCATGTAGTGACCCTGCTCTAATTTTTGATGATTCTCAAAATAAGCCACAATGATACTGGAGTTTTCTTTGCAACTGCATTGCACGTGTGTAATATTGTTATTTAACCAAACAATAATTACAGTTTCTATCATGTGAGAACTTGGTTTCATAAACAATGTTCTTTATGTTAAACCCTTTTCATTTATTTTGCTTGTGAATAAATAAAAGTAACATTTTTTTACGGCTTGCAGAGATTGTCAATCAAGGGAAGTTGGTTTCATATGAGATCATAATAAGCTTATTGTCAAAAAGACTCGAATCAGGAGAATCTAAAGGTGAATTGGGATTTATTCTTCATGGTTTTCCTCGTACAATAAGACAAGTGGTAAGTATCTGCCCTGTTGTTAAAACACCATGAGTTTTTCAAGACAATTATTTAGATTCAGTATTTTAAATAGCAGAAGTTTTAAAACTTAAATGTGAGTGAGGTGAATCTCAATGACGTGTAAAAAAGTGAATAGTGAATACAGTAGTCACCTGTGATGACTGATGAGTATAGTTTTTTAACCACGTTAAATGGATACGATCAATTACATAGAGGTAATGGACCAGTAGATAATTCAACGATTGGTTGACCTCTAACATTTTAACTAACTCAATTTGGAAAGAAAATATATATATTTCTATTTCGGTGGTGAACTTTGAAAAGAGTTCTGAACACAGTAACACACACAAATGACAAGAATCTAATATTGGAGAAATTATTCATTCTTAATTCCAATTATATTCATTTACACCCCGAATTATGTGTGCTATTTATTTCATTTCAAAAGGTCCACACAAAACACTGCAGAAGACTCGTATTGTTCATAGAGAATTCACCTGGACTTGGGGTATATGCTTAAAATTAAGAGTCCATCATGCTTAGAATAGTGTGTACTCTTCTCTTTATAATACCTGTATGTTACTGTTGTCATGTGTGCGTGCAAAAAAATTGGTGTTAAGACATCATAATATCTGATGTTTTAGCCATGTGAATTTTAGTCAGAATATCTGAATATGCAAATAATTCGTCACTAACCATATGAAATTCCAAGTGTCTGGTGACTTTTTGTATAATCATGGCCGATGTTTTACAGCCGAGGAAATAAGAAAATTGGTAATGGAAGCACCCAAGTTGTGAAATTAATTTTTATTTCTCCCATTTTCCTCGTATGTTGATAGGTTTTGGACGTAGTGATATGTGGAGTTTAAAGTGTGCCCATGTAGTCCAACTAGGACATTTAACCTTTTGACGCCATGTAAGCTTTATAATCATGGGTTTGCATATCTTCTACTAGTCAACAGTTGAGTGTGTTAGTTTGGAGAATCTCCATGGTGGTTCATTTGGGTAGCTTGAAGGTATTGTGAATGCATTCTTACTACTTTATGGTATCCTTATAAAGTTTAAAATCTCTAAGATTGCATAAAGCAACGGGTGAACATTCCAGATCTTTTGTTGATTTTCTCAGATTTTCTCATATGGAGAAAGTAGTTTGTAGATTAAATTATTGTTTTAGTTTCTCAAATTCTGGTGCATTGGAATTAAACTCTACATCTCTATTTACCGTGACAGGTGGATTGGCTAACTGAAAAGATGTGTGACAATAACTTTACAGTCTCATCAAAACATGGAGACATGTCTCAAAAGGAGCGAGATGCAATAATGGTGGAGTTTCGGGATGGCTCAACTCGGGTTCTGATCACAACAGATGTTTGGGCTAAAATGGATGTTCAATGGTAAGCCATTTTGCTCATTTTTTGTTATTCATTGAAGAGATGCCATGTTGTCTTTTTATGGAATGTGCTTATTTAGCTGAGAAAGGCTAGAAACAATTGATGTTTTATTTGAAAGTATTACTTAATCTAGATGTACTTTTATATAAAAAAAAACTTTATACAACATATGTTTGTGCTAGGGTTCTGTATTTTTTTCTTATGTCAAGTTTCCTTACCTGTCTTTAGTCATTATATGCTTCTTTATTTGAGTGAGTTTAGAAATATCATTTGGCTTCAGTAAAACTTTACACAATATTTCTATTTTAGGGCATATAAAAAGTGAAAGATGGAATTAAAGTGGTATCGAGGGAGTTCACAACAAACTTATTGATTAGTGGATGTTTTGTGTCCTATACTTACGAGCATATATTTGGTACACCTTCATGATATGGATTTCATGGTAGTCTATTTTTCCGTTCTCATATTTGTTTTCTTCATTTTTTGTCTTTTAGGTTTCTCTGGTGATTAATTATGATCTTCTAAACAACCGAGAGCTTTATATTCATTGCATTGGTCGTTCTGTACAATTCAGGAATTCAGAACAAGTTGGCAAACAATCCAAAATTCCTATGGTTGATTAAGGCAGCACTAGCCCAGGGACAGAAAGAGTCGAAAACAATTCCTGTTCAGCTTGCCGACGTTCAAAACTTCTGAACTTTCGTTATGGTCATAATTTAAAAGTTGGATATTTTTGTTTAGAATGTTATACTTGATAAATTATTGATGTTAAGTAGAATGGATGATACTTTGGATTCTAATTTTTCTATTTTGGTTAAATACGATGGAAAATGGAAATTTAGTTACTCTATTATTGGTGTTTTTTTATCATTACAATCATTTTGGTTAAATATTATTGGTGTAATATTTTTTCTTATTTCCAGATCTATAATTTTATATTTAGTTTTCATTTAGTCATAACAACTAATTTTGTCACTATTAGTAACTCTTTTTATGACGAGATGCATCGTTATTATAAGCATTCAATTAGTGACATTGAAAAATGTGTCCCAAAAAGTAGCTCTTTGGTGACAAATTATTTTGTAATATTATTTAAAATATGAAATGACAATGACATAATTCTCATGTTAAATATATTACTAGGTGACGAATTGTTCTATCGTCATTTATTTTTTTATTTTTGGTGACGATAAACACAATAACATGACGAAAGAATAATCATAAATATGACAATATTGTCGTCATTAAAATTAGATGATTTAAATAGAGTAACATATTTTCGTCACTAAAACAATATCATTTAATGACGAAAAATGATTTTTGTCATTAAATGCACCAAGTTTTGATGACGAAACATAATATAGAGTGACGAAAGTTTCATTCAAATAGTGACGCTATTAACTTCACTAAAGGTAATTAATTATAGTGACAATGGTGTAGATCGTCACCATAAGTTAAAACATTTAGTGACGACATCAAATAGTGTCAAATAAACTTAATACCACGCTCATACGGTGACGGTCTCTATGACGATTAACAATCATCACCAAATGTTTTAGTGACGAAAAATAAATTTTATGTGACAAATTTTAGCGTCATTTTTTGTGTAATTTCTTGTAGTGAATCCAACCGAACTCATACACTGGTCTGGGCTCCGGCCAAAAAGGACTCGAACACCCGACCCTAAACGCCATACTACAAATTAGGGCTTCAGCCCAAAGGACTCGGATGCCCGAACCCGACCGCCATAAACCTGAACAGGACTCCGGCCCAAAGGGGTCGGATGTCCGAACTCCTTCGACATCTCTAAGGGCATCGGCCCAATGGGCTTAACATCCCCTTCTAGCATCGAGCCTTCAGCCCATCTAGGGGTCGATAAAATACTCCCGAACATTGCCCCCTAGTCTCTTGTTATAATATATTTATAATTAGAGACTTGAAAAGTCACGCCAGCAAGTGATGAGTTATATGGGGAACCCAAACGGTTTCTCTTCGTTTCTCAAAATGTCACATGTTTCCCCAAGACTAGCCCCCACCAGTCATAAATAGCCGCCCTGGGGTCTCGTGACGTCTCCCTATAAAACCCCGAACTTACCCTCCAAAATCACCTTTTACAAATCTCCATCATTTCAAATCTTTCTCTCGACTTTTCCGGAGAAGGCTATTTCAGGCTAACATCTCACCTTCACCAAACTTCTCTGATTTCAGCTTCTTAGCTCGTTGTGTTTCTTTCTGCTTTCCAAGCTTCATACTCATACATTGTTCACTGAAAATGGCTGATTCTAGCGTTCCTCCCCCTCCACTAAATCAGTTCCTCCTACTGTCACCACCGATGATCTAATTCCAGTCGATTTACTGGTGGCTCCCGTTGACAATCCTTCTGATAACTCTGAGTCAGAAATCCAAAAACTTTATGCTTCGGAGACCAATTTTTCCCACGTCAATAACAAATCCTCCATTACTTCCACTCAACTTTCTGACATCTGCACTCTCTTCAATATCCCAAAGGAGTACAAGCTTCAGGTACCAGAGCCCCAAGAGCGAATGGTCTAACGCCCCGAAGGCGACTTGACTGCCATTCCACTCTAGGCCTTGAAATATGGGGTCTGATTCCTTCTCCACGAATTCATTTATTCTTTTCTCTACTTTGTGGGGATCGGGTTCGCACAACTCGTGCCGAGCTCGCATATCCACTTAATCTCTTTCATCGCCCTGTGTCAAACCCTAATTTTAAAGGTAAATCAGATATAGAATCCAAACCCTAATTTTGGATTTTGATCAAAGAATGAGAATAATAATATAATATTAATTATATTTTGATTTTTCAGTTTTGTAAATATGTACTGTATGTATAGACTGACAATGGTTGGTCAATTATGATATATCAGTCAGAATTTATGTTAATGTGATTAATATTATGTACGTATGGTAGATTTTATTGCTAATTGGGGAAAACGTAATTAGTAATTTAAAACCCTAATGACTAGAACCTTAATTTAGCAATTAGAAACCCTAATTGTGTTTTGGTAACCTTGATTATCAAAATTATAAACCCTAATTGCTAAATTAGCAAGGTTAATTATAATTAGTAAATAATACCCTAACGTTCATGTTTAATGTAATTAGAAAGCCTATGTTAATTAAAGAAACCCTAATTATAATTTTAGGAAACTAAATTTTTTATTTTTCTCTATAATTGCAAAATCCTAGCTAAAATCCTACAATTTTTGTGCTAAACCCTAAGGGTCAAACCCTAAGGGTTTGCCAAATGACCAAGGTGCCATTAAAATCATTTAGCAAACGTCCAAAAAGCCCTTATGCAATTTTTTTATTAGGATGCTTGTGTATCTTGGTAAAATAAGGAGTTGTTGACCTACTAGATCAACCATGTGACTAAATCAACCATTATATCTCCAGTAAATCAGCCAAAATCAGCATCTATATTCATTGCATCTATGTATTATATAAATTAAAGAGTGAAAACGTCTACAAAGTTGCTCATTTGCTTTCTAACTCACAACCAACTCCTCTCTCTCTATATATATATCTGAATTATACAAGTGTATCAGTCCCCAAAACCAGCCCCACTTATATATATAACAAAATCAGTGGACTAGAATCAGAATTGATCATAGAAGGTATAAACCCTAACTTGAAAATCTAATCTCAATTGCTATGTTAGATGTTATTATTTTATGTTAAAACATGTTATTTATAGCCCATTTAAGTGATCTAGGTTGGTATCTTGTAGATCCATAACATCTAAGTGCTCAAAATTGAAAATTTCAAAAATCTGGAAAAATTTTCTTGTTGTCTAACAACCGAATGTCAGACCCTGTAAATCCTTGTGTGTTATGTGTTTTTGTTTTTTGAAGGTTTCATCTTGTAGTATGATGTTAGTACTTTAATATGAAACTTGAATCCAGGTCATAGCATGTACAGATTGAAAGTTATGGTTGGTCAAACATCGTTGACCGACCATGACTTTCAGTTTCTGGAAAACCCAGATCGTGCCCAGAAGGCTCTGACAAGATCTTCATGGGCTCGGATCTGACTATTTTTTAATGTTTTGTTATGGTTCTTGAATCTAAGTTGTAGTTTGGTATATGTACTACAGTGGTATGCCTTAAAATCTCCTAAATCTCTAACTAACTGGATTCCGTGGCCGGTCAAAGTAGCCTGGTCGAACACAGTTCATGTTTTCTGGGTAACCCAGAAAACTGATGAACATGTGTTCTGACATGGGTTGACTGGCAAAGATCTTGTTTCTGAAATGTTTTTAAACGGGTTTTGTGTATTGGATCTCTTCCTTGTCATGTTAGCTACACAGTGTAGCTCTTAGATCACAAAAACAACACAAGTATTGCAAGTTATGGAAGCCCAAATATGGCTACTCGAATTGTTCTTCATTTCTGTGAAACCCCAGAAATGAAGAACAGCTCTGACAGCTACTTTGTGAACCCAGATCTCTTTTGTTATGTAATGTATGATCATTATTGTTGATGTATCATGTAGTGTTGCATTAGTACTCCAACACCCAACCATTATCATTCCCAGAAACACACTACACACTGATTTACACTTGGTCAAACTTGGCAAGTCGAAACAGCCTTTGAAGGTCTGGGTTTGCTGAAGAACACCTATAGGGAGAGTTTTGTCACTATAGGTACCTTTAGCGACATACTTTGTATTTTTAATTAATTTAATTTCTGAAAATTATTTAAAAATAGTAATTATTTCTGAAAAATAACTTTTAATGATTTGAAATATTTTTCATAAATATTAGTATTTATTTAAATATTATTGATATTTAATTTATTTATTAAATGCATTAAATAAATTAATTAAAAATGATTTTATTATATTAAAATCATTTAAAATGATTATAAGGTATTCAAAATATTTTAAGTTATAAAATATAACTTTTAATATTTTAAAGCAAATTTCATTAATTATTTAATATTAATGATATTAGACTTATTTAATAAATATATTAAATAAATTAGTTTAAAAATAATTTTAATATTATAAAAATCATTTTAAATGAAAATAAAGTGTTTAAAAATATTTTAAGTTATAAAATATAACTTTTAATATTTACAAGATAATTTCATTAATAATTTAATATTAATGATATTAGACTTATTTATTAATTATATAAAATAAATAATTTAAAATGATTTTATTGATTTAAAAATCATTTAAAAGGGATATAAATGAATTAAAAATATTTTAAGTTATAAATAATGACTTTTAATATTTGGATAAATAATACATTAATATTTTAATATTAGTGGTAATTATTTAAAATGATTTTAACTATTTTAAAAATTATTTAAAGGTAGTATTAATACTTTAAAAATATTTTGAGTTATTATAAATAACTTTAATATTTTTAGCAATGGTTTCATAAATAATTTAATATTAATTAAATATTAATGATAATAAAATTATTTAATATTTAAATCATTTAATAATGATTTCGTTGTTTGAAAAATCATGATAAATTATAATAATTAATTAAAAAAATAATATAAGGCTATAAAAAATAATTATGACTCGTGTTTAAGTTATTTAAATGGATATTGAACTATTAGATAGAGTCTTAGACTCGATAATTACCCGATAAAGTCGTCGGTACATTGACATATTTCAGAAATTGATCTAGACTTAGATAGGTTGACTTGATAAGTGTTTATTTGTGATTCAATGGTTGTTAAACATATGTGACAATGTGATTAGGTTATGTGCTGACTGCAAAATTCAGTACTACGTGTTATAGTATGTTGTTCTAAACGAACGAATGGTCTTATTAATGATAGGGCTTGATATAAAAGATAAAACCAAGTTGCATAACTGTAAGCAGCAGATCAGGCAAGTATCTAACCCTTTGCATTTACTTTATACAATGGGCATGCGTTAGATAATATCTGAACTATTCTTTTTCATTGTTCAAATATTTCAACCTTTCTATATACTTATGCAATGATTCTGTATAAGTAAGTTATTAAATTATAATTTGTTGTACAAGTTCCTTAATTCTGTTATTATAGATCAAGATATATATTTTGTTCATTAATTTCTAAGCGTGGTTATACAAGTGTCCTCACTTGGATAATCAATATATTTTATCACATCTTGATACATACTTATCGGTGTCCAGTATGTATACGTTGACTTAAAAGCCGTCTAAGCTATTTGATCTGCTAGACACAAACTTAAAATTGTTGTTGAACAAGATAGAACTTTATTATTATCCAACCGAATTATTTTGGTTCGGATTCTAGACTGGTATGAACATCCCAAATATGGGAAATTTTTATACGCCTAAGGCGGATATGCTGGACGAAAATATCGTTCTTGTATGTAGTATTGATCAATACAGGGCATAACGTGTTAATCACCCTCGTGCCCGTAAGTTATAACGGTTTATAGATGAAGTTCTGTTTAACCTTTTCGAAAATAGAAAACAATGTTCATAGTCTGTTAACTGATCCTCATTTATAGTCAGTACGTAGTTTCAAAAATTTAAAATCGAAATGATATTTTGTTTATTATTGGTTCAACTTACTTCACAACTGTTGATTCGTTATAGAAGTATCATTCAAAGAAAACATTTAATCCTTTCAGCCAACTGTTATTGATTGCTATTACTTGTTGGGCACTCAAATGCTCATCCTTGCTTAATTTAAATGTTTTCAGCTAAGTGTGAAGAACCTGAAGGATATGCCAATAACAAGGGAAAAGGGAAGATCGCTGAATGAATGTTTATGCTATCTTATGTAATAACTAGACTTTATTAGGATAATGATGATATATATTAATTATCATGTAATGAATGTTTAAAGGTTACTTGGGATTTGAGGACTCTGATAATATGTAAATTAAATTTGATAATCTATATTATTGTTATTATTATTAGTAATATTCTGCTCATAGAAATGGTATCGTGAAGCACCGAGTTCGAATTTCAAGTACCTGAATTTGGGGGCATCACATCATGGTATCAGAGCTTTAGGGTTAGAAACCTTAGGTGGGATAGACCTTAGGCTATAACCTTAGAACAGAGGGAAACGTTGAAAATACAAATAACTCATATAGGGTTTAACAAGAGATTAATCGGATAAATTCAACGTCAAACAAACTAAAAGATAACTTTTATAAAACTAATATTTGTTGTGTGTATATATTATATGCTAATCAACATAATTTATGTGTGTAGATGTCAGGTGATAAAGGATTAGGATACCCTCGGACCGTAAAGAAAGAGCCAATATCAAATCCAATAGCTAAAATAGAGGATCATAGGGAAAGCAACCTCGATGAGGTGGTTATTGTGGAAAACGTAGTACCAGATCTGGAAATGGTGGAACTAACTGATAGTGATTCGGACACAAAAGTTGGAGAAGTTGGAGCTGATCAAGTATCAACGGAAGTGCAGAATCTGAGGAACAAGGTTTCTTCACTAGAAAAGCTGTGGGAAATAGAAAAGCTGTTAAATAGTCAACTACGGAAAGCATTTATAGAAACAATGGAAGAACAAGATAAGCTTAAAATCCAAATTAATCAAATGGGAGCTAAAAGCAACAAATCGGGTGCAACTCCGAGCAAGAAGGGGAAAAGAAAGATGAAAGACCGCGATATAAGAAATCCTGATAACAACCAAGGGAACTTTAATCGAATAGAAAAGTGTACAAACTGTGACAAGAAACATGAAGGCGTATACAGGAAAGGGGAAAATATTTGCTACAATTGCGGACATGAGGGACATTTATCTCCTCATTGTCCCAATCCGAAGCAAGGTGTCTATTTTATTTGTGGGATAGAAGATTATCAGGCAATAGGTTGTCCAAGATAAAAAAAAAGGCGTAGTGAATAGGTAGTATAGGTTCTGTGGTGTAGGTGTGTTTAATGTAATATGTGTGATAAGTATATCTGTGTAATGTAATATTCTCAACTTTTGTATAAGTCAAAGTCGTAAATCCTGACTTTTGTTGTCACAAAGGGATAACAGTATGGGCTATGTTATGTATATTACTTTGAATTAATGAATATGTGTTTAAGTAATTAAATAAGTTTGATACGTGAAACTTATATGATAAGGTTTAGAATATAAAGAATAACTTATTGTCCTATTTAATCAGATAATGCCACCAAGACGTCAAACTCGAAATCAAAGGGCAGAAGAATCTGTCAATAACGCTGGGGGACAACAAGCAGACCCGATGCAACAATTTGCAAACATGGTAGCTCTAGGCTATGCAACAAGGAATGCCAGCTGCAGGGAACCAGCCGGATAATCACTTAGCAAACTTCAAAGACTTCAAGGCTGTAGGACCGCCCGAATTCAAAGGGATAACTGGCCCTGTAGAAGCCCAAACTTGGGTTAAAGAGATCGAAAAGGCGTTTGTAATAGCTAGGGTAGTTGAGGGGTAAAGGACCACTTTTTCCACCTAAATGATGAAGGGAGAGGTGAATTTTTGGTGGGAAGCGAATCAAGCAAGAACAGGAGAAGGTGTAGTTACTTGGTATAGGTTCGAAACTTTGTTTTTCGAAAACTATTTTTTCGTCTAGTATGTAGGCTAGGATAGAGGTGAAATTTCTGGAGTTAAAGCAGGACAATATGACAATGTCAGAATACGCCGCAATGTTTAATGAGTTAGCTAGGTTTGCTCTGCATTAAGTTGATACGGAAGCTAGGAAAGCAAGAAGGTTTGAGCTGGGACTAAAACCTTGACTCTATAACAAAGTGGTGGTGTTGCAGATTGGCACTTTTACATCACTGTTGGAAAAAGCTATTTTTGCTGAGGAGGGGAGTGAGGCCATGAGCCTCTATAATAAAGAGAAAATGAACAAGGGTCAGGTCGAGGGAGCTGGAAAGGTGGAGACAAATAGTGGGAGTAGGAGTGGAAATGGAAAGAGGAAGTGGAACAACTTTGGGAATGTTCCAAAAACTTGTTGGGTAAAATCTAGTTACGCACAACACGCAAGTATAAGTGGTCAACAAGTAATAAAGTGATAAGTTAAGTATCGTTCCCACAGAGAATTATGTAATAAAAATCACCAAATACTAACCCGTAACCAACACAATCTTATATAAACGAATGAATTTCAAATTATATAAATTAAACTACTATTAACTTCCACTAGTTAAATTAAGATAACGGAGATTTTAGATCACAACTTCACTTATTGCTTCATTTAAGTTAACACACTTCTCATCAATTATTCTCTATCCCGAATTGTTAATCAAGAACACTAAAGTAGTATTAACCACCTCTCGATGAACTAATACCGTATTAACGTCAATCCATAATTAAGAAAGAAATCCATTAAACACCTTAATCAACTAACCCACTATATCTCTATGTGAATTATAATTGAAGAAGGTTTAAGAGCAAGTTCTCTATAAAATTACATATGGCGTCAAGCATATCTCTACCTTAACACTCATCAAGTTTAAGCTACTAACAAAATCCTGAACACATGCTGTCATGATTAGATCTAAATTAATACGTCAACTCTCGAGTTCATATAGATTATCACGGTAATTAATGGCCAATCAAGTAAACAATTAAGTCCAAATCACAATAGACAATCCTCACAATAGAACATAATAATTGATAACGAAGCATATTAAAATAAACTACACAATAAGATCCATTGTAATCTCAAAAAAAAATTAGTTCATTGAATTAAAACTAAGAATCCACACTTGAATACACATTAAAAGATAAAAATAAGATTAAAGAAAAGAATTGAATCTGTTGTCAGCAAATCTCCATCTTTCTCAAGCTCCTGCTCTTGATCTTCAATGGTGTCCAAGTTGCTTCAATCTCCCTTTCTAATCTAATCTAGGGTTCCTAATCTAAGAAAGAAAGTAAAGAATTTGATAATAAAAATCTATCCCAAGAGGGATTTTATAAAGTCTTACAATTAGCCTCTCAATCCAAGTTAAACTCAAGTATTTAGAGTTCTAATGGATATCCTAGCAAGTTAGGCAACTAAGAATCCTATTCTAGCTTAATTTGGACATCAAATATCCCAATTTGACTCAATTTCCGCTACCTAGCTTCGGGCAATTCTTTGCTAAGCTTTTTTCCGAGGCGCTCGCGCTACTGTGGTCAAAAATCTGGTGGCCTAGCACGCTCCTAGCACGGTCCGCGCTACGCGTAGTTTTTGCTGCGACGCCCTTTGGTAAAACATGCATAACTTTTGATCCGGTTGGATTACGGGGCCTGCCACCTATCAAATCGAAGATAACGACGAGATCTATAACTTTAATTCTTTGAGCTTTGACAAATTCAAATTTAATTAAGGCGGAAATCGGGCTTGAAGTAGATGCTATGTAAATGGCAAGCATGACAACTCTTAGTATTGATCTTCATTGATAAAAAGGCCATAACTCTCACATCGAACTCCGATTTGGAGGATTCAAGATGTTCTAAAAAGCTAAGAAGTAGAGCTACCATAAAATCCAAGTTCCAAACCAAGAACATGCATCTAACTTGGTGTTAAAAGTCCTTGAATATTCCCTTCTTGCATTTGCTTGCGTATTTTAGTCCAAAAGATGTTCGAATTATTTTTCCTTGCTTCTCCATGCCAATGTCATGTCATAGCCTACAAAATAACATAAAATGTATGAAAAGTAACTAAGAAACATAGGTTCAAGCAACTAATTCAAGTAATAGATACCGAATAAGTAGGTATATAACTTACTTATCAAATACCCCCAAACTTAAACCTTTGATTGTCCTCAAGCAAAAACACAAATTAGACAGATTCATCCTCTAGCAATGATCCACCCAAACAATGAATTAATATAAATTCGATCAATGGCCTCAAAGGTTACAACAGATGATAACCCGTAGAAAATTTCAAAATAATGTCATGTCTAAAATTTCAACAAGTGTTATTAGACTCACATCTACTCTTGATCCTTTAAGTGCGTGTATGCTTCCACATGTTTAATCCAGTCATGATTTAGATTAAATCAACCAATACTCAAAAAAGATTTTAAAATTCAAAACTTCTTATCACATCAATCACCGCTAATATAAACATAACACAATTTTTTCTTGAGGATCAACTGGATATTTAAACTTTTAAGCATGTAAGAACCCTTCCCAAGTATTTCAAACATACATATTTTCTTTTTTCTATTTAGTGAGTGCGTTTTACTCTCCATCTCACTTTCCACTTTTCATTGAACGTTTTACGCTCCATCTCGCTTTCCACTTTTCATTGAACGAGTGCATTTTACGCTCCATCCCGTGCCTGTGTTTATGGGGAGGGCGTGTTATGCTCTATCTCGACCCACAACAAGATTTAATTATTCAACTCGGGAAGGTTCCAATAATTTTTTTTTTCATAAATACCCCAATATTTCCCCTAAACTTATGTGAGTGCCTAATTTTCACTTCGAATGATGCTCAAATAAGATATCTCAAGTTGCAATGGTATCTTTCATAAGAAATTAGCCAAAAAAATAAATTTCAATCCCAACTGGCTAAACAAATGGATGTGTAAAATTTTTCAAAAAATTCGCAAGTAATGTGAAACCCAACTAACTAGTTAAAATATAGACTAAGCATGCTCATCAATTCTCCAAGAGTTAACAATATCAACCACCCACTTATCATTGGCCAAAATCAAATTCCATCAAAACATTGCCCAAGTAAATACTAAACATGATAAATACCCCCAAACTTAAAACAAACATTATCCTTAATGGCTAAGATAGGAAAAAATTAAAAGAGAGGACTTCCCTGACCTATAGCAACTTATCTCCTTGTCTACGAAGTTTGAAGAATAGGTTAAACACATTGGAATGAATCGGGTACAACACTTGAGTTTGACTTGCATAACCTTTCCATAATCTTTTGGCTGTCCATTGAACCTCTAATACCTGCAATGAAAAGAGACAACATGGATTAGAATAACACTATGATTGGTAAGAGAACTTAATAAGCAAATTAATTCCTATCTACTAAATAAACTAGTAAAGCAAATAAATAGAAAAATTCTTGGGCTGCCTCCCAGTTAGCGCTTGAATTATAGTCTTTCAGCCTGACTTTGTCTGGTCAATGCTATCTAATTCCTCTTCGATAATTGAGGAACCCTCCATCCATCAGAAATAATGTAGCTTTTGGTAAGTTCCCAATTTTGATAGCCATTGCTTTAAAGTCACCTAGCATGCTCTGATTTGGTATGATCTCAATCAAGAACATCCCCCAGCTAGGTGTTTTCTCCATTGTATATGTGATCGCTTTGGGGCATGGAAGCTTGTCACACACAATGGTCTCTCCGTCTATCCTCTCTTTCTCATCCCACCATGGATTCAAAATTGTACTCTCTCTTTTGTCATCAAGAGCTTCGCCGACGACATGACTACCAAGTGAGCATGATTTTGCAAATCTGATCGACCTTTTGATCTTTGGTGGAGATCCATTTAGATCTTCATGGACGTCTATTTTATTATCCCCAATTGTCTCCACACTTCCTATATCTTGTGGCTCATCCAGTCGTAGATTCGATTCGGGTTCTCCATCAATTTCGTTATCCACATCATAAAGCCACGTGTTTGGAGGAAGGTTGCTTACGGCTTTGGTCATTTGATCTATCTTATTTTGAAGATTTTGAATAGCTATCTCTTGATTCTGAGTTGACCGCTCTTGATTAATCCTTCTCTCTTCATTTGATGCTATGAACTTGGACAACAATTCCACCAATCTCGAATTATCTGTCTTAGTTTTGGAATCCATGATTTTGAGGACCATGAGTTGAAGTGGTGATGAGTTGTTCCATCTGGTGTTGAAAATTGTGGCTCGATATTTCTTGACTCATCATCCTCTCCTCTTGGTTTGCTATGACATTTGACAGTAATTCCTCCAACTTTGACTTTTCTTCGTTTAATGGAGGTTGATATGAGAATTCCGGCAAGTATGTTGGATTTGGAGCGTAGTATTGGTTTTCATAAGTATAGCTCCATGACGAATCCGGGTGATACCCCCAAACTTGGTGATAGTTAGGATCAACATAGTTATTGAGGTAATCACCACTATATTGTACCGGTTCAAAATTGATGGTGCATAGATGACTTTGATGGTTGCCAGCACAATAGTCACACGTAACTGCCATCCTTCACCTCCGTTGGGCTGCGATAACCTCCAAGGTCTTCGAATTTGCTTCAATTTGTACTGACTCTGCGAAAAATGCATTAAGTCCATCAATTCATGTTTTCCTTGGTTGAGTCATGTTCGTGTATGGCCATTGATACGCAAAGTCATCCATGGTACCTAAAAAGAGAGAAATATAGGAAGAGAATTAAAAAAAAAAATTAAAATGTTTAAATTAAGACTAATTTGATTGAAATTAATATTGGTAAAAAAAATATTAAACTAATTCCCCGGCAACGGCGCCAAAAACTTGTTGGGTAAAATCTAGTTACGCACAACACGCAAGTATACGTGGTCAACAAGTAATAAAGTGATAAGTTAAGTATCGTTCCCACAGAGAATTATTTAATAAAAATCACCAAATACTAACCCGTAACAAACTCAATCTTATTTAAACGAATGAATTTCAAATTATATAAATTAAACTACTATTAACTTCCACTAGTTAAATTAAGATAACGGAGATTTAAGATCACAACTTCACTTATTGCTTCATTTAAGTTAACACACTTCTCATCAATTATTCTCTATCCCGAATTGTTAATCAAGAACACTAAAGTAGTATTAACCACCTCTCGATGCACTAATACCGTATTAACGTCAATCCACAATTAAGAAAGAAATCCGTTAAGCACCTTAATCAACTAACCCACTATATCTCCATGTGAATTACAATTGAAGAAGGTTTAAGAGCAAGTTCTCTATAAAATTACATATGGCGTCAAGCATATCTCTACCTTAACACTCATCAAGTTTAAGCTACTAACAAAATCTTGAACACATGCTATCATGATTAGATCTAAATCAATACTTCATCTCTCGAGTTCATATAGATTATCACGGTAATTAATGGTCAATCAATTAAATAATTAAGTCCAAATCACAATAGACAATCCTCACAATAGAACATAATAATTGATAACGAAGTATATTAAAATAAACTACACAATAAGATCCATTGTAATCTCAAACAAAGAATTAGTTCATTGAATTAAAACTAAGAATTCACACTTGAATACACATTAAAAGATAAAAATAAGATTAAAGAAAAGAATTGAATCTGTTGTCAGCAAATCTCCATCTTTCTCAAGCTCCTGCTATTGATCTTCAATGGTGTCCAAGTTGCTTCAATCTCCCCTTCTAATCTAATCTAGGGTTCCTAATCTAAGAAAGAAATTAAAGAATTTGATAATAGAAATCTATCCCAGGAGGGATTTTGATCTTCATTGATAAAAAGGCCATAACTCTCACATCCGAACTCCGATTGAGATGATTCAAGATGTTCCGAAAAGATAAGAAGTAGAGCTACCATAAAATCCAAGTTCCAAGCCAAGAACATGCATCCAACTTGGTGTTAAAAGTCCTTCAATATTCCCTTCTTGCATTTGCTTGCGTATTTTAGTCCAAAAGATGTCCGAATTGCTTTTCCTTGCTTCTTCATGCCAATGTCATGTCATAGCCTACAAAATAACATAAAATGTATGAAAAGTAACTAAGAAACATAGGTTCAAGCAACTAATTCAAGTAATAGATACCGAATAAGTAGGTATATAACTTACTTATCAGCAGGTGAAGCAGGAAGGTGTAAAGAAGAAACAGGTAGTGCAATGTGGGAACTGTGGAAAGAACCATTTGGGAGAATGTTTGAAAGGTAAATTTGCATATTTCAAGTGCGGGCAAGAGGGCCATATCTCTCCCAACTGCTCCAATCTTAAAAAGAATAGTGGATGTTTTCTGTGCGGATCGAAGGAGCATAAGGTGAAGGACTGTCCGAAAAGGAGAATGGAGACAGAAAGGGTGAACATAGGGAAAGGCAGCAGGACTCTAGCAATCATAGAACCAACTTCATCCAGCAAACCGACAAAATCAACTGCAAGGGTCTTCAACATAACGGCCCAGGATACTATGGCAGCTGGTGATGGGACTCCAGGTATTATTCGTATAACTTTTATTTTCTTACACATGATTTTCCTTTATATAGTAAAATATTTTATAAAGAAATTTTGAAGGAGGAATTTGAGTTCTTTTAGAAATCAAATTTTCGTTGAATCAGATAGACAAGCTTTATGTGAATAGTTAAAGATCAGTTCGATCAAAATTTGATTGAGATCTACTTGCAATGATTGTGTATTCTATGTACCCTTGTATGTATATGTTTTAAAACGGTGATTTTGGGGATAGAATCTTTATAAGGGAGGGTGAATGTAATAACCCGATATTTTCTATATAAATAAATCAAAAATTTTGCATATAAATTTTTTATTATTAAAATAAATATGGGGAATATGTGCCAAGATAATGTGTATATGTATATATGTGATAAATAAAAATATATTTATTATATGAATTATTACAAATAATTTTTTATGTTAGAATTATTGATCATTATAAATTATATTCTTATAATAATTAATTTTATAGTAGAAATATTTTTATTAATTATTTTCTATGAAAATATAATTATATATTGTTTATTTAATATATGAAATGCTTTTTGGAATTATTATAATAAATATTTTATTATAAGAATTTATGCTTTAGATTAATTAAGTTAATTATTTTAACTTAATTAATAATGTTAAATATGAAAGGTAAATCGGATATGGAATCCAAACCCTAATTTTGGATTTTGATCAAGGAATGAGAATAATAATATAATATTAATTATATTTTAATTTTTCAAGTGTTATAAATATGTAATCGTATGTATGTATGGTAACAATGGTTGGTCAATTATGATATATAAGTCAAAAATTATGTTAATGTGATTAATATTATGTACGTATGGTAGATTTTATTGCTAATTGGGGAAAACCTAATTAGTAATTTAAAACCCTAATGACTAGAACCTTAATTTAGTAATTAGAAACCCTAATTATGTTTTGGTAACCCTAATTATAAAAACTATAAACCCTAATTACTAAATTAGCATGGTTAATTAAATTTAGTAAATAATACCCTAATGTTCATGTTTAATGTAATTAGAAAACCTATGTTAATTAAAGAAACCCTAATTATAATTTTAAGAAACTAATTTTTTTTATTTTTCTTTATAATTGCAAAATCCTTGAAATCCTATAATTTTTGTGCTAAACCTTAGGGTTAAACCCTAAAGGCCAAACCCTAATAGTTTGCCAAATGATCAAGGTGCCATTAAAATCATTTAGCAAATGTCCAAAAAACCCTTATACAATTTTTTTATTAGGTTGTTTGTGTATCTTACTAAAATAAGGAGTTATTGACCTACTAGATCAACCATGTGACTAAATCAGCCATTATATCTCCAGCAAATCAGTAAAAATTAGGAGCTATATTCATTTCATCTATGTATAATATAAATTAAAGAGAGAAAAAGTCTACAAAGTTGCTCATTTGCTTTCTAACTCACAACCAACTCCTTCTCTCTACATATTCGAATTATACAAGTGTATCAGTCCCCAAAACCAGCCCCACTTATACATATAACAAAATCAGTGGCCTAGAATCAGAATTGATCATAGAAGGTATAAACCCTAACTTGAATATCTGATCTCAGTTGCTATGTTAGATGTTATGATTTTATGTTAAAACATGTTATTTATAGTCCATTTAAGTGATCTGGGTTGGTATCTTGTAGATCTATAACACCTAAGTGCTCAAAATTAAAAATTTCAAAAATTTGGAAAAATTTTCTTGTTGTCTGACAACCGAATGTCAATCCCTGTAAATCTTTGTGTGTTATGTGTTTTTATTGTTTTAAGGTTTCAGCTTGTAGTATGATGTTAGTACTTTAATCTGAAACTTGAATCCAGGTCATAGCATGTACAGATTGAAAGTTATGGCTGGTCAAACATCGTTGACCGACCATGACTTTCAGTTTCTAGTAAACCCAGATCGTGCTCAGAAGGCTCTGACAAGATCTTCATGGGCTTGGATCTAACTGTGTTTTGTTGTTTTGTTATGGTTCTTGAATCTAAGTTGTAGTTTGGTATATGTACTACAATGTTATGCCTTAAAATCTCCTAAATCTCTAACTGACTGGATTCATTGGCCAGTCAAAGTAGCCTGCTCGAACACAGTTCATATTTTCTGGGTAACCCAGAAAATTGATGAACATGTGTTCTGACATGGGTTGACTGGCACAGATCTTGTTTCTGAAATGTTGTTAGATGGGTTTTGTGTATTGGATCTCTTCCTTGTCATGTTAGCTACATAGTACAACACTTAGATCACAAAAAAAACACATGTATTGCAAGTTATGGAAGCCTAAATATGGCTACTCGAATTGTTCTTCATTTCTGGGCAAACCCAGAAATGAAGAACAACTCTGACAGCTATGTTGTGAGCACAGATCTCTTTTGTTATGTAATGTGTCGACGTCGGGATTTTTGAGTGTCCCTTTTTGTTACTTGTTCTTTGGTGTTCTCATGTTAATGTGAGATTTGTTTGAAAAAATAAGTGAAAAAGGTCTGACATGTATAATGTCGACGATTTGACTTTAAGAGTCACCGGTTGGTGTATATTAATGGTTGCACTGCTTATAAAGAAAAGGTTTGCACATTGACCCAGTGTTTTGACACTGCTAAACGGATCTGTGAAACCGAGATTCATTTTGGGTCTGGGGGCTTGATTATGCGTAGGGAAGGTGTTAGGCACCCCCCGACATCCGTGTTACCACGGTGACCGCCACTTTTCAAAGAAATTGTTATATGAATGCGTGTGTGTGTTTGTGTATGTGTGTGGATCAATGTGCAGTTATTTAAAAGTAGTGTGAGGCCTCGTTCGCACCTATATACACAAGGTTTGAATTTTATAGAAAAATTCAGTTTTAACCAAGATATATCAATGAAGTTTTGTAAAGAGGTTTTCAAACCACATGCTCAATAGGAATTGAGACCTTTTCATACTTCCATTTTATTATTAAATGTTTGGCTTGTTTGCTTTTATTTTCAAGATAACGAAGCATTCTCGAGAAAATAATATCTGATGATCTTAGAACTCCTCATGGGAATGATAGCCATCCAAGGAAATTCGAGACCTTTGTAAAAAAGAATGTATAGAGTCGCTTATAGTGAAAAATGTCCATCATGGGAACCGAATCTAGATTCGATGAACCGAACACGTGATCACATGATTCCTAGGCTCACATGATCTTTGCAATTTGTATGGAAAGCGATGCTATTATATATATATAAAAATATATATATATATATATATATATATATATATATATATATATATATATATATATATATATATATATATCAATCCATCATATACTAAGTAAACTCCAAATTTGGACAAAATGTAAATAAAGGCGTAAAAGCGATCAACCGCCACTTAAGTAAACTCGAAGCCTGGCGAAATGTAAATATATATATATATATATATATATATATATATATATATATATATATATATATATATATATATATATAATAAAGAACATTATTTGGATGTGAATCCAGGCTCATCGGATATGTCGATAACAATTATATATATATATATATATATATATATATATATATATATATATATATATATATATATATATATATATATATATATAATATGATTAAACGCACTAGATATAAAATCGAGGCTCATCAAATATAATCGACAACATATATATATATATATATATATATAAATGAAGCAATTAAATATAAAATCCGGGCTCATAAATGAGTTTGACCACAATTTATATATGTATATATATATATATATATATATATATATATATATATATATATATATATATATATATAAAAGCAATTAAACGCTCCAGACCGAAGTCTAGGCTCAATCGAGTCATAACTCGATAATGTTAGTCCATATATGAAATATATACATATATATAAGTATATATATACAGACAGAAATGAAAATCACGGACCGAAGTTCGGGCAAACACACTCACATGACTCTAAACATGTACAATAGTGTGTGCTAATATGAGAAGAAGGCTTTATAGAATATAAGAAGGCTTATAGTGGGCTGCCAAAGTAGACTTCTATTGACTTTAAATGGATAAACACTCAGCTCCCGCCGGATAAAAGATAGCTATATGTGAACTAACTAGTGTTTAGAAGTGAGAAAACACTCAAAATATGTGTATGCAGAGTAAAATGGACAGGGCTTCGTCACCTTTTTCCCTCCCTCTTCTTCTCAAATGGCTGACCCCAAGGCTTGTATATATAGACGGATGGCCGCAGGTACACCTGCGACAGCCACAGTTGTACCTGCGGCTGGTCGTGATGCATCTGTGCCTTGCGGGTCCCGTTGTCTCGTATTACGTGCACTCATGCACTGTATTGTCTGCTCGAACTTGAAGAACTTTCAGTCGAGCACCCGAACGAGGTATATCTGACCTTCTTCGGACCGCTTGTGTCAAGATTTAAGCAATGACATGGATTAGAGGTTGTACGAAGTCAGGAAGAGGGGTCTATACCCATTGTGTTCAAGCTTCAAATTCTATCCAAAGTAATCGCGCCGCGTAATAGTCACTTTCGGGATTGTTACTCCCTCGGTTCTTGTGGGACATTATTGTATGTATGTATGTATGAAGTATTGAGATGGACGTGCCATTGTCGAAAAGAACAAGATGATGTTTGACTCTCCGCAGGGGTTATTTGGTTTGAGTTGAAAGTAGGCGTTGCTCGTGGTTACTGGTGAGATTGGACTACTTGTTGGTATGCCGCGATAACATCTTGTTGAGATGGTAAGATGACGTTGTGACTCCTCATCGGGGTTATCGCCAGTTTAAGCAGAAAGCGACGTTGCTCAGGGTTACATCTGAGGTTGGACTGCTGCTTGTTTGTATGTCTCACTGTCATCTGTGGATGTTCCTATCTGCCTATTGTTATCTTTGGGTCTGAGGGGTGTGTGCCTCGACAGGATGTCTGTGGTTGAAGCTGATTGCATTTGTTTGAAACAAGCATTTTCGGGGTTATCGTCAGAACTGTAATGACATCCTTGGGGCTATCACCAAGGATGGGTTTCTACTCAGTGTTGTCTCGGGATGGGAACCGAGCATCGCGGTGTTATCGTAGAGATGTAATCATCCTCTCCGTGTTGTTCTTGGGTCTTTTTTTGATCTGCATATCTTGGGGTTATCTACGAGATTGGAAATGACATTCCGGTGTGTGTTCCGGGTTTGAGATGATGTTCCTAATTTGTGTTCCGGGTTGGAGCTAAACTTTCGATAGTATCCAGAATAGATGTAAGCAGTCTTTCAGGGTTATCTCCAAAAGACGAATCTACCTTCCTGCAATGTTAGTAATAGGAGCGCAGAAAATTTTGAGTGTCTACATATGCCCCTCTTTATCATATTCATGCAATGCAAGGCATGGATAGGATAAAGAATACTAGACACTTGAAATGCAAGCAAGATAAACATGATGCTATATGCAGCAACATGAGGCAAATGCATGTAGAATGCATGAATGATCGTCAGGTAATCCTGCTAGGTTGACAATCAGTGATGGCTTGGACATGCGATCCATGTCTCCAAGGATGTTGATGTTGGGGCTATCACCAAAGTCTTGAATCTGAACATCGCTTATATTCCATAGAGGTACCTCTTGTGTGTAAGAGATCCGTGGGGATAAAGCTTTTTACATTTGAGGATGTGTATAACATATTCCCTCATTTTGTCGGAGAATTCACGCCAACAGCTTTGTTGTTATCGGGGTTGCTCGAGCTTGATGATGTGTATCACCGGATAAATCCTGCTTTGGATGCATTGTCAAAATTTGCTTGACCTTCATTGATGTATGTGTCAATGGTAGCATTGCATTGTGGCCCCCGTCGGGGAAGGTTGCTTCGATGGGTTTACTTGTCATCGGCTGATATGATGTCAAGGCTGCTTGACCTTCATTAATGTGTGTATCAATGGTTGTATTGCGTTGTAACCCCCACCGGGGATACGTAGATGCTTAAAAGATGCGCGTTGTGACACTCGTCGGGGATACGTAGATGTTTGAAAGATGTACGTTTTAACCCCTGCCGGGGATACGTAGATGTTGATAACTTCGTCGTTGTAACCCCCGCCGAGGAGGTTTGATATGTCGTGGTTTTGTGTTGTAACCCCCGCCGGGGAGGTTTTAGGGTTGTGACCCTGCAACTGACGGCATCGGACCTTTGTGGGGTATTGTCCAGCAAGATCTGTGAAAGCTGAGCTCATTGGTATTATATACCCTGCATTTAGGCGAATACCTTTGAGACGACGGGAGTTTAACTCTGACTGACGAGAAACCAGGATTTTAGGCTATCCCGCTCATTCGCGTAACATTTTTATTCCTGATTTGGTCTTTTCAGCTTGTGAGACCTCTTTTGCAACTCTAACTGGAGCCAGCCGAAGGTGTGGGACCTATGTAGAGTGCCGCAGTGTGTACTGCAGAGGAAGCATGTTAGCTTTGTAGCAAATGCGTGTGCTATGTATAAGTAATTTGGTTGCTTCATAAGTCGTTTTCAAGTTCATGCAATGAAAAAATCCAAGAGCTCTTCTTGGATCTGCTGAGTTCGGATAACTTTCGCATATTACGCCATCGTATAAGCGTTCTTCAACATTCCGGTAACACATGCATGTATTTCTTTCCAATTTACATCAGTTGGAAAATGACTTATCGCATTAAATGCATTTAGACACATAGTAGTGAATATGCATGCGATATGACTTGATAAAAATATTCAACATAGTAAATGTTAGTATTAAACCATCTTTGAACATATTGATGTGAAAAAATTTAACTTTTGAAACAGTCAAATTGGCCCCTTTTATTGTCCTTTCTTATCCTATCTAAAGGATAAATGAGTAAAGGTAGACAAGCAAAATAATCCTGGTAATTAGACTACACTTACGGATTTTTTACTGCAATGTATTGATACATACAGGATGTATATGACTGTGTATAGGTGTGCTACTGAATGGCCACCTAGTCATTGTTATGTGCATGTGGATAGTCCCATTTACAAAGGGGCTATGGCAAAATTTTCCCAAAATGTAGGTATTGGGTAGTCATGCATTTTTTACTCTACTATAGATGTATATTAAATCAATGCATGCATGCATATAATCATAGAATGCATTTTGAAATGACTCCAAGTAAGAAATTACCACACTCTTTCTGAGGTGATTTGGAGACTTGTTGTCCAGATATCATGGATCCAGATCAGCCGAGTAGTTCCCGCAGGACCACTTCTGGTGTACGGAGGAGGGCTTTTGAAGAGCCTCAGTGCCATTCTGTTAGACAGCCTCGTCGTTTGGAGGAGGCGGTGATACGTCCTATTCGGGTTGAAGTGCCGAATGTCGAGGACGAGGAGGAGGATGCACCGATCGAGGTTCCCGCTCTGCTTATACGTGTTCCCGTAGGAATTGCGTGTATTTTAGTGGCGAACCCGGATCTTACGGGTGACTTGAGTAGGCATCCTTGATATACACGCACGCAAATGAGGTATAAAGTTAGATATTTAATCTTCCTTATTTTCGTATTGATGAGGAGTCAAGGAGTGCGATGTTGATCTCGCATTTGATGTAGGTTCCCGACTTCACACTGACCTCATGAGGCGGTTTAGTATCCACTCTATGTATTAGGCTTTGCATGATGACTACAGAGCGATCGTCCATGGCTGGGGACTCGCAAGGTTCTTCTCTATTCTACCCCATCGCTATCCCTGGGGTTACCTCAGGGCATTGTCTGAGCGGTGGTTTCACCAGACTCAGTCATTCCATTTGCTGGACTGTGAAGTGATGATGACACTGATGGATTGGAGGTTTATCACAGGTATGGAGTTTGGAGGGGAGCCGGTGCCTTGCACGACGGATATCACCCCTACTGCCATCAGATCCTTGTTGGGAGTTCCAGCTGAGGCGCTCAAGGGTAGGACTATCCGTACAGGTCCTTTGAGCATAGATGCTATGAGCGGGCTGTTGAGTGAGCCCATACCCGATGATGTGAGGGTCAGGGATCACATTCTCCAGCGATTGTTCTTGATGATCATTAGGGGCTGCTTCATAGTAGATAACTCTTCTACGGTGTCCTTCGCTTTGATCAGCGCCACTCAACACGTGGACCGTATAGGAGAGTATGATTGGGGTTCCTACACCTTTCCTTACTTCCTCAGAGGAATGCGCATGCGATCACAGGGCTTGACCGAGTCATGGTTAGGATTCTACCCGTTTCTGCTGGTAAGTGTTTCTCTTGTCTTTTCCCATGTATATGTTAAGAGTGTTGACTGACAGTAGATGTTTGCCTTTGTGTTGGCAGTTTTGGGCCTATGAGAGGCTTCCTTGTTTGTGTCCTGTGAGCGTGTTAGGTTTAGACACCTATCCACGAGGACAGAGATGGCATCATTCCATACTAGCGGAGGTCCATGTTGCTGAGGGTTTCACTCATTGTCGCCTACAACTGGAGTTGTTGAGAGCCGATGTCATCACATGGATTCCCTACTCTAGAGAGCATTTGGGAGTTGGTTTTGAGGATGGGTACCCGACTGGAGTAGAGTACGTCATTTCCACCTGCATGATTCCTCTCTTTACAGATGGAGGATGGGAGCTCTATTTAGGAGAGCGTGCTATTAGGAGTACTACAGGAGAGATTCGTATGCCGATCTTGCCTCCTGTCAGGCGTTATTGGCCTGTTTCGCAATCACCCGTCATTGACATCCCATTGATGGGATTGACAGCTTTACATTATCAGAGGGCCCCTGTTCTCAGGAGATGTTCCAGCATTGGTGGATCCCTCGTACGATTGGAGCTCAGACCCGCGCCACACAGTTTATAGGGGATATGGTTCCAGGATCCGTGATGATGACGGATTGGCTAGCCTGTGTCAGAGATCTGACTCATGTGACACAGATTGACAGATTGACTCGGCAGCTGGACCGGTCACATCTTTTCATTCGGCATTTGGGCAGAGATTCTACAAAGGTAGATACTTTTGATCCTTCCAGCTCTGGCGCTGGTCCCTCAGGTGACCCATATAGTTTTGTCGGCGTATATCCTCCTCAGATATTACCGACATCCCTGTGAGATAGAGATCTAGTGACTCAGAGGAGTTACATCGGTGGGCGAGGATTGATGATGTGAACATCGACACTCTTGACTTTTTCTGATGTATTTATCGCTATCTCTTTTGATAGGCCTCTATTGTATGTTGGGTAGCTTCGCCCCATTTCCCTGTATTTTAGCTGTACAGAGATGTATTAGATGACGATATACTTAGGAATGTATGTACATTTTTCCATTCCCTATATCATATTGCCATCTATTATATCATGCATGTTATTATGTTATGCATATGTATGTATGTCCAGAGATATTCAAAGACATTGACCCCTAGATGGTCTTATGACCGACACTACCGTCTGATGATGTCTTCTTGACGAGTTAGTCGTATTGATCATACCCCACCATTTGTGGTGGTAGTAATGGTATCTTGCTAATGGTATGATAGTATATCACCTATCGAATATGGTAATCGTAGATGATTTCTGCAGCAAAAGATACTATGACCCTATTTATGTTTCAGGTTCCCACAGGATTTGTAGAGGGTATGCTAGAGCACTGGGTATCGGAGAGGCTGGTTTTTCGATTTAGGACCCAGGAGTTGACTCCTACTTTGGAGGAGTATGCATGGTTGACGATGCTGCCGCTGGACAGACCTTGCGTTCATATGGCTATTAGAGACATGAGCAGACAGTTCATGACCCTCACCGGATTGAGATATAGAGTGGTCTAGGATGAGATTACATCCGGCCACGTGATATCCCAGCGTTTCTTGTTTGACAGGTTTGGCTCTGAGGATAGCTATGCACGGTATTCCGGGGATTTCACCACACCGGAGGACCATTGGCGTTCAACTAGAGTAGATGTACTTCTTCTATGCATATTGTCATACATCTTCATGTCGCGGTACATGGATGAGCTGGATATCAGCATCATTATGGCAGTGAGAGCTCTCAGGGAGGGTCGTACCATTATACCGATGATTATCGCAGAGACACTGAGGTCAGCTACATATTGCTACACTTATCTGGCAGGAGTGTTTACAGGTAGCTCGGTCATGCTGTACGTGTGGTTTATGTCACACTTGAGACCGATTGGCACATTTAGACGGCAGGGGTTTTGTTTCACTCATGATATAGCCATGTCGTACTCCTTTCAGCCTGCGGAGTGCATAGATGTTGCATCGTAGTCAGTTTTCCTGGCAGGGATTAGGGATCCATTTGCCATATTGCCTTGTTCAAGGCTTAGTTAACCCTAGAGCTTCATTACTCATGCTCCGAGCATGGATTATCTCCCTCTGGCTGGATTGAGGGGCATGATCACTTACCACCCACTGGTCGTGATGTGTCAGTTTGATCAGTTTTAGGATTTTCACCCGTATGAGGGGGCAGTGAGTCAGCACTTCGCATCACACCGTTTATCAGCGGAGGACAGATCCAGGTTATATGTCTATTGGGATCAGTGAGAGTTGGCTGAGTTTTCTGTCAATCATCCAGTTGTGTTCGCAGAGTATTAGAATGGATGGAGATGTAAATCGATCATATTGCCATGAGTATCCACGGTCAGGAGGGATTGATTCGACGATGAGGATCCTATAGAGGGAGGTCATTATTCACATCAATGATTTGATCATTGGGTCATCAAGATTTGTGATGGATTCTCCCACTCCGAGTGCCACTATTACTTAATATTCGACACAACATTTGGAGTAGAGCTTACATCTGATGACCTATGATAGAGATCAAGCTAGGGTCGCGATGTTGACAGCTCTTGATGAGAGAGATACTACTCTGTTAGAGAGGGATGACGCTAGATCAGTCGGGGATGCATTGATAGTGGAGCGGGATGCCGCCTTATATGCTAAGGATGTGGCCATCGCAGATAATACTTCAGTTAGATCCCAGATAACTGACAATCTTGCCGACATGAGTGCTTACATTGATGAGCATTATGCCACCATGCAGTTAGCCTTTGATCTGCTAGCTCGTGTAGATACCCTTGGGCAGGAGCTTACAGTGCTTCCTCTGTCTTCAGAGAGGGATGCTATGTTAGATCTGATAGTCCACATAAACACAGATTTGTAGATAGCTTTATATTTTCCTGCACAAACTAGCTTAGCCATTTTGTCATGTACAACACAGATGTAAATATCAAACAGTATTATGTATGGCAGGGAAATATATTTTGATTCACTTCCCTTTTAGTTATGCCTTGATAATTGCTTGATGTTTGCATGTTTCTCCAGGGCCTTGTGATATTGATGCATTCTGAACTTATCCTTGATAGATGGACATTGAGACGTCATAAGATCTCTCAGAACGGATCATTAATTTTTGTACATCCCTACCATATTTGGTGACTTGGGACTGGTATCTGTATGGAAAAGTGGAGAAGAGGGTGGTTTCTTCCTCTCTGAGATTGACCGCACCACAGATGGTCGTCAGTATTTCTATTTGTGAGAAGCCTAGTTAATTCCATCTCTTATGGGTTGGTATTGCTCTTTGAGGCATGATCGCAGCTTAGATGGTCACCGAATCTTCTATTTATGAGATGAGGTTGGGTAATTCCATCCCTTTGATCTGAAACTGATGAAATGGGGCAAATTGAAGGTAGATCACGGTACCGTGTGACAAGTATATTGTTCTGGTAGGGGTTAGACTGCACCATGAATGGCTACCTACGTACTCCTATTGAAGAGGAGATCAAGTCTGTGTAATTCGAACTGTGTAGGAGGTTCATCGCTGAATGCGAAAGGCAGATGGGTGTAGAAGTATTTTTTTGTTATTTTTTGTTGTTTTGTAGAGAAAGGGCAGAAATGTTTTTGTTGTGTTTCTTTATTGCGACTGGGCCATATATAATATTGTTGCCTACGTACTCCTATTAAAGAGGAGATTAGGTCGACGTAGTTCGCCCCTCAGGATGAATTGAAGGCGAAGAGAAGTATGGATCCCATGTGCAGGCTATACTACGGGGAGAAGAAAGTTTGATCTCATAATGGGGACAAACTACAAGTGTGTAAAAAGTGTGATCCCGTCCTCAAGACAAACTACAGGCGTAGAAAAGTTTAATCCCGTCTTCAGGATAAACAGCAGGTGTGAAAGGTTCAATCCCGTCTTCAGGATAACCGAAATTGTGAAAGGTTAAATCCCATCTTCGGGATAACCGAGATTGTATGGAAGGTTTGAATTGAGGTAAAACCAGGCTGCTGGCTTGAAGTGTACGTTTCCCTGAGGGGCAGAAAAGTATTCAAAAGGAAAGGGTTCAAAACCAGAATGACTGGTGATTTGATGATCAAAACCAGGATGTTTGTTTAATGGTAACTTCAGACATAGTACCGTTTCACGGTGTCCGAGTGGATAAGCTGTGGAAAATTCATCGTCATCCATTTCCTACAATATGAGAGCACCTCCTATCAATACTTCCTTGACAACAAATGGGCCTTCCTAGTTAGGAGCAAATTTTACCTTAGATTGATCTTGGTTATCAATGATCTTCTTCAAAACCAAGTCATGTTGTTTGAATTGCCGTAGTCAGACTTTTCTATTGTAGGATCGTGCGATCCTTTGCTGATATAATTGACCATAGAAGATAGTCGCGGATCGCCTTTCGTCTATCAGAGACAATTGGTGATACATGTCTTGTACCCATTGGTTTTCATCCAACTGAGCATCCATCAATACTCTAAGGGATTCCATTTCCTCTTCTATGGGGAGCACTGCTTCCATCTCATAGACTAATGAGTAGGGGGTTGCCCCAGTGGAAGTTCGCATGGAAGTTTTGTAGGCTAATAAAGTTAGAGGCAAGAGGTCAGGCCATCCTTTGTGATTGGCGGACATTTTCTGCATGATCCTTTTGATGTTTTTATTAGCCGCTTTAACATCACCATTCATCTTTGGACGGTAGATAACGGAGTTAAGATGTTTGATGTTGAATTTTTTGCATAACTCCTCCATCATTTTATTGTTGAGGTTCTTAGCATTGTCTGACACAATGACCTCTGGTTGTCCATATCGACAGATGACATTGTTTCTGATGAAAACAATGATAACTTCTTTAGTAACCCTGGGGAAGGATGTTGCTTTCTACCCATTTGGTGAAGTAGTCGATCATGGTGAATATGAATCAATGTCCATTACTGGCTTTGGGCTCGATGGGCCCTATCACGTCCACTCCCCACATTGAGAAGGGCCATGGAAAACTCATATTGTGGAGTTCCCTTGGAGGGGCGTGGATAGCATTCCCTTGAATCTGGCATTGATAGCACTTCTTGACATGATCATCACAGTCAGCTTTGAGTGTAAGTCAATAATGTCCCGTTCTGAGAATTTTCTTGACAAGTAGGTGTCCGCTCATGTGGAAGCCACATACTCTATCATGGATCTCATCCATGAGTCTCTGAGCTTGGTCTTTATCCAGACATCTGAGGAGACCTAATCCTGCATCTCTTTTGTAGAGTGCATCTCCGCTCAGGTAGAATTTCATAGCAAGTCGATGAATCCGCCTCTTCTCAGTTAGGCTCGCCTCAGCAGGTGTAGATCCATCTCGCAGTTACTCCTTGATGTGCTGATACCAAGGGTTGTGGATGGGAGGTAACTCATCCGATACCTCTCCAATTTAATTCCCATAAACTGGGGCTTTTTGTAGAGCAAACATGATGTTTGGCATGTTTTCCTTTTCCGGTATGTAAACCAAGGAGGCCAACGTTGCTAATGCATCTGCAAAATCATTTCTATTACGGGGAATGTGTAGAAAGGAGATTTCTTTGAACTCCAAAGCCATCTGTAGAACTTGCCGATGGTAAGGCAGCAAATGTAATTCTTTGGTTTGATAGATTCTCGTGGATTGCTTGATTACCAATTCGTAATCCCCAAAGATAGTTAACTACTTTGATGCCCATTTAACGGG